>WKFP01014339.1:833860-868259 GCA_011057875.1 Pterocles orientalis
TTTTTTTTTTTTTTTTTTTTTTTTTTTTTCCGTTGAGCTTCAGTGTGTTCACTTGGAAGTCGTATTTCACAAGAGACCCCAGTCCAGTTATTACCTTCATCAGTAGACAAATTCACAATTCAGGAGCCATATGTACTGGTACTTGTAAGTGATCAGAACTGAAGGAACCGTCAGCATCTAACAAGTTGTTCCTTGTGCCAAGTCTGCTCTAGGTAAAACGAAGAGAGGACTTCACTGTAACATGCCTTTTTAAAAAACACATCAATGTGCCAAACATTTTTTCCAGAAGAGGGCGCAAAATTTGTCTCCAGAAATACAACAGGACTACGTTTCTGCAAGCCTGTATTTGTTCATGCCAAAACCTTTTCAGACTGTTTCTGTCGCTCTTTGTAAATATGGGATTCAACATTAAACACAGTAAAAAGCACATCCTGTGACACTTATAATACAGATGACTTTGTATGAATCTGTCAGTCTTGGTTCCTTTTGTAGTCAGTAAAAAGAAACAGGCGCTTCAAGGACACAGTTCATCCCTTATCACCCTATATTTGACCAGCTCCAGACTCCTTTGACTATATTGCCTGGAGCTCCAATGACCACTGTGAAGCCTGGACATCTGTCTAATGTGTGGACACCTACAGCTAGATACCTAAATCTTGATGTCTGCAGTCTGGAACTGAATCCTACATCTGGTGTAGGATTCACCTGACCTGTTTGAGAGACAAGAGCGACTGGCCCAGATGTGGACATCTGGATTTTGGACAACTGAGTTAGAGAGAATGCCACCTCTTGTGTTTGCCAGGGAACGCTCTGAAGTGACAGTCTGGGACACTGTGCTTATTGCCAAACACCAGGTGTCATATTACATCATATTCATGGTAAATTTAATTGAATTTACAGAAAGTTTTGATCACTTCATTTGTGGGACTGCTATCAACATTGCAATAGAGACGAGGATCAAGGGCCCCTTGCAGAGGTACTAAAGAAGTCATGATGAAAATATCTGGCATAGGAAGGGAGAGGAAGAGGAGCGTCACTGTGGTTAGACCACACTGTTACTTATGCCAGCAGTCGCACAGCCCAATAGCACTGTTTATTCACATGGCATCAATTCCTGTTACCATTTCACATGGCCTTTGTCAGTGTTCTTTAAACTTCACAGACTGGTGGATCTTGAGGAGGCGTTGAAAGCTTGACGTAAGCCCTTCCTGCTAACCCTTCCTCATAACTGTTCACATGAAAATGAACAACCATGGATCGTTATTCAAACTAATTGCTCATTTCAGACATGTACATGCTGTGAAGCTTGTATCACCTCCACTGGATATGTTACAATCTTCAACCATAGTCCTTCTGTGATTTATGTATTCACAAAGAGCTGCTTTCAGCTCGAAGATGTGACCTTGGCTCTTTAAGCATATATACAGCAGTCATCACACAAAACCACTTCTGTCAAGGTGTCTCTGCATACTCAGGTGCAAAATGAGTGTCACATTTCTAGCCGGGGTCCAGCCAAACGAGGAGGTTACACAGTGAGACCTCCTGTTGTCTCAGCCTACAAAGGTGGGAGAAATTTTGCATTTCTCTGAGATTTCCCATCTGAAGATTGCACAAACGCATTTTAATCTCACCCCTGCTCCCAGCAAACAGGGATAGCTAATAATTATGCAGTAGTGTTGTCTTAGTTTAAGAAGCAACAAAAGTAAGTCTAAGAGAAATTAGTGAGCATGCTAATATACAAGGCAAGGTCAATCCTTATTATTGCAATTGAGAGGTCCTTCCTCAAATGGGCACCAGAAAAGGAGGTGGAAAAACAGCATTCACAGCTGCTTCATGCCTACATTAAAATACTCTGATATTAACACAATAACAGGAAATCCCTCACTGACTTGCCTCTTACGGTGTTGATACTTCCAAAATAATACTAAAATCCACCAGGATCAGGCTCACAATGAAGAAAGAACCACTGGAAATTGGTTTTGGATATGAACTATTTAGTGAGTTGGCTGTGAGCAGAAATCATTCTGATATGAGAGTAAGTCGCTGGATGCACAGTGCAGAAATAATTGTGCAAACCAGCAGCTGGCTGTCCTGAAGGAAGACACTAGGCAGAGTAGGACTACAGCAAATCCACGCGAGCTGGCAATTCCATCCTTTTCATACAAAAACTGGCAAGCTCTGCTGATGAGCACAAATTACTCCAAAACTACATGCACAAGAGAGTGATTATACAGGGCCACCACCAATGCTCTGGATACTCCCAAGCTTACAAATACATTGAGACAGTAGATCCACTCTAAAGTGAAAAATATTGCATTGTAATGCTACAGACCATGCCCACAAAAATGCTGAACACTATCCTTATTGCCCATCTGAGTATCAGGAAGGGCTTGAGATACCTTATCAAGCCAGGCGTGACTGTTGCCATAAAAGAAAAAAGTGAAATCAGTGTCAAATGCTGGAAACCTACAGGCAAAGAACCTCAGAAACACCTCCCTGTTCAAGGCTACAGCAGCCCTGATGAAAACAAATGGAGATTACTCAAGTACCTTATTTCCCCATTGCAAAAATCCCAGCTGTTGCACAAACAAATCAAGCCAGAATGTCATACCTCATCGTAACCCGCTGTTTGAGTGGAGCTGATGAAAGACGACGACTCACGATTCACAACTGCCTCATTTGGAAATCTGCTTGAATAGGTGAAAGATGCTGGCAAGAACACAAGTAGCATAGAAGGAGGAAAAAAAGTATGAAAAGTAAAATCCTAATGAAATTAATGTCCTGATGGGCATTTCTATGGCAGGGCTTTTTAAGGCAAACCTACAAAGGAAGTGCCGCTCTGTTCTGCAAGTAAATCTAGATAATTCCTGATAAGGGTAATGAATTACTGTAATTATTACATGCCCATCCCACTTCTACTAATGAAAAATCCTAGGGACATACAGGTGGTGTGCAGTAGTATGTAGGAATATCTAATGCAGAAAAAAGTGTGTGAATAAAGAGAAGGCCTGCGATCAGACGCGATTCGTGTCCCCTAGTTGTAGCTTTCTGTAAGGAGAGGGAAAAAACATTTTTTCTGATGGAGGGGGGCGGGGAGGCAGTACTGTAGTCTCCTCTCCTTACGCTAAATCTTTCTCTCTTGCTATTTTATGAATTGGCATCATCAGTTTGTAATGGTAATGCTTCCTTACTGACCCATACAGGCATTTAATTTTGTTAAGAAAAGATGAAAAAGGGGTTGGTGGGGTTGTTGGCTGATAATTTTGCTCCTATATCAAGGAAATAAATAGCAGTTTTGATGAGAGCCTGATCTGTCTTTCCTGTTCTCAGACTTAATATATAAGGCAGGGATACAAAAAAAGTTTTTGTATCACACTATTTCAATATATATAAAATATATTTATATTAGTGTGCTTGTTTGATTTGTTCTAAGATATGAGAGATTTTCTGATCAGTATTTCAGTCCATTTGATAGTCTGCAGAGCAAATTCTGCTCTCAGGGACACGCATCCCAATTTAACGACTTTGTTTTATTTACTCATATATATTAACATATTCAGTGATGCATGTGCCACATAAAAGGGCTAGGGATAATTTCTCGCCATGATGAGTATGTGGCATGAATTGTTCCCCTAAGCACAGCTACAGGTTTTGATGTACTCAAAGGAGGGTTTCCTCTGCTGAGTTTAAAGTTCAGAAGTTCAAAGGCACTTCTCATTAGGAATTAACCATGACACTTTGAAAATGAGAAGGGAACAACCTACTCCACGCCTGAAGAAGTTGGCAGGGGCCCTTCTCATGAGCCAACAGATACCAGCGTGCTGAGAGGTGTCTCGTCGAAGAGGGTTTCGATCAGGGGCAGCACAAACAGGAAAGTGACCTCTTACAGTCCTGCCTTGGAAAACATGGCCCTTGGCTTCTCCAAGCCTTGTCTGGAGAGCAAGGTCTGCAACACAAGCTCTAACAGGCTACGTTTACAGCCGTCCGTATTGCTCTGACCACATGGTAGATATACAGCAGAATATCCAGAAGGATGCCCACCTTTGAGGCCCAGAGAGTTCAAGCAAATCTTCAGCTTTCCTGTCTTTTTTGGTGTGGCACAGAAACCCTGAAGCTGGCAGACAGAGGCAGCAGGTTAATCACTGAAACACAGCTGGGCAAAGAGCCTGTCAGCTGCTCTGCGTGCGGCCAAGGGTGCCGCTGGTCCCTACCAAAAGCCAAGGAACACCGTAGTGCCCGTGAGGTTCACTGGGCAAACGGGCAGTTTCTGCTTGTGCAAGACGCTCACCCGTGGGAGCCACTGCTGGAGCCGTGAGAGGCGGAGGGACAAGGGTTCAAAACTCGAGGATGCCTGTCAGCTGAGCCCTTCATGCCGCAACTAGGCAGGAGGAGAGCAGGCAGGCGATGGGTACGGTTAGGTGGGAGGCCTGGAAGAGCCCAGGACAGGACTGGGCTGGTGGAGTGGGAGAGCAGGGGCTGCTCAGTCAGTGCTCCAGGAGTGACGCTTGCTAGAAGAAGATGAGAAAATAACTTTTGTTGAACACAGGAGAGGATTGCACTTTCCCTTTGTTTTAACTGTGGCTTTTCCTTTCTATACCTTAAACTCAATCATCAAAAACCATCATTTCTTTCATTTATTTGTTCACGCCATGTAGAGCTGGGGCATAACGCCTGCCAGAGGCTGGTGACCTTTGGCCAGCATCCCCCTATGTCCTGGTTTCAGCCGGGATGGAGTTAACTCTTCATAGTAGCTAGTAGGTTTCAGGACTCTCCCTGCTCCAGGGTTGTTAGCCAGGAATGGGCTGAGTCTTGGTCACTGGGTGATGAGCAGTATCACTGTGTATCACTCGTTTGTACATTTGTATATTATTATTATTATTATCGTCACTGTTATTATTTCCAATATTATTTTAGTTTAGTTATTAAATTGTTCTTATCTCAACCCATGAGTCTCTCTTCCCTTTAATTGTCTCCCACATCCCCAGGAGTGGGGAGGGTGAGCGAGCAGTGTTGTGTAAAACTCCAAAGCCCCAAAAGCAGTGGCTTGAAACAGAGCTGCTATGGGGCTCTACAGAGAGAGCCCACAGGCAGGTGAGAGGGACGGGCACCTTGGGTCATGCTTAAACAAACCTCAGCTTGCAAAGGTGTCCGGCGCTGGGGCTTGTGCTGTGACAGCTGCAAAAGAGTTGTGGCAGAGGTGGGCAAAGCCTGCAACATACAGGCAGCTCGGAGCAACCCTCTGGAGCATCACACCGGCTTGACAAGGATCCCAGCTTGAGGTTAGATCTTGTTTGGGATGGGAGGAAAACTGAAACTGCTTCAGGCACGTGATCCCAAAATCAATATTTTCACAGCTCAGGGCATGTGACGTGTCACCGGAAAGTGCCCGGCAAGGACAATGGCTGGCACAGGACCGCAGCTCCACAAGGCTTTAGGTTCGCTCTGCCGCTGACCAGCCTGAGCACGTGTCTATAAGCTGATGCCTGCACCTAAGGCAGTCCCCAGGTTTCCTTTACAGGCGAGAAAATTCCTCTCATAAATCTGCGTGCTTTCCAGAGATGCTCTGTATTTAATGGGACTGGAAAGGGGAGGGTGAGATTTATGACTGGGAACTGAATTTCATGCATGGTTGTTTTGCATTTCATATTGAAGTAGAGCATTTTGCATTAACAGTATATCCAGCAATAACACAAACACTTCCTCCAGCTGAATTTTAACATTTGTGTCAGGTTCTTGAATGGATACAGCAAACGTGTAGCTTTTGCATGCCAGGTTGTATCCTAACTCCCTTTTACCAAATCAGGTTTTTCCCGTATGTACATAGAAAAGTTAACACTTCCCAGAATACCGTATGAAAAAAAATGCTCTGGGATATCTTTCCAAATAAACCCTTAATCCTCAGACAACACTGAAAGTCATTTTTGCCAATAGCGTACCATCCCATAGAAAAACAAAGAGCAGTCACTACAATAAGCATTGGTGTCTCCAACCTCACTATCTGGCATCTGCTGGCGTTTTTATTTTGTTGGTATTTGTCAAGCAATTTACAATCAAAAGCCACCCCTTTGTCACATGGAGACTTCTGAAATTTATGAATTTGCTGTTGGAAGGTTTTCTGATTCCTACCTGTACGTAACACCTAAGATAACTACACCAGAAAGAAGGAGAAAAAAAAAGAAACAAAATTTTCCCAGAGCTGGCACAAAGTAAACAGATTGCTCCATTAATCCATTTCCTCCCACTTTACAACTTTGCTTACTGAAAAGAAGTGCAGTGCAATATTTAAATGCACATAAAAGCCTTACCCCCAAAATCAGAAACATTGACCGTGTGCATGAGGCATTATTCAGTGCTGCAAACTTGCCCTACAAACTGGACTTAAGGCAAAACTATTTAAGAATTTCTCCTTTACCAAAAGTTGAAATGCATTTCTGACATAAACAAAGACTTTATGTAGTTTTAATGCTAAATTCTCAAAAGCGATTCTGCCCCTTTTTCACCTGGCTTGCAGCTAAAATGAATTAAAAATGGTCAACTGAATGCTAAATGGTCAACTGAAATAAATGAGTGAGCTGAGAAAAGACACTTGAATAAGAGGAAATGAGAAAAACACAGTGCACACCTGAATGTCCATTATCACTGGAAAACACTTTATTTCTTTACAAGGGCAATGGGAAAATGGAAGTACTGCAATGGAGCAAAAGAAAAATATTTTCAGTACGGGAACATGAAGGCATTAACATAACAGGGAGAGCACATCACGTCCTGCCCTTGGTGAATGTCTTGTTGGCTACTCTGGACTGTGATCCAGCAAAAATAAGCAGTCCAAATGAATTTTCTCGTAGGTAATAGACTGGTTCATTTACTGCATGCAGTAGGCACTGGGGGACTGTTTTCTCAACGTTGCGCTGAGGAATAAGAAGACCCTGTGCTGCACACAAATTGCACACAAAATGAGCCAAAGCATCACTTAGTACACTAAAAAACTTCCAAGTCCCTTCGATCCCTTTGGTTTTTGACAAGGCAATGCTCTCAGAGGATGAGTGGGACCAGACCATGTCAGCACATGCACGCTCCCATTGGCATCTACTGTTTTAAGGTTCTTTTTCTCCTCAGATCTCATTACTGTCCGTTTTATTTGCAGTTCCTTAAGCTCAGCAAGTTTGAATTTTATTTTAAATCTGTCCTCTTTATCCAAGAACGTCTGCTTCTGCAGGCAGCCCCCTGCTTTTCGCTGGAGGGTTTTACCCACTTCTGTCAAATCAGTCTGTCTACCAGTTCTATCTCAAACACACACACAACTTTGGAAATCAAATCAAACCAGCAGGATCAAAAGAAGCAGTGTTGCTGATGGAGCAAATCCACATTAATTTGAACCTCAGGTTATCAAATTTTTTGAATCTGTATTGATTTTTTTTAAAGTCACATATTATTTCCTTATCCCCTTTGTTTCTGAGTTGCTTGAGCATGTTGATCTAAGCCAGCTTTTAATTCCACTTTGTCACCGTGACCTTTTTTGATCCCACCCCGTTTGCTCTCAGATTAAGTCACGCTACAGAAGCTGCCTTACTCCAGGTTGTGGTTTTCATGCTCTCAGTGAAATTAAATTTTTCTATGCCACCAACCAGGACAACTGGTGCCTGATAAACAGCGGGGCCGGAGATGACAAACCACAACGCCCTCTTTGTGACACAACCCTTCTCTGAATAAATAAGGGGCTGCTGTGGGAATTGGGGAGAGGAACCGGAGGAGGGCATGGGGATGATCTTCCTTGCAGACAGAGATACTGGTGTGAAGGTATAAAGTGGTCCCTCACCTTCACTTGTCTCCCCTTCCTCCCCAACTGGAAACTGGGACGAATTTATGCTGAGGACTAGGCTGTACTTCAGTAGGGCTAGGTACAAAAAGCACAAGGTAAATTAGTATGATCTCCTGTGGCTTATTTCTGCCTTCTCCAGGGCCTTTACCATGCCCATCAGTCACCTCACAGCCTGTCATCTCTTCCACCACTGCCTCCGGTTGCCACTACCCTCTTTAGTTAACACATACGCTTTTCAGCTTTGCTCCTTGCATCTACTTGTGAGATGAGTCCCTCTTTCCAGAAGCTCTTTTCCTCTCCTCACCCCTGCTCTGCTGTCTTGTGAAGGCTATTACACTGGCAGAGCTAAAGGCCTCTGTGCGATGCTCCCCACTTTGGGTTTTCTTTAGCATACTCAGAGGCATCCTCTAAGGGAAAAAAAAAAAAAATGACCAGACAACCACTGGAAAAATTTCTCTGTGCATAAACAGCTGGAAAAGTAGTTAAATGTATCGCTGTTATGAACTAAAATACACATATCCATGAAAGGAAGATTTCAGCCTGTGTGCTAAACAACAGGGTAGGAGGGAGCACTCACAACCATGTTCGGAGAATAACAGGTAATACGTAATCATCAGTGCACTGGTGCAACAGTTAGAGCTACAACAAGCCAAACGCATCCCAGTGCTGCTCTATTTGCTCCAGTGAGGTAACAAAATCATGGGGTAATAGAATAATTCAGGTTGGAAGGGACCTCCAGAGGTCATCTAGACCAAAACGCATCTAATCAGATGGGCTTGTTCAGAGACGTGTCCAGTTAAGTCTTGAACACTTCCAAGGAGAGAGATCCCACAACCTCTTTGGGCAGCCTGCTCCAGTGCTTGGCTATCCTCATGGTAAACAATTTTTTCCTAATACATAATGGGAATTTTCCATGTTCCAACTCATGCCCCTTGTCCTGTTGCTGTGCTTCTCCCAGAGGGTTGGCTCTGGCTGCTCCAAGTCCTCTGACTGGGAGCCATCCTAGTGCCCATGAAAGATGACAGGCTCCTCTTGCCCAGATCTACCAAGTGCTCAGGAAACAGCAGAGACCTGCTGTGGCACACAAGGGCAGAGGATGTGCTTGGTGGAAAAGCCTTCCCACTCTGGGAACACCAAGAGAACAACCCTGGCTTGCAGCCCAGCCACCGTTTAGGACTCAACCTCTTCATCTTTATGACTCACTGCAAGGACCGCTTCTGGACACTGGCTGCTTTGGAAAGACATTTGCTTATCTGCCTCCCACCTTGATTAAATCCTTTTAAATTCCATTAGATAAAGTATTCTTTTCTTTTGCACTTTTTAAATCACATTACATAGGGCCGCTTTCCATGTTCTCCTCCTTTCCGCTTTCCATGTTCTCCTCCTTTCCACTGCGATCTGCCTGGGTTTTGCAAAACCTAATTTGATGTGGAGGCAACTTCTGAATGCCAAGTGCTGCACCTGTGCTGTTGGCCAGGTGGAATGCACCTCCAGGAAAGTAGGAGATGCACTTCTTCACATTTCCTGCTCAGTTTGTAGAACAGGTTATATCTATTTTTAAAAGCATTGCATTACAAACTTTCAGGGAACAACACAGGCTTTTTTCAACTAAATTAAGCCGAGCTGGGGAAAAAAAAAGAAAGAAATAATGCATTAATCTCAATGTCAAGAAATAAAGTCTGTAATGTCCGAACACACTGCAAAGAATGGGAGAGAGGAAAGTTTACTGGCTCGTGGAATGCAATTTTTCACTCCTTTGAAATGCTCTGGGTTGTCACTTCCTAATAATTTTTTTACTTTTTGTTATGTAAGATATGAACCACATAGCTTACAATCGTTCTTCTCCTGGCAGTTTACAAAAGACGTGCAGTAATTTAATTTAATTCCATTTCTGACACCTTAAGAAAAACAGCAGTGGTGACCCCAGCAAGGACTGGTGGCTATTAACTGATGTTCCCACTCATGGATTTTTTTTTTTCAGGCAACACAGAAACATTCCTTTTTCTTCCTTACTTTGGAGAACAGGATCTGGTTGCTCATTTTTCAGGTGGCACTTTTTGTTCTGCACAACACAGAACACCGTGCAAGCCTCCTCAGCTTACAGTTGTGTTAATCTCCTCTAATACATGTGCCAAGCTGAGGTGTATTCCCCAGATCTATCAGCAGACCTGACCTTGCCCAGGTGATGACACTCTTACAAGCCTGTCTATATTCCCCACATGTCTGCCTTGCCTTTACAGCATTCAAATTCTCAGGAAAACAAGGAAGTTGTCCTTCAGACTGAGCAAACTAAAGTTAGGGGTTTTTTTCTTTTGCACAAGCGCTCTAAGCACCCTGGAAATCATAACATGGCAAAGCCAGGAGTGATTCTTAAGTTGCCCAACCGATGCACAGTGAAATTACAAGAAAAATTACTCTGGGACAAAGGCGTGACGACCCTAGCCTGCTTATCCTGGCTGCAGAACAAATGTTGTTGTCACCCGTCGTTTAACTTATGAGGCAACAACGATTCTTTGTGATTTTGATCCTCCAAGAGTTAAAATAATATTCTGTATTGCAGACTTGAGAGCAAAACCATTTCTGAAGGACTCTTTTGTACATAGTAATACAATAAACTTCTGTACATTGTAAAAATCCAACTATTGAAAGTTGATATATTGAAATATATGTAGTTTACAAATCTTGGGGGTCTGAGGAGGTCCCTGCTGACTGGAAGTTAGCCAGTGTTATTCCAGCCTATGAAAAGGGCACGAGGGAAGACCCAGGAAACTACAGACTTGTTAGTCTAACCTCAGTTCCTGGAAAAATTATGGAGAAGGTTATTCTGGGTACTACTGAAAGGCATTTAAAGAATAATGCAGTCATCAGGCACAGTCAGCATAGGTTCACAAGGGGCAAGTGCTGTTTAATTAATTTGATGTCCTTCTATGATAAAATCACCCATCTTGTGGATGAAGGGAAGGCGGTGGGTGTAGTTTTTCTGAATTTTAGTAAGGTTTTTGATGCTGTCCCTCACTGCATTGTTCTAGACAAGTTGTCCAAGTGTGGGATTAGCTGGTAAACAGTGTGCTGGGTGAAGAACTGGCTGAAAGGCAGAGCTCAAAGGGTTGTAGCGAATGGGGCTACATCTGACTGGTTACCAGTTACCAGCAGTGTGCCTCAAGGTTCAGTTCTAGGGCCAGTCAATATATTGTTCAATACATTTATCAATGATCTGGAAGAAGCAGTTCAATGCAGTATTGGCAAGTTTCCTGAGCATACCAAACTGGGAGGTGCTGTTGACTCTCTTGAGGGACATGATGCCTTACAGAGGGTTATAGATAAAATGCAGCATTGGGCAATCATCTTTGGGATGAAATTTAAGATAAGTCCAAACACTGGATTCTGCACCTGGGACAGAGTAACAACATGCACAATTATAATTTGGAAGAGGAGTGGCTGGAGAGCAGCCCTGCAGAAAGGGATCTGGGGGTGCTGGTCAGCAGCAGGCTCAATATGAGCCAGCAGTGTGCCCTGGCAGCCAAGAGGGCAAACTGCATCCTGGGGTGCATCGCTATCCAGTCAAAAGAGGTGATTTCCCACTGTATTCAGCATTGGTGTAGCCTCACCTCGAGCACTGTGTGCAGTTCTGGGCACCACAGTTTAAAAAGGATGTGAAGGTCCTTGAATGCATCCAGGGGAGGGCAACAAAGCTGGTGAAAGGGCTGGAAGGAATGTCCTATGAGGAGCGGCTAAGCACTTTCAGGATGTCTAGTTTGGAGAAAAGGAGGCTGAGGGGAGAACTCATTGCTCTCTACAGCTTCCTGAGGTGGGGAAGTAGAAAGGGAGGGGCTGATTTCTTCTCATTGGTATCCAGTGATAAGACCCGTGGGTGTTGTGGTTTTACCCTGGCTAGCAGCAAAATGCCACAACCACTGCTCACTCACCCTCGCCCTTCCCAGGGATGGGGAAGAGAGTTAAAGGGGCAAAGGGAAAAGAGGCTTGTGAGATGAGAGGAAGAACAATTTAATAACTAAACTACAATAAAATTGAAAATAATAATGATGATAATAATAGTAATAATAGTAATATATACAAATTTACAACTATACAGATGTGATACACAGTGATACTGCTCACCACCCAATGATCCTGGAGCAAGGAGAGTCCCAAAAT
Organism: Pterocles orientalis; assembly: GCA_011057875.1. Taxonomy (NCBI): domain Eukaryota; kingdom Metazoa; phylum Chordata; class Aves; order Pterocliformes; family Pteroclidae; genus Pterocles; species Pterocles orientalis. The sequence continues at coordinate 845,835 of WKFP01014339.1, forward strand.
CTGAGAGAGCGAGAGCTGACCCTGAGAGAGAGGGAGAAGGGGGGTAACTTCTGGACAGATTCTTACCTATATACTGGTCATGACGTACATGATATGGAACATGCCATTGGCCAATTTGGGTCTCAATCCTAAACTTAAGTTTGAATCCTAGGCTAGTAACTGGGGCTGTGCTCCCTCCCAGCTTCTCCTGCACCTGCAGACACTGGCACAGCAGAGAAGCTGAAAAGTCCTTGACTATCCTGTCAGCGACTATAAACATCAGTATGTTATCAGCCTTCTCCTCAGCACAAATCCGAAACACAGCCTCTCACTAGCTGCTATGAAGAAAGTTAATTATGTTCCAGCCAAAAACCAGGACAGTTGGAACGGTTCAAAGTTGTGCCAGGGGAGGTTTAGACTGGACACTGGGCATTTCTTTACCAAGAGGGTGGTCAAACACAGGAACAGGCTTCCTAGAGAGGTGGTCAATGTCCCAAGCCTGTCAGGTGTTTAAGAGGTGTTTGGACAGTGCCCTTAATAACATGCTTTAACTTTCGGTCAGCCCTGAATTGGTCAGGCAGTTGGATCAAACGATCATTGTACAACCCTCACGACTGAAACAGTCTATTCTAAACACTTACTAACAATTCCCCTCCAAAATGCAGTTTTTATGCCCAAGAGCCAATGAGACTTGCCACAAAAAAATGAACCACGGGGTTGGGTTTCTTACAAAAAGGTGTGAGCACCTTTCTTCACCAGTCCAAGGGAATAAATCCACACACACTCAAATGACCCAGCACAAAACTGTGTTAATGCAAAGATCTGATCAATATACGTACAAAAAAGAAAAGGAACCAGTTCCACAGTGGTCTGAAGAACTTCAAAAAAATTCCCAAGTCATAGCTTGTCCCAAAACACGAGAACAAGAAACAAAGCAAGGGCCAAGTCTTTCACTCTACTACACAAATTAAAAGTAGCTAAGAAAGCCAAGCAAGCAAAGCCAAAGCCAGAGCTACGGTGGCAGGAAGACAGAGGTTGAAGGGAGTTACAGGCATGTCTTCGTATGGATATGAAGTTCCTACAACAGCAACAGGGAGAAAAGAGACCATTGTTTTCTGGAAAACTGAAAGCTGGAAAACGTGTGAGTTAAGCTCACCATAGAGGGAATGCAGTTGCACGAGAAGCTGAAAATGTCATAAGGGGAGAAACACAGCTTCACAGATGTTTTCCAACGTTTAATCCTTGCAGACCACAGCCAACACAAACAAAATGCCACAGGGGAAGAGCGTCTCTTGCAACTTCCCTTACTCCTCAACCTGGGGTGAATACTCAGCTGTGCATTATGACGTTTGGGGTTTACACCACCACAGATAAGATCAGAAGCTCAACATCTTGCTTTGATTTTAGATGAGAAAGACGGTAACAACTAGACTAGTAACAAAAACATCCTCAGAAGCAGCAGCATCAGGAATAGGAAAGAGGAGTGCTTCCCTGAAGCTGACGTGAACCTGGTTCTCACGCACACTGAGGCCACTTTACAGCATTCTGGATAAAACGGGGTTTACAAGGGAATGAACGTACAAATTAGTCCTGCTTGAGGGGTTCTCGCTGACAGGCGGAGTGGGTTTGAGGTGGAGTTAACTTCATCTGTGCTAAGCCACCTGCATGGGCTCCTTCTGTAGACTCTGGCAGTGGATAGGTGCCTGTCAGAGAGACACGGATCTCCACTGAAGTCACTGGTGGTAGACAGGTGCCTGTCAGAGACACAGCTCCACATTGCACATTGCACATCGCAGCCAAAGTCCAGCTCTGTTGAAAACTGGTTGTTGGAGATCACAGCCAGAGCCCACAGCAGCTTCAGCAGGGTTACCCACCCAGCCTGTCCCTTCCCTCTGGGAAGTAGTGCCTGCGTTTGTCAGGAAGCTCCTCTTCCTTCTCCTCTTCTTTCCCAGGGCTCAGACTCTGACCTAGAAGTCCCTAGGCTGTGCTCCTATCCTTCAACACTCACTCCAGGCTTCTGGTTACAGTGTGGCAGCACACTGAAAACTTCTGATGGGCCCTGACCAACATTTGCCCAGACACTAGTCCCTGTATTCAACAAGCTTTACACCAACCAAAGCGGTATTATTGAAAGAATAGGTGAGCTCCCCACACCAAGAAAAGACGATGACCGATGGTTGGACTCAAGTCTCTTACCTCAGACTGGATTAGATCCCTGGTAGTAGCTGCTTGGATTGACCTAGCTTTCCACCACCAAGAGAAATCCAGTCTGCAAGGCCTCAAAGTGGTATGATGGGGGAAAATATTCAAAAAACTTTTTTTTTGCCTTTCTGTTGCCATGCCCCACAATAAATAGCTCACAATGTAACATAGATGAGACTTGGATCTACAGTCATGCCCCTATTCCTTGACTCAGAAGCACCTCCCTGTGTCCCCAAGTGACCTCTGGCTACAGCCCGACACCACAGCAGAGCATGGGTCACCCACATCCAGACCCTTTCTCCCTTCTCTCTCTTTTTCCTCCCGACAAGAGGACATCTTGCCACAGAGGCTGAATGGGAGTTGTAGCATACTCCATGCCCAATGCTGCTGTGCAAACAAGCCTGCTGTCTGCTTTCCCCCCCTCTCTTTTTCCTGACAGTGCCTCTGTGTGTCACCTGCAAGTTGGAGGGGACCGAGGAGGCAGAGAGTGGGCAGAGAGCCACCACACCAGTAAACACATCTGTGGACCCCATTTTATCCTACTGGAGCACTAACAGATCAACAAACAGCCTGTTCCCACTGAGCTCTGACACACATCCAAGGGTACACCTAACTCTAGCTGTTTTTTTCTTAATTTTTTTTTTAATGTCTATAGGGTGATTACATCCGGGTTTGTGTCCACATGGCAAAACCAAACAGCATTCATCATAAGAATAATGATGTAAATGTGGCTTCTTATCCTCCAGTGATTGACCGTCTGGCAAAAAGGTTTAGAAAATGTAACAATAGTTTTGAAATAAATAGGAGGAAAGTAAAGACCGGCAGTGTACTTTCCACATCAATGGTAAATATGCTACTGATGTGGAAAGCAAACAGCTTTGAACAAGAGGAGAAGCCGCAGCGGATAACTTTACCCCGTGAGCTGCAGGCTAGAATGCCAGTGCATTAAGAGTGAGGTAGAAAATCCCAAGTTCATCACCTCGCGTTGCAAAACCAGCTATTGAAAGATGCGTCGTCAGTGGCCAGATAATAACAGGAGGCCAGCTGAAATTCAGAGGATTAAAGAACCTTATTACGCCTTTCAAAAGCTTATATGCTTGTATGAAAATGGAGCGCTCGATATGGTCGGCACACCTGTATTCTACGAGCATCGCTCAAAACTACCCGCCCTCGGCAAGGCTATTTTTTGGGGGGCAGGAGGAATGTCCGAACGCAGAAAGCGATGCAAACCTGAAAGTACTGAGCAAACGCCAAGGAAGCGTCTGACAAGCTCCTGCCACCGTCGCCTCTGCCCTGCAACGCTCCCCTGCAGGGGCGGGAGGCACTCATGACAGGTCCCGCCGCTGCCTGTTTGGTTTCGGGGCTGTTTTTCCCCGCTCCCCCGGGCTGTGCCGCCGCAGGGCCCCGGGTCCGCCGCGGGGGCAGCGCCCCCCAAGCCCCCGCCCGGCTGCTGCCGCCGCCGCTGGGGCGCGGCCGGAGGGACCCCGGGGAGGCGCTGCGAGGCCGGGCGGGGCGGGAGCGGCCCCGGGGTCGCCGGGCGCTCCTGCCGCTGATTGGGCTGCGCGGCCCTGGGGCGGCCGCCGCCGCCACCGCCCCGCTCCGCTCCGCCCGCTGCCGCCGCCGCCGCCGCCGGGACTCCGCCGCTGCCGGGCTGCTGCCGCCGCCGCCGCGGCTCCGCGCCGCCTGCCCGCCCGCTTCCCCGCCCGCTGCCTGCTGCCGGGCCCATGGCGAGCACGTCGGCGGAGATCATCGCCTTCCTGCTGACCATCTCGGGCTGGGTGCTGGTGTCCTCCACGCTGCCCACCGACTATTGGAAGGTGTCTACCATCGACGGCACGGTCATCACCACCGCCACCTTCTGGGCCAACCTCTGGAAGACCTGCGTGACCGACTCAACAGGCGTCTCCAACTGCAAGGACTTCCCATCCATGCTGGCGCTGGACGGTCAGGCTTCCGCCGACCCACATCCCAACTCCCCTTTCCCCCCTCTCCCCGTACCGGTCCGCGGGGAGCCGGGGGCTCCGGGGCTACTCCCGGGCGAACCCCGGTGGGCGCCGCGCCTCGGCGGGGCTGGCGGCATCGAGGGGTCGGGGCGGGCTGAGCGGGGCTCGGGAGGGGCGGCGGGGACCGCGGCGGTGGCGGCTCCCACGCGGGTTCGTGGGCAACTGCCCTCGTGTCCCTTAGCAGGGAGCGCGCTGCTTGGGCACACCCGTGAAAGTGGGTTTTTCCTCCTAAGACCCGCCGATCGAGATGGTATTTGGTGCCAAAGTGTCCGTTTTAGCCTCTCTCTGTCGCTACCTGCTTTTTTCCCCCCCGTCGGAAGACTCCATGCGTGTGGATTTGACACAAGAAGAATGCAGGCTAATTTTTCTTGCCGATTTATTTTCCAACTGTCATGACATTCCTCTTTTTTATGGTTTTGCCAGCCGTGCAACGGTCGGTGGAGAAGAACAAGCCTTTGCGTCATTTTGTTGTAATTAATGTTGCTTTGCTTTTTTTTTTGCTAAGTGGTTATTAACTCGAATGTAATTGCTTCATTGATAAATGACAGTGCAAAAGCTTGGGGCAGTAAGGGGTGTAAAGGTATGCAAAAGCGATGCATAGCTCAGCGTAGTTTTAGGGCAGTGTTATTTTGAAGCAGAGCTGAGAGTTTTGCCATAGTGCCTGCAAGCAATGACTGAGTTGATGCTGCGTTGCTTCCCTGGTTAAGGGGAAACATTTTTGCCCTTTAAGGAAGCTGTACTGGGAAACTGGGTCGTTGCGGGAAATCTTTACAACTGAACTTGTAGTTGATAAATCCACACTCATTATGTCTGGTAGAAACAGTGGAAGTGCAGATGGCATCAGTCTAGAGCCTCAGCAGTGACTGTAAAGAAAAGGAGGAAAAGTTCTTAAAATTATGGCAACTTTTCCCAGTTCTCACAGTCATAAACAAATACCATATGCAATGTCCCAGTGGCTTTGATACTCACGAAAATTCAGGCCTACTATTTATGGTCTGGCCAGACACTCGCTTTGCACAGAATTCTGAGAGGACTTCAGTCTGAAAGGTTTGTTTAAAAGGAAAAGAAAGTCTGTTAATCAAATCACTAGCAGATTAATATTGTCACAACAGGGATTAATATTATCACAAAACTAATTAATAGCAATATCAGAAAACCTTTAACCCACCACCAGTATGTACAGAGGGCTAAAAAAGGTCATGATACTGAAAAGAGGTAATGCAGGTAGCCCTAAAGCATCGCTATTGCAAGATGCTTCCCTTGGCTGGAGAAGTACAGTTCCCGAGGCCTTCTTTTGATGCAGTTGCATGCTGGTAGAGGAGTTTGCTGGTTCCTCCAAAGGGGTGGGAGAGCTGGCCGGCCTCCTCTGGCATCAGTCACCTTAAGGCTTAGTGTAGCACCTGAGAATGTGGTTTCCAGGCTTGGGCAAGGAGCTGTGGTCTGTGTGCAGGCAGGCATGGAGCGCTCACCGGTGCATAACCTTTCAGATCCACCGAATCTATTGTTCATCTGCTCCTTTAGTTCTGGGTTAATCTGTTTTCAGATTAAGAAAAATGACGTTACAAAGTGTGCAGAACTGGGAATGTTTAAAGTTCCCAAAAGAAGAAACATGACAATAAAGTCCTTACTACCCCTTCATCGAAACTCGAGTCTGGGAAACCTTGTGTGTTAGCACATTCCAGTTGCCCAAGGAATGAGTTTCTGAAGCACCTGCTGCACAGTGAGACAGCCGTCAGAGCACTAACTCGGTTTGGGCAGAAGGGAGTCCAAAATGCATATCTAGAAGAGCCTTATCCCATCCTCCTGTCCAGGCTGTTTATCAGAAGTGGAAGGTTCTTGGCCTCAGCATCACATCTCTAAATGCTGTGGGGCTGGATCCTGGTACCCAGGCACAATGTGAATGAAAGGCAGGCTGGAGAGAGAGCATTGTAACCCCCGTGGCAGAGGCTGGGCAAGCTGGGACAAGGCAGAGGGGCAGCCACCACAGTCAGAAGTGCTTTCAGTAGCTAGCCCAGCCCAAGCTCCTCTCCTCGCCATTACAGGCTCTGCTGGGAACCTGTTACCTCCTGACAGTGGGTGGCTACGTCCCCTTTTTGCCCTAACCCTTCCCTGGCACGGAAGTGTGCTTCGGGGTTGCAGTGCGTCACACATAGCTTAGATGGATTTGTGTGTCAGCATGAAGCCAAACCTGCCTCAGACCTCAAGTAGCCTCTCCCTTCCCTCCTCCTCTTCTTTGCACAGACTTATGTGGCTAAGATGGATCCCATTCCCGGGAATGTGCAGCTGCCTCACTCCATCCTCAGGTCAGGGACTTGAAAGACACAAAAAATGGCAGATCTGGCTTCTTGTTTTCCCTGAAGTGTTTGGGAGTAGAAACAATAACCCTGTCGCAATACATGTAGGGATAGCATGTTGCTCTCCTGGAAACGGTAGGGCAGGACTGGGAAATTACTAGAACTACTTTTGTTGTCCCAGGGAAAGGTGGCTCCACTCCACTCCTTCCTCATATAGCTGGAGAGCATTTGCCTCGCAGAGCAGTTCCTTTTCTACAGAAATGGGTTTCTGTGAAATCAGAAATCTCTGAGTTTTGCTGGATTTCTTATGCGGAGAGACCACTCAGATCTGCCACAGGATCAGAGGCAAAATGAGGGGGTACGAAATTGAGGTATCACCGTATCAGTTGCTGGGGCTCTCCTCTGGGGTGCAGGAGAAGTCCTGCCTTCTTCAGAAGCAACGTAGCAATCCAGAGGTGCTTCCCTGTTACCCTTTTTTCGGTTTGCATCATGGAGTGGTCTTGGACTGTGCCCCCATGTCACTGTGGGGTGGCACGGCAGTGAGGCTGCCCTGCTGGCTTTCAGGCCGTCGCTCCACATGAGCAGCTGCCAGAGAAAATTGCATGTGGTAGCCTTCCACCTTTATGCATTCCTGTACAAGAAGTCAATTTGGACAGCCCTCGGCAAGGGCTCAGCCCCATATTTTGTACACAAGCAAAAATATTCTTGCTGTCTGTGGGACTTGCAATCATTTTGGGTTTACTTTTGTGTGCTGCTGGTCATAGGTGGAAATTTAGTGATGAAACCACCTCCGCAAAAGAGGACGTATCAGCTTCCGTGTTCCCATCGGTGGATCTGATGACCTTTTGCAAGAACAGAGCTGAACAAAAATTTACTTATGAGCTAAAAGAGGGTATTCGAGCTTAGAAAAACATAGAGAAACAATGGGTGTGTGCTTTTAGAAGGAATCTGTGCTGTATTTGTAAGGCAACCTCTTATACTTCACATGATGCAAGCTGCAAGATGCCATCAGAGGCATTTATTGTGAAAGTTACAATCCCCAGAACTTTGCATATGGATTGTTTTGGTTTTTTTTTTTCCCCCGAGTGTGATATGATATGAGTATGTGAATTCCTCCTAACTCTTTGTGAGGATGAGAGGCAAGCATGAGAGCAGCAGGGCAAGAAAGATGAAGACCTAACAAGATTAATTTGAATGCAAGACAAAACACATTTGTTTAAAAAAAAAAAAGCCTTGAAATAGGTTTCTCTTGGAATGCTGCTGAACATGACTTTATGAGTAATGCATGTTTGTCTGCTTGTCTGTTTAAAACATACGGCGCTTTGTTGCTTGGGACTTTCGTTTGGGTGGTCAATCTGTACATTATAAACTCCCTCCAGGAGCTTGTGCAAATACATACAATAAATATTTAGAAAGGGGACAGTCTTTGGTCTTGAGTGGAGGAGTGTGAAGAAATAGGCAGTTCCCCCTTACACTTCTCTGCATTGTAAGCCTTGGTAAACAATGTAATGTTCTTGCTTTCTGGGAAGCAAAGGAAAAGTTTAATTACTCTTACAGCCAAATGCAATGGGTCCAAGCAATAGGATACTGGATTTGGTGAAAAGGTTGATTTCACCCTTTTATGCTTCCTAATTCTCCAGTCAACTTAGTGGAACTAACAGAGTCTTCGGCTCATCTACTGGTGTAGATTGTGATTTTTTTTTCATATGTTTCGTTTTAAAAATGTGTGCCAGTTGGATGATTGCCGTGGTGAACTGAAACAAGTCCCACTGTGGCTAGCCTGCCCAGTTTGGTGAAATATTTAGTGAGGAAGGTTATTCATTCAGCAGAACTGAGTGGTCCTCCGTCTCATGCTGTTTATAATTGAAAATGATCGCTGGGTGAGCAAGTTAATTATTTCTTGCTGTCTCACTACCCTCTACCTATTCTAAAACTGTGTACTGACCTTCAGGAATGGCTGAGTCTCAGCCCTGCGGTTCCTAGCATATGCTGGTTATTTTGGTTGGGGTGAATATTTACTGTTTCTCCTAGGAGGTTCGGACATAAATAAAAGTTTAGAGGACCTCTGGTTAAATATGTTCATGGTTCAGCACTTTAATGTGTCAATTAGCTACTAACAGTGTCAATAAATTGGACCTGTCAAAAATAATAGCTTCCTTGCCAGTCTTCATCTCCTGCTTTACATGGGCGCTACAAGAAATACATTGCACAACACCGAAAGTAATAAAAGCCAACTTTTCCATGCCTATAGCAAAAATTAACAAAGCAAGACTGCTTTCTTCAGACTTGGATTTTATAAAGTAAGAACCACCTTCTGAAATCTTCTTAAAACCCTTATCCTATTGACATCCCTTGAGTTTTGCCCGAGTGAAGAAAAAGGAGTAAGAACACAGGATTTGACTCAAAAGCAGAGGTGTAGCTACCACCCCAGTTTGAACTGAACTGTTTGGGAGTACAGTTTTCTGTCACCCTGGAGAAAATTTTACTCTGCCCAGTTGGATGTGAAAGGTGGTCATCTCACCTGATTTTAGGTAACTGCAATCTGGCTGCTCACTGTGAGTCACCCTGGGGCTCTTCGCTTCATTTATCATGAATGGAGAAGAAGAGGTTTCTCCGGACAGCAGCTCAGCCTTCTACCATAGGAGTCTACCTGGTAGTTCAGACTTAACATACCTAATGATAACCATAGACACTTCAACAGACATGTTGAAGTAAGAGAGAGTCATTATGGTTATTTAATTGAATACTGTGTTTCTTCAGCAGATGGGCAAGAGAAGCATGTTGCAAATGAAAGTAGTCCGTATGCGTGCCAACAGATATAGATAAATGCCCGTAGGTTGCATTCACAGACTTGCAGCACAGCACCAAAATTTGGCAGAACTGATAAAACGGGGTGTTATGTGCTGCAAGTTGCTTCTTGTGTGCTGCTTGTTGCACAAAGCTGCGATTCAATGAGGGGTTTTTTTAAACACTGTTCAAACAAAGGGGGGGGTCATCCTGGAGCTGATATGCCTCCAGCGTGGCTGAAGCGGGTGGCAATGAGGAGAGCAGGAGACAGCCAAGTGTCAGTGGTAGCCATCTGCAGCACAAGGACCTGCCAGCCAGACACAGATGTCTAATTAATGTATCCAGTCTCTTTTTTAATCTCAGTAAACCTTTAGCATCCACGTATCCTGTGGAAAGGAGTTCCCCAACTTCATTATACAAACAAGCGCATGTTTTGTTTGGATCTGCTGCCTTCTGTTTTCATTAGATGTCCTCCAGTTCCACTTATAATTTATACATTTCCTGTATGTTAAAGGCTTTTATACAGGGTTTTTTTGTTGTTGTTTATTTGTCATTACTGTTGTAATTTAACGTGTGTAATAGGCAATGAAAACATGGTTTAGCTCCCAACATTTCCACCCACTGGAGATCAAAGTGAAAAGAATGAGTACCCTAGTAGTGGAAGCACCTTTTCATTTTAAATGAGATGTAACAACAGGTTATGAAGAACAACATCTTGTGATGGTTATTCAGTCGTGTAAGGTTGCAGTGTTCTACCCTGTAAACAGTGATACGAGGCCAAGCGACCTGTTGTCCTGCTGAAAGGCTCTGCCGCTGGGAGCTCCGGCTCTGGGCAGCCTCGGCCAGCGTGGCAAAATGGTGTGTGGCTACAGCCAGCCTCTTTTGTCCACGCAGTATGGTGGCAGTTTTATCTCAAAGGGTTACTGCTGTCCGTGGAGCTGAGCACGTGTTTGACTTCCTTGCAGAATGAGGGCCTTCGTGGACCCAAATCAAACTGGTGGGGTCAGTGCTGCCAGTCGTATTGCGTCTGCGACACGTTCACAACAAGACTGACGCGTAAGGCTTGCTTGGTGTGCACAGAGTGGCTCTGCAGCCTGTGGCAGCCACTGCACAGACCAGGTGGAGTTGCTCTTCAAAACCTCAGGGTACAATCTCTCGTGGAAACTCTACCCAATGCCATGGGGTTATTTTTTGCAGCCCTGAATGCTGTAGGTGTGTTTCTTTCAAGCTGGGCTTAGGTGGTGATGCCCTGTGAAGGGCACACATCCCCTGGGAGAATGCACTCAATGGTAAGGTGACATTACTCCAGCCAGGGTCTGATTTGGTTTGCGATGGTGAATGCCTAACGCTGCGCAGAGGGAGAGGAGCTGCACCGAAACCCGTTGCAGTCCCAGTTCTCATGTTAGCCTTGCTCTTTCTCACCACAGGTTACATCCAAGCCTGTAGAGGACTGATGATCTCCGCCGTCTGCCTGGGCTTCTTTGGTGCCGTTTTTGGACTGGTTGGGATGAAGTGTACCAAAGTCGGAGGCTCCGATCAGACTAAAGCAAAAATAGCATGCTTAGCTGGACTGATTTTCATACTCTCTGGTAAATATACCTTATTTCTCTTAAGTTTGGGTATGTGAAGTCATACCAGAGCTGCTTCTTTTCCGCAGAAATCCACGCACAATTCTCCATGGCTTCACTGGCTGCAGGGTCAGGCCCAAAGCTCTTCTGCTGGCTCCACTGAATGGTTTGTCTTATGCTTTTCAGGGTTGTGCTCTATGACTAGTTGTTCCCTGTATGCAAACAGGATCACGTCTGAATTCTTTGATCCTTCTTTTGTTGCACAAAAGTAAGTACTTTCCTATACCCATAAATCTTTCAAAGAAGTAGACCTTAAGTTTCATACTGCGCGCCAGAGCCCGTTGAGACAGAGAGCAGGTGCTTCGCCTGTTGGGCAGAGGAGAGTGGGCTGCATTTGTATTTAATCGTATTTCTCAACTGGAGTAATGCATGTGCTGAAATTTAATGAACAAACAATTTCCCGTACAGTGATTGCTCTGTAATCTTTGTGCCCAGGCTTATCATGGCTCGGCAGGGTTCTGCCCTGCTTGCCGCAGAGCAAATAGGGTTAATCAGGAGTGAAGCTTGCATTTGTGTCAGAGATGCCGCAAAAGGATTTCACAAGACCGAGACACTTATTAGACACATCATTTGATAGGGAAGGAAGAAAATTATTTCCTTAAGCTTTTGATAGAACCTGGTTTCCGTGAAGGTGTCGAGCACTGCACGATCTTGAGTCCTCTTGAAGAGAGGTTTCTGCAGGCTCCGTGGGCTTTTTGCTGACAGATTTTCAAATCCAGATGACTGAAATTTGGATCATAAACCTTACTGTAACCTGTGATCTTATAAGCACTAACATAAATGCTTGGACTAGTAATTAAGGGAGCTCGCATTCATAGAACTGTAGGATCCATACCAGAAATAGGGAGCATCCCTAAAGACTCCCTTTAAAGCTGTGCAAGTTCTCAGGACCTACAAAGGCACCAATTCATGAACCAGGGCTTGGATTTTGGATTCACATCTTAACTACAAAGTCTGAAAATGTTAGCTGTAAATCGTAGCACTGTAGAATTTCCTCTTTTGGCTTCTTACAGAGTGTGAAGTTATCTTGCAAGACAAGGATTTCAGAGTTTTCTTGGTGGTGATTCCAGGATACATCAAGCATTGGGTGTATGTTTCTCTGAGACCCAAGTAAGGGCTTAGTAAAGAACCCTGACCCTTTCTGTTTCTCCTTGATAGAAAGAAAATAGTCTGAATTAATAACATCAGCTGGTTCCATGTTTGCAGTAAGGCTAACACTGCTTCTCCTTCCTGTCTTGAAGACAAAGTTCATATTATTTTCCTCCATAATTCTGTTATAGCTTCTGCTTGTTTGATACTGTGAGGACAGGATCCAAAGGCCTCCAGAAGAAACAAGGATGTGAAGTACTCTGAAGAAAATGGAGCCTGGCTATATAGCCAGAAGTTAATTATTCATCAGGCTTACTGTTCTTAGTGAAAAATACCATGGCTGTTGCCAGAAGTCTCTTTCCTACACTGTATTCCCACACCGTTCTGCTGCAAAAGAGCAGGCACACCTCACAGCGGAGTTTACTGCAAGGCAATAAATATTGAAATAAAGGTAGTGAAACAACCTCTGCAGAACTTACCTTTTTCCCAAACAACCAGCAGAACTCAGCTGTGGGCACACATTATCGCGACTGCAAAGATAAAGGCAGTGAGGAGAGCCAGAAGTTATAATTTGAGTTGCACATGGTGCAGCTTATGTCAGGTTAAGCTAATGGTGGCATTCACCTCCTTTCTCTCTCAACCGGTGTAAAATATGTTGGAGTAACATATTTCGTGGTATTTCTGTGAACTTATACTTTGATATACATTGCAGAAGCACTTAATACGCTTTGCTGGTATATTGAAGAAGTTTGGCATTGGCTCTTCAGAGGGTGCTGCTTTGGGTTTCAGCCTTTCACCTTTTCCTGCACGTTTCTCTCCTGAAGTTATTCTGATGGTGTCAAAAGACAGGCTTGAGATACTGTTAGTGGAAAATAAGTGACACAAGATGTTTAGCATCATTTCAGCCATCAGAATTTCCTTCCAGCCTTCTGCATTTGGAAAGGGCACCCTGACTATGGGTGGGTGCTGGAGGAATCGGAGACCTGCCTAAAGCTGTTGCCTGAGAGACTTCTGGTTTGAATTATGTACCTAACTGAGGAATGACAGGCACCCTGGGGACACCTGAAAACCCGCCTTAGTTAGAAAGAAAGGCTGGACTTCATGTCCCGATGCGATGTTTTACATTGCCAATTTAAAACAGCTCCAGAGGAACTGCTTGACCCTATGTAATAACCCACGCAGTCTTGGGGACAGCACGGGACACTTTGGTGCTTGCAGCCAAGATGGATTTCATTTTTCTTCAGACACCTCTAATAGAGGAAAATCTGTGCTTCTGTTTTACTGTCTAGCTAATTTTGCTCCCACAGCTTCTCTTAGGAAACTATTTTGTCACTTTGCTACTTTGAGTTAAAAAAACCCTCTTACAGTCTTTGTCCTTCTTGTCCCTTTCCACAGTTTGAACTCCATAATCGTGATTGTTCTTACTGATGTATGGGGTTAGTTTATCCAAATTATCTGACTTAATTTCCTGTTCTCTTTTACAGAGAATTGTTTCCCTTCAGCTTTCTTGTCTCTGAATGGATTGTGCACAGGTCCCACGGGCCCTCTTTCCACTGTCCTCCTGTTACATTTGAATCTATTTTTCATCTTCCAAGCATTGTAAGAGTTAGACATTCAGAATGTATGTTTGCCTTGGGTAGTTGTGCTGATTCAGTAGGTAGGTAGGTAGGTACGTATGTCCTTTAGACGTGCCAACATCCAGTCGGCTAATGAAGCTTCCATTGGTTTGTTTGGAAGTTTCCTTCATGGAAACAACAAGAATATTTTTCTTCTATACTAATATTGTACTTTCTTTCTTTACTGAATTCTGCCTCACTGGATTACAGCAAAAAAATCTGCTTTTAGCCTGTTGGTCAGTCTAGTTGCAGGTGGCTTTCAGTTCTCTGCAGTTGAATTCTCGTAGTCCTCAGCGGTCACCACCTCTAAGCCTCTTCATCAATGTCCTGCACCCCCACCGGAGCTAACTCGAAGTGACCTCTGATCAGATTGATTTCACTGATTGGGGACAGTGGATACACAGCCACAGACCTCGGAGAGTGGCTGCTTTGGTTCTTGCAACCAAGAATTATGAGAATGGGAGAGTGTGCTTCCTGCAAATAATATAACAATAAAATAATTATAATGAATGAAGGGAAAAACAGCAAGTGCAGAAATTTCTTCTAAAAAAGTTTGTCTATTTTTTTTTTCTAGAGTTACCAATGCGTGTAAGGGTTTTTTCATATAGTAAGTTTTTTTACATACTGAATTTTGATGGGAGATTAGGGTTCCTTCTTAAATGCTGAAAAGATGAGTTGGATAAAAGCCAGGGAGCTGTGCACAGGTTGATATGCAACTGAAAGGTGGAAGTTTTCCTCATAAGCACCAGTGTCAATCAAAAAGTCTTTTTTCTGTTTAAAGTTGTGGAGGAAAGACCAATGAGGCCAGCTCTGCAACTTATTAACCTCATGGTGTGGCAGTCACCTGAGAAGGGTCCATATATATGCAGTCTGGTTTTACGTGTTATAGTAACAAATGTTGTTTAAAAAACACAAGCAATCCCAAGAGCAAAGGCTGGACTCCGTATGTTCTCACCCAAGTAGTAGGCAGCAGTCAGGTAACCCTTTTCTACCCAGTTAAACCCAATGAAATCTTGGTTTCTTTTCTCTACAACTGAAGAGCTTCAGGAAGGGAGACGGCAGTTGGTGTCCTTTATCTCTCTCACGTTCACCTCTGGCCAACCGTTTCATGTTTTTAGATGGAAATGCGGAAACAAACTTGTGTTTCCCACTTTCTAGGCAAATGGTTTTGGCAAATAAGTTGTTACAGCCACATACTTCCTGGGTCTTGGTCCAGCCGTGTCCTCCAGCTTGTCTGTGGTCTGCACTAACTTCTTTGGGGAGCCTGATCCTGATCCACGTGCCTTAGGTGTGCACTGGCAGTACCTGTGGGGATGGAGGGATCCCCAGGTTGGGGCTGACCTCATGGCACGTCACATCAGAGTTAATCACTTTGACTGGCCTTTACAGCTCGTTAAAGAGGCACCTTGAGGGTGTGATGCAGCGTGCATATTATGGAAGTGTACTTGGTGTATTTCTTGTGTGTTGACTGTAACGGGATCCCAGGTGATGAGCTCTGATGTACCTGCTTCTAATCAGAGAACCCCCAGTCCTTGAACAGACAGAAATCTGCTCAAGTTTTCTGAAAACCATAACACATGGTTGGAATTAAAGCTTTACCGGTTTGGCAGATTTTGAAGTCAAACGGGTCAGGTACAAAGTTTTCCAAGGGTGGAAGGCAGCTGAGCTATGATTTCCAGCAGTTTAATTTGGGGGCTCAGTGCCTAAGTCCCACACTGCATATGGAGAATGTGTGGGGGAATCTTAACCTTTTTTAGCAAGGGATGATGATGTGAATGGAAAATTAAAAAGAATTACAGAAGTTAGAGCTCTAGCAGGGCCACAAAGAGTCAGGTGCAAGCCCTCATGAAGTGTCCTGCCGCAGAGCTCAAAGGGCTTCATCTCTTTTCGGCAGTAAGTCCCTGAGCCAGACATGGCTTGAACATGGGTGTCCCTAACATCTAGCACTGATATCTTAAGTGTGGCTTTTTCTCTCTGTATGACTATTTTTTCTTTCTTTAAGTCTGTGCTTTACCTTTGGTTGGAATCTCAAGAATATATGGAATAAACTTTTTTTTGGTTCTCCAGCCAGCGTTTGCCCCCTTGTGAGCTATTATAGAAGTCGCTGTATCATTTTCTGGGTGTCCAAGCTCACTGGGAATTTTTCAGTGTTTCCACAGTGTCATCGTTGTAAAGCTGAGTTTTGTAGAACGGCTTACAGGTGTTTTCAGTTGTGTATTTCAGCTGATGTTAAACTAGGATCTGTTCACATGGAACCAGCTGCACTGTCTTCCAGTTGCACAGGCAGGCTGTCAAGCAGAGGCTGTCATTCAGATAAACCACCAGAGCTTACAATAAATAAACTTCCTAACAAAGGCTTGAACCACTACAGCCACCTGACCGATAACTGCAGCTGGATGGGGGACAGGGGCCCGTGTTTTCAGCACAGGATCCTCCCAGTCAGAAGGAGATAAAGGTTTCCTCAAGGAGGAGCTGGAGCAGAGGAGAAGCAGCAGAAGACATGGTCCTAGTAGCAAGGAATATGAGATTCTCAAGAGTGTTGAGCCTAATGCAGGTCATCCTGAAAGTGGTGTAAAGAGCGGCACCTCAGGCAAAGGGCTGGGAATGGGGCAGACAAGTGGCAGCCACGGCTCGCTGCTTGTCTTGAAGCTCCAGAGCTCAGGTTATGGGCACTGAGGAAAAGAATGTCTTCCCCACACACTTCTTCTCTTTCAGTTACTACTGTTGCTTTAGAAAATTGGAGTTACCCTCATGATAAATCTCCTAAAGCACCACCATCTCCTCTCAAAGTGAGCAGTTTCTGGCTGCGAACAAATGGTGGCTGCCCCGGGTGGCAGAGGGGACTGTTGCTGGTGGCACAGAGCTGTGCCCAAGGGCTTGGAGGGGAGTGGTGTCCTCCAGCCTGAATCCAGCCAAAGGGACTAGAGAAATCTGAAGTTTCCAACACGTGCACGTATGCATGTGTACACACATGTACATCTGCATGCGCGTATGTATGTGCACATCTGTATATGCATGTGCATGTATCAGATATATCCGTATATGCATATGTTGCATGTGTGTGCATTCATATTGCGTACGCATACTCCAGATACATATTAAAACCTCATGTTTAAAGCAGGCTGGAGCATGGATAGGGAGGGAGAGAGACCCTGAGAGCCAGAGGGGAGAGCTAAGGAGAGTTGTAGGCAGCAGCTCAAGTCACCAGCTCAGTGAAAGCCCCAGTCCAGTCTGGGAGCCAGTGGGAACAAACCTGAGTTGGTCCAAGGGGACAGGCGCTGTGTGCTATAAACAGGTGTGTAACTCGGCAGCCAAGCAACCCAGGAGGAGGTGTGGAACAGCCAGGCACCCTGGCTGGCTGTGTGGGGAGATGAGCGTTGCCTGAGTGTACCGCAGGGACAGAGTTTGTCTCCTGAGTAAGAGAGAAATAATGAAAGAACATGGGTGAACGGCAGAGCTGCTGATTTTGCAATGAATAATGTGTATGTCAATGGAAAGTTATTCAGGAAAAAATAACATTTAGTTCTTTTCTTCACAAAAACTGTTAAATTCATGCTCTTTTTTGTTAAACCCATTTATTAACTTCCTGTAGGTATGAATTAGGAGCAGCTTTGTTCATTGGATGGGCTGGAGCTTCACTCTGCATAATTGGCGGCAGTATATTCTGCTTCTCAATAGCTGAAAACAGTAATTCTCCAAGGTAAAACACAAGTTGTACTTATCGAAAGAAATCAATACTAGCACATTTCTACCCACTGTATGTATGTGTCTTGATTACTTGTCCAAAACACTTTGTAGTGAGGTTCAGAAAAGGATTGTGTGGGTAAAAGAAAATAATGGGAGTTAAGGATAATGCTCAGTCCATCAGTAATGTAATTAAGAAAAGCTGTTGACTCTGTTGTGTTTTATGTACTTGATAAATTTGCTACAGCTGAAAAAAATGCATTCGCTGAGGTAGGAAAAGCGGTCAGGTCACCTTACCTGATGTGAACGGACCAAGTTTATGTAATCACAATTCATTAGATCAAAAGTGAGAGAGGTGAAGGACAGTGGTGGTAGCAGAGGGACCTCCAGCAGCAGCAGCAGCAGAGGGGTGATAACGAAGGGGCACAGCTGGAGGGAGTAACTGTTCACCTGGGATCTGCCACCACCTAAATGTTTCATGACTGGACCCTAATTTATGTGTCTGTGAACAAGGGATACAAGTTTATATAAAAGCGAATTGCAAAGGGAGATGCTGGAGGGGAAATGTCAAACCAGAATGTGACCACAAAGGTAAGGAAGGTGTCTCCTGTGCCCCCTCCCCTGAAATTTATAGGCACGTTCCTGTACATTTCTTCTGGTTTTACTTTGCTGTAATGCTTGGACACAGAGATGTCACCTGTCTGTGGGATGAGCTGTTAATAGTTGACTCTCTTTTCTTTTCAGGAGGGGGTATGCATACAATGGAGCCGCATCTGTGATGTCTTCTCGTACAAAGGTCCACAACAGTGTCCCAGACAAAACCCCACCAAAGCACTTTGACAAGAACGCTTATGTTTAATTGTACTGTTGGAAGATTCAAAGCGTTTTAAAAATGAGTTTGTATGTTTCGTGCAGAGTGATTTCCCCCCAACCCCAATGTAATTACCACTAAGACAATGACTTTTTAAAACATGCAGCTTTTTACATATTGATGTAAATTTTATTATATAATATTTTAAGATTGATGTTGGTATTATAAAGTTTATACCTGGAAATCATGAGCTGATGTTGCTTTCTTGAAAAAAATAAATGGGATAATTACCAACTCAGTATGTCAATTGCTTACGGGAACGGCATCACACACACCATACCGACTGCAGCACGTCATTGCAGCCGTTTCTGAAATGGGTTCGCTACTGGACAAAACGGCCATACTCTGTGCAGGCTGGTATGTAAAATACTTCATCACTGGTGAGCAGTGATGTCGGAATTGCAGAACTCATCGTAACTGCAGCACCAGATGATGGGTCAGTGGGAATCAGCAGGCTCTTACCTCCCCATCCCATTGCTGGGGTCGACGAACATGCAACCTGGCCAGTTCGGTGCCATAGGAATAAGAAAAGGAAGAGACTGGGTGAAGTGGAAATACGTATGGGATTTGGGGGGGCAGGAGCAGGTGCTAAGGAGAGTCAGGGGCAGTTGTTACCTAAACAGGCACTAGAGAGGGTCTTGCATGGCCAAATAAGAATGCATGTGGGATCGTGAGCATTCGTGTGTGCAGCAGGGAGAGAAAAGGTTGAGGCTGCAGCCCAGGGCAGCCTGCGGTGAGCAAGACATGGCTTGGAGACAGTTCCTACCTTCTGAATGTTCTTTGTGCTGCTGGGCTCCTGCCCTGCCAGTGATAAGTCACTTCCAGACAGTTGTTTTAGTTCCCTCCTGCTGGGCAGGGTGTCGGGACACCTTCATCTCCAGAACGGCCCCAAGCCACTGGGATATGAAAGGGAAGGAAAAGGCCCAGGTAACACCAGCTGGCCCACTCTGCCAATGCCCTTCCTGAAGGGCTGACCAAATAAAAGCAGGCAATAATTAACAGCACTTTTTAGGTAATCCTGAATGAGTTAAAACAGTTCAAAAATTCAGCTAGTACTTTTTTGGGAGGGCCTGTCCATAGAAATGTGATGGTTTTTGAGGGAATATTGAATCATTATTCAGGAAATGGGATTAGAGATTATGAATAACCACAAAACACTATCTAGACTGGGATCCTAAAACTAGACACAAGCTCAGGCCTCTCTTGAGGTTTCAACTGATGGGCCCTTGGAATTTCATTTTGGGACAAGGGTGTAAATATAAAAATGAATAGCCCTGTTTATGAATGGCACAGGATGACAGAAAAGGTTTTGCATCTGATGCCATTCAAGGTTCTTTTTAATCGACCTTATTTTTGTATTGCATTTAAGTCAAAACACTATATATTTTTTTAAGAAGGCAGCCAATATGGACAGAACAGAAACATGAAAAGTACTTGCACAGTGGCAGGTCATTACTTTCCTCACCTTAGCTTGACGTTTTAATCTCCTTTCCAATTTTTGTGTTTGTATGTTCACTAAGACTCAATTCTTAATCGAAAAAATAAAAAAAAGAGTAACTTCCCAAAATAGGAGGCATTTAATAATAACTAGCTTTATAGCTGAGGCCTTTTTTCCTTTAAATTTTGTGTTTATTGTAAACCATGTCAGAAATGTAACATTTTAATATATGGAAATATTTTATTTAAAATGTTCACAATTTTATATAAAGTTTATGATAAAAAACAAGAAAATGTGCATCTAAAAATTTTACAAAGTAATACTCTGGAGTCAATTCTGTTCACTGGTTAACAGGTTTTCTTGCAAGACCAGTTTCAATCTTTAATGTAAACATGAGAGGCAAAATATTCACCTCAGTGAAATCAAAGAGACTTTCACCACTGAGTTCACGGGAAAGACTCATGAACTCTCAGTTTCCAAACAGACACGGCCAGTAACGTGTATATGAATATTCTTCTTTCAAATTCAGGACTGAAAGACACCAGAGCTCTGTAAACAGTATTCCTTGTTATTACGTGACTGATATGAGAAATGAATAGGAAACACTTGATGTTTTCAATTACATTTTCAACCCCAACGGAGCCCGAAAGCAGTGCCTCCCATCAGGAATACAACAATTACGTATCTGAAGAATCACTCCAATCTGTTACAGTGACTAAGCTGCTTTTTAATGTGCTTGTATTATCAGCTTCAGGAACGCCTGTTAAAATACAAAATATTAAGAGTTATTAATACTATTTTGGGGTATTTTTACTCAGTATTTATCTATGAGATAAAATCCCGTGCTATGTGAGCAAACACCTGTGGACTTCAGGAAGTCCAGAATTTCAGCCGGTGAGGAAATGACACGTGTTGATAATATGAAGGCTGTTTCTGTTCACAGAATACAATGCACAGTACAAGCAGTCAGTTGTCAACATTACTTTCCCTCTAAAAATAACCTGAAGTATCTTTATATAACTGACACAGCTTTGACCTTTAAGTATATTGAAAAGTTAGCGCTAGAGACTACTACATAAGTTCTATGTAAGACTAAGGCTATTACTTTACCGGTAGCTCAAATATATTATCTCAGCCTGGAAGGTCACTTAGGTATCTTGAACAAACCTGAAATTTGATTATTATTCTCAAGACAAAATAAGAAAATCTCCCTCCTCCCTTAAATTTGGGAAAGGATTAAAAAAAAAAATCTTGGATGAGTAATTTTTAAGATGAGGTTGAAGCATGATAGTACTGTATGTTTTAAAATCTCAAATTTAAGTTTCTTGGAATCTCTGTGTATTTACGTGTGTGTGTTGTTTACATATAAGGATGTATCATAAATATGATGTATGATCATGACATAAAACCAAGCACACAGTTTTTCTTACATATCCTTTTCTTATAAAATACCATATATTGAATTACAATGTGTAATACAGTATACTTAAGTGCTCCTCTAGGTGAGTTAGGCACTTAGGGTTTTTAATGTAGAAGTATGAATACGTTACCTTCCTCCTTTGGGACATTTATCTTCCGAAGACCCCATGCATGTATCACAGATGAAGCATTTGACTCATTTTTCTGAGCTGTCAATGCCTTCTGGCCTCTATCATCTTTCATTAATAAAAAGTCTTCTTCTATTGATGATATATCCCAATCATCTTCATCAACTTCTGTGGACTAATAGGGAGAAGAAAAACCACACATTTTTCCTCTGCCCATGCAAGTTGTGCTGAGGTCTTCCAAAAACTCAACAATGTGCAACTTCTGAAGAAAAATGAACTGCCACATGGCCTTTATGACATCTATCATCACAGTTTTAAAATCCACATAATCCAATTACCTAAATTATATTAATTCACTGTTACACTTCTAAAGCTAAAAGTAAAACTTAATTTTTTTTTAAGTCAGGAACTGCGAAAGTTAAAAGTTCTGCCAGTTTTGTAACTGGCAGGAACCTATGTTTTCAGGTATTACATGTCTAACTTAGAAAGGATTGTCTTTTCTGGGATACTAGCCATGCCAATGAGATGGCAAGTCCTTTAAGCATTAGAATGTACATTACTTACATGAAAATTAAGACATGACGTTATCATGCAAGCTGGCAGTTTAGTTTGCCATACAAGCACTCTGTATTCACACTAGAAAAACTGAATATTGCAATAAAGGCCTTTTCAATTTAAAACTAATTTATTTAAAGAGAAAAAATAAATAATGAAAGTTAAAAAACCCACATGGTGCTTGAAATCAAAATACGTATTCCTCTTTAGGACTCACTGTCAGCATGTACAAGTATATTTTTAATTAAGTGGTGGATTTGTATAATGAGTTCCCAAAACAAAAGTCAAGTCAAACAGATGAACCTGAAGGCAGCAAGTCCATGGTCTTTCTCAACTCATCTCATCTGCCTGAGAACTAAATATCTTCATTCAGCTTTTGAAAGAAGAGCTACAGCATTTCCCTCTTTGTCAATCAGATGTAGTTCAATGGAATTATTATTAGAGAGCTTAATTTGGAAAGTGAAAGATGGTGTCTCCCAAAGCTAAAACCTTATTTCACTGTGGTCTCTAAATATTACAGTAAGATATAGAAGGTGTTTCTATTGCACAGAAGAAAGATTCAGATGCTATTAGAGAACAATGCAAGGTATGTACATACTAGAGAAAAATCAACAAATATGAACCATGTCATGTGTCTCCAAAGAAGGGAAGAGACTGCAGTAATGCTCTATCTTGTAACATCATTCAATTTTAACATTGCAAACTGTTTTTCAAAAACTGACAGATCTGCTC
>WKFP01014339.1:877379-895237 GCA_011057875.1 Pterocles orientalis
ATCTCTGTGTATTTACGTGTGTGTGTTGTTTACATATAAGGATGTATCATAAATATGATGTATGATCATGACATAAAACCAAGCACACAGTTTTTCTTACATATCCTTTTCTTATAAAATACCATATATTGAATTACAATGTGTAATACAGTATACTTAAGTGCTCCTCTAGGTGAGTTAGGCACTTAGGGTTTTTAATGTAGAAGTATGAATACGTTACCTTCCTCCTTTGGGACATTTATCTTCCGAAGACCCCATGCATGTATCACAGATGAAGCATTTGACTCATTTTTCTGAGCTGTCAATGCCTTCTGGCCTCTATCATCTTTCATTAATAAAAAGTCTTCTTCTATTGATGATATATCCCAATCATCTTCATCAACTTCTGTGGACTAATAGGGAGAAGAAAAACCACACATTTTTCCTCTGCCCATGCAAGTTGTGCTGAGGTCTTCCAAAAACTCAACAATGTGCAACTTCTGAAGAAAAATGAACTGCCACATGGCCTTTATGACATCTATCATCACAGTTTTAAAATCCACATAATCCAATTACCTAAATTATATTAATTCACTGTTACACTTCTAAAGCTAAAAGTAAAACTTAATTTTTTTTTAAGTCAGGAACTGCGAAAGTTAAAAGTTCTGCCAGTTTTGTAACTGGCAGGAACCTATGTTTTCAGGTATTACATGTCTAACTTAGAAAGGATTGTCTTTTCTGGGATACTAGCCATGCCAATGAGATGGCAAGTCCTTTAAGCATTAGAATGTACATTACTTACATGAAAATTAAGACATGACGTTATCATGCAAGCTGGCAGTTTAGTTTGCCATACAAGCACTCTGTATTCACACTAGAAAAACTGAATATTGCAATAAAGGCCTTTTCAATTTAAAACTAATTTATTTAAAGAGAAAAAATAAATAATGAAAGTTAAAAAACCCACATGGTGCTTGAAATCAAAATACGTATTCCTCTTTAGGACTCACTGTCAGCATGTACAAGTATATTTTTAATTAAGTGGTGGATTTGTATAATGAGTTCCCAAAACAAAAGTCAAGTCAAACAGATGAACCTGAAGGCAGCAAGTCCATGGTCTTTCTCAACTCATCTCATCTGCCTGAGAACTAAATATCTTCATTCAGCTTTTGAAAGAAGAGCTACAGCATTTCCCTCTTTGTCAATCAGATGTAGTTCAATGGAATTATTATTAGAGAGCTTAATTTGGAAAGTGAAAGATGGTGTCTCCCAAAGCTAAAACCTTATTTCACTGTGGTCTCTAAATATTACAGTAAGATATAGAAGGTGTTTCTATTGCACAGAAGAAAGATTCAGATGCTATTAGAGAACAATGCAAGGTATGTACATACTAGAGAAAAATCAACAAATATGAACCATGTCATGTGTCTCCAAAGAAGGGAAGAGACTGCAGTAATGCTCTATCTTGTAACATCATTCAATTTTAACATTGCAAACTGTTTTTCAAAAACTGACAGATCTGCTCTGTGTGCTGTATTATTAACATACCAGGATTCAACATTTTGCTGTTTTAAATTATCTGCATTTGGAGGGCGTGGTAATGGGACAGTCAGAGTCACATATATCGAGAAATGCTGGAGGAAGAGTTTCCTCAAACATTCATTAAGTCCCAACTGATTTTTAAAGTACAAAATACAGAGAAAAATATCACTTTCAAACAGAATTCAGTTTTGATCAAGTGTAAATATACACCAGCAATCAAAACTGCTAAGCAGTTTTATTAACTCAAAAACTTACTCCAAGGAAATACCATAATCCATACAAGGCCTGGTACAAATGAACTCCGGTAATACAGCTTCAGGTAAACACAAATTTAATTTTCTCTAAAACGTTTCTAGAAGTAACTTCTGTAAAACATGACCTTGATAAAACATACAACAATGGGATGCCTTACAAAGTTTTTCTGGTATTGTGGGTTTTGAGAACAACCATTAGCAGCTGTAATATAAAAAAAAATTGATTTTCAGAGAAACCACCATTCCAATGGCATGGTGTGCTTATGTCTTTGGGCACCTTTGAAAATCCCGCTGAAAATTTAAAGAATTAACTTGAACTATATGCCTACACTTAAACATACAAATATGGACATGAATATATGCGCATTCATATATAATTTGCAAACAATACAAGATGGTGTGTTGTTCTGTAAAGATTCCAGAAACCAAGCAGCAACAACTGCCCTAGGTTCATAAAATCATTTCAAACTCATTGTATCCATACCGCAACACGCCACTGGGCTAATACATCACGGACATTGTATTCTAAATGAATTCTAGCAAAAATATTTTTCATAGAATCATGAAATGGTTTGGGTTGGAAGGGACCTTTAGAGATCATTTAGTCCAAACCCCCTGCCATGGGCAGGAACATCTTTCACTAGACCAGGTTGCTCAAAGCCCCATCCAACCTGAATTTGAACATCTCCAGGGACGGGGCATCCACAACTTCTCTGGGCAGCCTGTTCCAGTGTCTCACCACCCTCATCATAAAATATTTCCTCCTTATGTGCAATCTAAACCTACTGTCTTTCAGTTTAAAACCATTGCCCCTTGTCCTGTTACTACAGGCCTTGGTAAAAAGTCTTTCTCCATCTTTCTTACAAGCCCCCTATATATTTTGAAAGGCTGCAATAAGGTCTTCCCAGAGCCTTCTTCCCTCTAGGCTGAAGAATCCAAACTCTCTCAGCCTGTTCTCATATGGGAGGTGTTCCAGCCCTGTGCCCATTTTCATGGCCCTGCTCTGGTCTATGTCTTTCTCATACTAGAGGCCTCAGATCTGGACACAGTACTCCAGGTGGGGCCTCACAAGAGCAGAGCAGAGGGGGAGAATCACCTCCCTCGACCTGCTGGTCACAATTCTTTTGATGCAGCCCAGGATATAGTTGGCTTTCTGAGCTGTAAGCACACATTGCCAGCTCATGGCCAGTTTTTAATCCACTAGTACCCCCAAGTCCTTCCCCACAGGGCTGCTTTCAATCTGTTCATCCTCTAGTCTGTACTGATGTTGGGGATGGCCTTGCCCCAGGTGCAGGACCTTGCACTTGGCCTTGTTGGACTTCATGAGGTTTTCATGGGCCCGCTCCTCAAGCCTGTCCAGGTTCTTCTGGATGGCATCCCTTCCCTCCAGCGTGTCGACTGCACCACACAGCTTGGTGTCATCGGCAAACTTGCTGAGGGTGCACTCGATCCCACTATGTCATTAATACACTGAACAATACTGGTCCCCATAGAGACACTGGAGGGAAACCACTCATTACTGGTTTCCACTTGGACATTGAGCGTAACTCCTTGGACGGGGCCATTCAGCCAATTTCTTATCCATCTAACAGTCCATCCATCAAATCCATACGTCTCCAATTTACAGGTACGAATGTTGGGCGGGACTGTTTCAAAGGCCTTACAGAGTCCAGGTAGATGACATCCGAAGCTTTTCTCTTGTCTGCTGATGCAGTCACTCCATTGTAGAAGGCCACCAGATTAGTCAGCCATGATTTGCCCTCAGTGAAGCCATGTCAGCTGTCTCTAATCACCACTCTGTCTTCCATATGTTTCGACATATCTTCCAGAAGGATCTGTTCCATGATCTTACCAGGCACAGAGGCGAAGCTGACTGGATGGTAGTTCCCAAGGTCCTCCTTTTTACTCTTTGTGAAAATGGGTTTGATGTTTTTCCTTTTTCAGTCAGGGACTTTACCTGACTGCCATGACTTTTCAAATATGATGCAGAGTGGCTTGCAACTACATCAGCCAATTTCCTTAGGACCTGGGCAGCATCTCATCAGGTCCCATGGACTTATGTATGTTCAGGTTCCTCTGGCGGTCTTGAACCTGATCTTCTCCCACGACGGGAGGGACTTCATTACCCCAGTCCCTGCCTTGAGATTCAGGGGCTTGAGAGATGTGAGAAGACAGGTTACCATTGAAAACTGTGGCATCTTTAAAACACAGTTTTTAAGGCTTATTTTGCTACAGCTCTTTGTTCTTGAAGCCCAAATTCCATAACACTGTGGCCCACCATCTATAGATCTTTACAAAATGTAACATCCTCTATATTTAATTGTGAACATTTTACAGTCTTATATCATCTGACATTACAGAGAATTTGAAAGTAACATTTGGACAGAAAATTGCACTGTAATAGTCATGTCTGAGTCAATAATTTTGAGCCTGCTGTCATTTGCAGATCCCACACAGTCAATGGACAAGTTAGGTGTCACCAGTGGCAATTAAAAGCACACAGGCTAAATGTGATTAACCTACCATTACAGCTGAAGTTGATTAAGACAATCACCCCTTTCTGGAAACTGAAATAGAAATGTCACTGTTTCTGGGAGGAGTGATAAATTTCAGACTTAACTAGCAGTCATGAAGCCCTAATCTGTCAGTTTTATTATGGATAATAGGATTCTGGGTATAGTTATTTATTTAGTGAAAAAGTATTTTCTGGAATGCTGAAACTAGTATCTAGCTGTCTACTTCGATCTAATAACAACTACTAAAACTGAAATAAATAGCACTATCTGCTGCTCACTTCTGATTTGGAGTAACTTCTGTTCTTTTTAAAAAACTGTTCAGGCAAAGATCAATTTGCATCAAATGGTCTTATCAATTATAAAACTCTAAACTGAGGGGAAGACAGGGACCTTAGGAGCCTGAGGGGTAAAGAATAAATTGTATTAGTATTGTTATTGTGAACACATGCCATAGTCAATGGACAGACATCAGTGATATAACTGATGAAGTTTGAAAACAGTGTAAATAGTTGCAGCAGAACAAAGACGATACTCAGAAATGGAATTTCTCCTCTCATTAAAATGTATTTTAAAGTTCCATATCAGACAAAGCTCTAGAACAAAAAATATGTAAAAATAAAAAATAAAAATAGATAAGCAAATTATTTTTTTCCAAAAGCAAGATAGAGGGAAAGCAAATAAAGAAGGGCTCTTTCTATGCTGCTAGACTAGGAGATAAAAATGATACCAACTGCACTGAAACTTTGGGCTAGTTGTAGTGATCCAAAACAGCCATGGTATAATCTAATAAGCAGTGTGGATGAAGAGGTCATTTGCCACAGCTCACTCGCTAGCACTTTTCTATATACCAGTGCAGACATACCCAAAAAGGCTACTTAGCTGTAATTCCAAAACTCTTTGAGAATTCAGTTTTTCACTGCATCAAGATGGTTTCAAAAAAAAAAAAAAAAAAGGAAATAGATACATATCTAGTTCAATTACTTAATGAAGTAATAATAGCTATTAAAAGTGATACCTTCGGTTCTGGCACCTCTTCTTTCTTAATAAATGCTTGCGCAACATTAATTCCTCCAGCTGGTTTGTTCTTACTTCCATGGTTAGCAAGACTCTTTCCCACTTGTTCGGTCAGTTTTTGAATAACTGTTCCTGAAGTTCATAAAAAATTATATTGACAGTTTCCATTCACAAGGGGGCTTTACTGTAAACCCTCTAGAAATCTTCCACAAAGTAAAAATAAGTAAAAGGCTGAGAAAAACAGTTTTAAACAGAAGTCACTATGAGGCACAGATGTCTCATTTGTCTTTTTCTGTATTTATATAAAAGAGCATGATGTACATCTAATTTGAACTCTCTCTTGAGTACTATATTAATATAAACACATTAGCAAAAACATAAAGTGCACACAAACATATAAACTCTAGAATAGATAAGTCTGCCTTCATTATGTTTTCTAACACAGAAATATGACCAGGATACGCAAAATCATGCACGGCTTTTACAACATGGATACACAAAAGTAGTGAAAAAACCTTTTGAACTTTTCACAGGTGTTTCAGTTTCTTCAGTTTCACTTTCCTCCATCGCATCCATATCACTTTTGCCAGAAAACTTCTGAAAAGCACTGACTTTGCTGCTTGATGTTTCTGGCTCCTTTTGCAATAATTCTGGTGATATGTAAAGCTGCTTAATATCATCTTCATCTGCTTCCTCCTCTGAACTGAATGGTGGAGTTCTATGCAAAAACACATACGACCCAAGGACTGGGTTTCAATGACTGCATTGATATATACATATTTAAGCTTCCTTGTATTTTCCTGTCCAGTAACATGAGCATTTTTTGAAAAAAACAGGAGCTCCCACAAATTCTAAGTATTCAGGAAACTATTTAAAATAAATCATACTGTTAAATAAACTCAGAAAGTTATCACAAAAAGATACTTATATAGACATTATTATTTCCATCTATGCAACTATCTTTACAAAACAACAGACCAATATATAACAAGTCTTGCCAGACAAAGATACGCTTTCATGCATCAGCAGGGAGACAAAAATTCAGGGTCAAGGAATCCATACCACAAAAAGTTCGTTCTGATATTCCATTAGATTAAAATAATTCAGGAATTTTTCAGTGCAGAAAATTAAAAAGTAATATGCCTGATGTGAGTAGAATCTGGAATACTGTTTTTAATTTTGGTTACAGTAAGAAAATATCAATAAACTGAAAAAATAAGGTGAATAAGTCTATTTTAATTGGCTCCAAACAGGCATCTGAGAATGAAACTAAAGGAAGTGATACTACTCAATTGTATTTAGTGTCCCTCTCTGCTTCATAAAGAATATGACATATCTGCTGAAAGAACATGCTATATTTATTGATTATAATGACAGACTCAAATGGAATTATTCTTTAAAACAAAATAAGAAATATGCAGTCCATAAAGTGTTCATAGTTTGTGCTTAATAATAGCTTTTGTGTGGCAAGCTTGTGAATATTCAGTCACCAAAAATGTTTTCTTCAAAAATACAAGGGAACAAAACATACGTGATACTAGATGTCTTTCTAGAAACTCCATTTCCAACATGCTTCTCGGATCTAAAAATAACGAGACAAGTTATTTCAAGACTGACAGTCAACTAAGTAAAGTGTAAAGTTTATATGGAAGTAATGTGAATGCTTTGCTCAGTTCTTTCAATATTAACAGGAAATGTTCACATCAGTCACAAAAACCCAAACCCACAGGATTGCTACCTGAGGTATGAGTACTATGAGAACAGCATCTCTTACTTTGGTGTAGATGTATTCTCAGCAATGGCTGTCTTTTGTTCAGCTGGGCGGATAGCTGTTGAAGACCGTTTTAGTCGTTTTCGTGGTATGGTAGATGAGGAAATTCCCAACTGACTGAACTTCTCTTTATCTACAAGGGAAGTTATCTATCTTATTATTAGAAAGAATGTTTGGTATCTTTTATATTTAATTTCTAAAATTAAAGATGTCTCTGCTGCAGTTTATCATTTTACAAAAAAGAAGAAAAAAAGTATTATTTTTTTTAAAACAATTTAGAGTTACTACGCATCTTGCCAACACAGGAGCTAAGATTTCTGCTGTTAAACACAATGTCAAGAACCCTTTAAAGGGAACTGTTTAGTTGGCCATAACTATATTGAATATTTATACGAAAAATTATTAAAGCAGCTATACAGAAATGTTCCTAAATAAAACCTTACATAGCAGTTATAAAATGCATGAGAATGAAAATAAAACAAAATCATTTTAACCTTCTAAAGGAAGCTGAGAACAGGAAACAGGTCTATTACATGATGACGACTTCTCTTCAACCCTAAAGCTAACTTCGCGTTCAAGATGCTCTCGAATTCGCTGAATGTCAGGCTTTTGCTTCTGTTTGCACTCTCTAGTAGATTCAATAGCACGCAAAATTTTATTTAAGTGATCATTTGAGATACCACGAACACCCTAAGGAAACAAATTGTATTGTAAACACAGGAACTATTATTTCTGAGATTTCTATCCTATAATCATATGCACTCTTATAAACTTAAAATATTACAAAGCTTGTAGAAAAACCACAAAAGTTGGTAACACTGCTCACAGGTGTAGCCATGTCCTCCACAGCTGTAATTTGATAGACATCCTCTCAGGTTAATGAATTACACTTATTAATAACATGGAAATTCAGCTTTGGATTTTATGGGTAGTGGTACACAAATAAGAGAGAAGAGCAAAAAAGTGGGACAAAGATTACCCCTCTTTTAAATAACCCAAAATAATCTTACTGTTTTAATTCCCAAAGATTCCAGCTTCTCCTCCAGGGCTTGCTCCAAAACAACCCGTAATTCTTTAGTTACAGAAGGATGAGTCTTCAAAGCATTTATTAAATATTGGTTACTTCTACCTGTTTGATGATCGCCTTTCTCAATTTCTGAAATAAGAATAGAAAAATGCATTTAAGAGACACCTGAAAAATCCACAGTACACGAGAAAATTCAAAGCTGCACTAAACCATGTATTTTTAGAAACATCATAGACATATGTGTGCACTTTTTGTCTCTATGGGATTGTCTTCTTTTTAAAATCTTGGGCTATCTTACAAAATTCAGCTCTCTTGGAATCTATACCTCGGCACCTCATACTCATCATTGCAAGTATCTTTCATTTTTCTTGTTACAGAATCACTATAAAGATATATGCCTGAATATTTAGCAACAAAAGCTTTATTTTTAGAACTGTACTTGGAAACTTCTGATAATGAAAGACTATCTTCTGATAATTAAGTTCCCTAAAAGCGGTATTTCAAATCAAAGCTGAACTCCAGCAGGAATGCGACAAACTTGTTCTCAAGAAAGGCTTCAAACAACATAATGTTCTCTGATAAAAAACACCTACTGAAATAAAATCTTTGGAAAGTTGTAACACTTTCAAAAGTCTTCGTAAAGACAAAACCTTAGTCTGAGGCAGACTGTTTCACAGGCAATACATGACAGACAATGCTTATCTTCAAAACTCTTTCAAGGACAAAGTTCAGTGTCGTGTTTTCTTCAATGCAGGTCTATGACATCATACATACTTAAAAGCAGACAAAGAAGTTTCTATCTCTTTAGCTTGCTTTAAGTGTCAGTAATGACATGAACTCTTATGCAAGAAATAATCATCCAGACAGATTCTTCCACCTACATTAAAGATTGACATTTAAGTTATGCCGAAGTATTACAGGGTCATGAAGAGGAGTAAAGAAGTAAACTACACCCATTTGGAACCCACCTATAAAGAGTCTCTGGCAAGACAGAGTTTTACTGAATGCCACTTATACCAAGTGAACCAATAATCAATAGGACCACAGTAGCTTCTTCTGTCTGGCAGTGGTCAGCAAAGCTGGCAAAGCATACACAGAGAAGTATACAACATCCCAGGAAAGCATGCTGTAAAACACACTCCCAACTTTGCCCCCTGAAATAAAAGGTAAGCCTTGGGCAGGAGTTTCTCTCTTTCTAGGATGCTTTATAAGGGAGCAGAGTCATTTACCAGCCAACAGACAAGGACATAAATTAAGGAATAATTCCATATTGTAGTTTTCAAATATTTTTTTTCAAAACAAACATGCTACTCTCCCTATTTTTAAACAATAACTGCATAAAAAGCAGTTCCATTTACTTTTCATTTTTATTTAAGGAAAAGAGAAGCACCCTGAAGAAGACCTAAAAAAGCCTGAAGATACACAAATGATATTTAGGTTGTTTCGAGGAAGTGGCTTCTGATGGATCCTGGAAAGAACTACAGGTAATGAAAACTGAAAAAAGTCCAGCTACTGTACTAAGAGATCTGTGTTGAAGAGGGCAGAATCTGGTAGAAATTTTATCTGGCTTTGGAAACTGTGCGGACAACTCAGTCCCTGACAGATGTGGAATTAAAAGTGATTTGGCTGAAGACCTGAGCCCTCAAAGAGGCAAACTACTGGGCAGTGAGGAAATGTAGGGCTATCAGACTATCCCCAGTCACGAAAAAGTGCATTATGCAGTGTGAAATCCTCCCAGAAAGCCAGACATGAGACATTTTAAAGTTGGAAGGCTCCAAGGAGCCTTCTGAAAATCCTGTCCGTTTCAGATGTTAATCCTTACAATAAAATAGATCCATCTAAAATCGTTTTAAAATTCATAATTACTACATACTAATATGGGTAACAAGACTATCCAGCACTATCCGAATTAATGACAACATTAATTCTTGATAATTAACTCAAGCCAAATCTTCCTTGCGGGAGCTAACTATTTAAGGAACTGTTTTCTTATTAATTTTTTTTTTAAAAAAAACTAAATACTAGATTTAACAACTTTGGAGATAAGGGACCTTAAGTCTGGTCCACTGTCTCAGCTCCTACACAATCCCATGAAATAAGGTGCCAAGTCAAGAATTTTCACACTCTCCCTTACAAATGGCTGTCACCGAAAATGAAAAAAATCCTGGTCTGTCTTTTCAGACTGCATTCTTTCTTTCTCTCTTTTGTACTGCAGGCCATGCCTTTAGGCACAGCAGAAGAATCAAAGACAATCCATCAAGGGAGAAGATGGCAAGCAAGAGGAATACCAGAAAGAATGGCAAAAACGCGAGCAATCTTTATTTCAGATTGCTCAGAGACACTGGATTTTCCCTGGGGAAACCCCTCATGCACAGATGTATTCAAACAATAATTTTGTTTTCAAATCAGCATCATTCCTTCAAAATTTAAACTCATTGGCTACAAGGTTCAAGTCTGATTTTTATTTTTGCATGTAGTACAGATTATTATGCTACTCAGCTATTTGGTGTTTCATCTAAAGTACTGTTAGCCTTCTTCAGGAGAAGAATACCATGCAGGATGAACCAATGCTTTCTGTTCTGTCACAGAAATGTGGCCTTCTCCAAGTTTTCTTCAGATGAAGCAGAAGAACAGCTGCCAACACTGGGCTATGTAATTTCATTCAGAATTGCACAACCCTGGCTGGAGCTGTGGCTGCTTAGATGTAGGTGTAACTTAAGATTCCTTGCAAAGGTATCTTTGGTGCATCTATGAAAGCAGGCAGCTCCAACCTCCACCAACTTCCTTCTTCTCTCTGAACTCTTCATGCTCTTACGCAGAGTTTGACAAAGAAGTGAGCATACGTTGCAACAGTATCAACACCAAGAATCTCCTAGTAAGAGGGTATTCCTCACCAAACATTTTTGCTCTGCTTAGCTCAAGTGCCTTCATATGCCTGCTTTAAAGAATTAGCCAGGTTTTCATAAAAACATTGAACTTGGATAAGGAATAATAACATTTACAAGCACCAAGAGCAAACAGGAGACTGACACAAACAATAAATGTTCCCACTTGAATTACATAAGCATATTCAAATACAATGTTATCAAATAATATTTACATTTTTTTTTCAAGAAATACATGCCACTATATTTTGAGCTGATCAACCATTACCTTTTTCCTCTTCTGAAAGCTCCTCTATGGGCTCCAACATATGCACCAAGGGTGCCTGCTCTAATAACGAGGAAGATCGGGAACACCAGACAGCACAGAAGCAGGTCAAGGTCCAGAGTGGGAAAATCAGGCAAAAAAACACACTGATGTAAATTTTCCTGATTGCTGACAACCTGCTTAACAATAACAAACCCAATGCAACATGACTCTTCACTGCCTTGGTGGTACATTTTTGTAGAGGAGATCCTAATACAACAGTCACTCAGAGCAATTCAGTTGCCCAAACACGAGTGTCTAGTGTCATTTCAGATATACCAGTTTTAAGCCATTGTCACAGGGCTGGCGGATATGTCACACAACTACAGACAAATCCATACCCTTCTGGAATGGCACCCAGAGGCCAGGCATGTTTTTAGGCACCTACAATGACAAGGCCACCTAGGATTAAGTAAGTGAATACTGTCATTCATTTCTCATAAGAAGCATTTTAATTTAGCAACTTATTTAAAAATATTGTTTATGTGCAACTTGATAACTAAAAGTTTATAAAAGGCAAGTGAAATGGACAGACACAGAAAATATATGAAAAAAAATTAAATAATTCTCTGGAATGATGACTTAAGTACTGAATCCGTATGTGCAAGACACAGAGAAATTTCATATATTTTTATATATATATATTATAATTTCCAATAAATTCCAACTTAAAAATTCTTTAATCACCCCAATATAGTGAGATTCACTATTATCAAATGCTTTAAAGAAGCACTTTAAGTGCTCTGCCAAAACCAGCTTCCTAAACACATTGAAATTATCATTGTGTAGGCTGTCAGGTATGATTTCCTTTATATAAATGAAGCCAGTTTATTTACAACTTTATAGACTTCAGACATAAGAGATACATGAAAATGCTTCTATGAAGACTAATAAAAATGCAGGTTTAAAAAAATGTTAATATTCACCTTCCATAGATAAATTTATTTCAATGAAAACTAGAATTTTAGTTTCTTCTAGGATTTATGATACAGAGAAACATGCAAACTATACTTTCAGCATTTAATTACTGGCAGCATAGGAGAAAACAATTTATTGGCCAATATTTTGGGTCAATGTGCATTTGTGCCAGCCTTCACAAGAACCTTTGGTGCTATAAATGACTGTCACACTGTGTGGGCAAAAGTGGAGAAAGTGACACTGCAGTAAAGCTGCCTGCTCTTCAGCACTTCTCGTACAATGAGGTACAAACTTTGAAGTACTGTGATGGTTAGTCAGGGTGAAATGAGCACTTGGAGCTAAGTGACACTTACTGTCACCTCTCCAATATTCCCCATATGAAGGGGACTAAAAGTGGGGTTTTAAATGCTTCAGTATGGCTGCTGCTCCCTCCACACTTCCACTCTTGCAGTTACATTCAGCCTCTCACCTGCTTTTCCAGGCAGGTTAGAAGACTTAAGGTTTGTTCCCATATAATTTGTGCCAAATAAGAAGTTCTAAAAAAATGCTTCTTACACCGTCACAAGATACTAACAAGATGCAAATATCAATGTATTTTATGGAAACACTTAAAAGCAGAACTCTGAGAGACTGACTGACAAATAGGTTTCTGGTCTTTCAGACTCTAAGGCTGTAAAATTTAGCAGTGGCCAGAGCATTCCTGGGCACTGGAATGTGATCCTCCACACTACTGAACTCCTAAAGCTCTTCCTGTTGCCCTGTACCAACTAGTATCCTCCAAAATAATGTTCAGGCACAGTTTGGGATCATTCCTGAAAGCCTGCAGTTAGCCTGTTTTGGAGGACAGAAACAGAAACACAGATGAGGGATGTTCTGAGGGGCTTTAATGTAGCTGCACGGTCATTGCTGGCTTCCAAGTTTCCTGGCTGGACCTACTAGACAGTAAGCCAGATGCTGTGTAATTGGATTTAATCTATACTTGTTTTACCTGTGCTTCACTCAAATGCAATCTTCTTAAAGGAGCTGACTCATCTCTGCACAAGCCCTTGTCAAGTAACTTAATTTAACAGGAAAAGCCCAGTCCCCAGAACTCAGACCTGAGAACAGTCTGCTGATCTGACATAAAGGTACATGCTTCTCTTTCTCAGTGTATTAGAAAGAGAAGAAGTTAAAATCAGCAAAAGAACAGTTGCAAGAGCAAAATGTATTACTTTCTCTGTGTAATATTGACAACAGAGATTGAATGCTATGACACAGGGGAGTTGAACACCTGGAAACACCAACTTCTCCAATGTAAGTGAGCCTTTTTGTTTACTGTACACTTCTTCTAAGAGATATTTATTACACAACACATTGGAATCCAATGCAAGTAAAAGCAGCTTGGTTCACCACTCCTCTGGTTCATAGATGGGTGCGGAGACCTCCCCCATAAGGAGCCCTCTCCTTATGTTTACCAGAGATTTGCTGCTTCTAGCCATCTGATTAGACCTCTCAGCTCTTACCTCAGTGCACATCCTTGAAATCAGCAGCATCTAAATACTAGCAAGCTTATTTTTAGGAATAATTTAAGTCTGACTTCCCAGCTAAACCTCAAATCTGTACAAAGCAGTCTCTGGTAACTTCATATCTAAAACAATCCTGCTGATTCAGACTGAAATCCTAACTACTCTGAATTATTGTAGCCTTCTCTAGCTCATTGGACCTTTTTGCTGAAGATCTCACCAAGCCACAACCCAATGTTAGCCTTAAACAAGTAATCACTGTAACTTCTGACTTAAGTAGAGCCAGTTACCTTCCTCACAATTATCAGCCTTAAATCTAGTTTAGTTGACCCAAGCAGACACTGTTCTTCATCAACACCTTCAACATCAGACCTTGCTGGCCAGGATCTTACTCCTAGATTTCAACACAGCCGGAGTGTTGAACCTAGACAGACTTCTATCTTCCCTTTTGGACTCACACTTCAGTATAAATTACTTGCTCCTAGTCACTTCTCTGTTTGCCATTCCAGATGAACACCCAGACTGTGTCCTTGCCTTGCTGGAAGTGGATCCAAGGAGGCTGAAGCAAGGCAGGAGGTGTGTTGTGTTCCAGCAGATCACCTGCTTTCAACTACCAGAGCACCGGTAGAACTGGAGATTAAATCAGTCTTGCAGTTCAGATGCAACCTCAATTACACTTTGTTCATCGACACAATTTGAACCCTGGCCCTCATCTCCACCCTTCTTGGCTATGAAATAGAGATAAATTTCTCCTTCATACTTAAACCTATTCAGTCAGGCTCATGCTGCTGTTACCTTGTCTACTTAATCCTTATTAACTCAACCATAACTCTTGTTTGCCAATCGATGTCTTCCTAAGCCTAATGCTAACCCGAACCCAAGCTCAGTGACCCCTGTAAAATCTTGGCTCAGCAATAACCAGAAGTCTCTGGGTGACACCAGCCCTTTGCAGACCCTGCCATAAATCAGCTTCTGCTACTGGCGTGAACCACCTTAACCCCAAATCTAATTAATCTGGTCCTCCCCAACAGTCCCACACCTGACCATAAACAAACAGTACCATTGCTAAATCCTAGAACAAACAAAAAAAACTGTAAAACCTGTTCGCTGTAAATTGCTGCACTTCTTAAAGATGTAAGGAATGTAAGCCATGGCTATAGTCATTATCTCCTCCTTTAATTTATACTCAAATTTCACATCAAAAGAGCTGCCACCTCTTATATACCTATAATTTTGACTGGCATTGTTGAATCAACACACTTAATAAATTTTTCTTCTAACTGATCAATGGGAATCCACATATTGCACATAAGCAGCATAAATCTTAAACTAATATTCTTAAATATTATAAATTTTTGACACTTACCTGAGGCCTCTAAGTTAGGAGCTTAGTCATCTCAGACTCCTTCTACAGTCAATGAAGAGACTACAGGCAACTTCAAAGATCAATTCAGCTCTTAGTTCAGCTGAATCAACCTCTGAAAGTGCCCTTTTTCTCTGTTAACTGGCTAGGAAGACTACTTTGACTAGATTTTCCTCAGATGCTTCAGCTCTGTCCCTAATGATAGCTGGGCTTTAGTCTGTACCATGTTCGAAAACTGAGTCATAGGTTTTAATGGACAATCTAATTAATATTTTTTTCACTACTGTCTTCAATTCCACCTAGTATTATTCACCCAAAAGAGATTAAATATTGAACAAGTATTAACATTTCAAGAGTCATATCAGAGCCAAAGTCTGACTTTAAAATATGATTTTTTAAAAATTGTAATTAATCCGTTGCCTTTTTGTGAGACTGATGTAATCTTTGAAAATAAGACTTAAGTTCTATCTGCACAAAACCAACAGCCAGCTCAGAAATGGAGAGAAGACCCATCTGGCAGGATGGCATTCAAGACAGACTAGGAGCTCTCCCAAGAAACCAGGAACACTAACACAAAAGCACCAGGCTTACACAATTTTTCAGCTACTTTGCACCTAAGATACCTCACTTGTAATATGGGTATCTTTTCACAGCGCAGATTTAAGATGTGCAGAACTAATCTTAGGATGCAAAAGCTTCCAAGCAACTTTGAAAAGTGTATTTAAGTTCACATAAGAGAGCCTCTTCCAGAATGAATTTTCTTTCAAACAGAAAAAAGGAAAGAAAAGAAAGATATTCCATATGCAGGCAATTGTCTGGTAGGAAAACCATAGCTCTTGTGATTTCAGAGATGCTGTGTGCTAAATAAATTTGTGTACAGAAGTTACTGGCAAGCACTTTCATTTTTATAATGGCAAGAGATGCAACAATGATGTCTTAATTCAGTATGTAAATCAATCCCTTGAGAAGCCGTGAAAATTTTGGGAAAGACACTATAATTTCTGCTAACCTTTATATTCAGAAATTAGGTAGGCTAAGTTTAAAACAAATCCAGAAGGGAAGAAAGGGGACAGACAGAGAGACCTGTAGAGATAAATAAAATAATCATCAGCAAAGGAACCTGAAGGAAACACCCTCTTTGAGGTTTATTATAAACTGATAGTGAATCTTTTGTATATCAATGGCAGGAACAGCCTTTTCTATCTGGAGAAGTTTCATACGGTGCCACAAACTCCGTATTTAGAGCAGTAAGACATCAGGAAAGATCTGAATGAGCTGATATAAACTGTCAGTGTACAGAAAATACAAATGTTCACAGAACTGTTTTCCTCCTCATTCCAAATTAAAGTAAATGCACTAAGAAAGCAATTCTTGACAAGCCTGGTGTGTAAGCCCTTAGCAGCAATATTCTTCAGAAAACTCGATCATTAAATTCAAGGCAACTGCTAAGCTA
The DNA here is from genome assembly GCA_011057875.1 of Pterocles orientalis. Taxonomy (NCBI): domain Eukaryota; kingdom Metazoa; phylum Chordata; class Aves; order Pterocliformes; family Pteroclidae; genus Pterocles; species Pterocles orientalis. The sequence continues at coordinate 893,908 of WKFP01014339.1, forward strand.
CTTGCTGTAAGATCTCTCAGCTAGAACCAGCACTAATGTCTTGTTGCAGTGAAGCCAGTTTGAATGAAAAATAATTGGATTATTTAAAATACTATTACTATATAATCTGTATTTAATATATTACTATGTTCCTCCACACAACACCATTTCATCCATATAATTTCATATGAAAAGCTTCTAGCAATGAACAGCTATCTTGCATAGGTTAGAAAAGAATCTCTGTATTATTCAAATAATTTTACCATAGAATAAAAATATCTTTCCCTCAGCTTAATTATTCTTGACACAACAAATATTTTGAAAACAACACTTCATCAGTTTTTCATTCCTCTTCAAGTTATCTAAAGCTTCTGTTGTATGCTGCCCCTTCTCCCCCTACGCCTTTTCAGAACTTTTTAAATTTGTTGAAAAAGAAAAATTCTGTACATTTTTCTTAAATTCCATTTCCTCTCCCCTTGAAAAGTTTTAAAACTAAGAGAAATAATAATTAAAAAAACATTATTTAATTATAGTTCAATAATTCAAACACTTAATAAACTGCTTTTAACACTTAAAAATTTTACTTGCTCAAAGTTCATTTTTCCTATTACTTTTCTAGTTAAAATAAAAGTAAAGAATTAAATGATTGCAGAATACTGGTATGGTAACAATACTCTCCACTGGATGCTGAGAAAAAAGTGAAAACTATTTTCACAAACACCAAACAATATAAATGGAAGTTAATGGCTTTCCCCCAACTACTAAACAATATCACACTCCCACAGGCTAAAATAACTAAATTATTATATACACGGAGCTACAGATATTCCCCAATTTTTTTTTTCATTTATTCTTTTCAATAGTGCCTCTTTACAATTACTTCATAGGAATGCTGACATACAGCAAAGCAATTCAAATAACATTCTCCCAGGATAACTACTCTTACAGGTATGATTTGACATGCAATGCATTTGAGAAGATGAAGTGTTAGATTTACAAGTACTGGATCTGGACCTATCAAAAAAAACTTACCATGCACCACCGGTAGGGTTGGTTTAGATTCTTCAAGATGCTCTACAGTAGTGTTCACTAAAATATCATAAAAGTAAAAAAATAAAGTAAATGTATTATAGTAAACAATAACAGACATACAGATTCATAAATGTAGCAATATTTGATAATATTCATAAATTGTGTAAGTTTTTGGCTTTAATGGGAAAAAAATTAAATAGTTAACAAAGTAAAAATTGGTCCTTCACAACATAAAAGTATGTCTCTAGATATGCTTAACATTTTTAGTACTTCTCTAGAAAGTACCAAGAAAATAAACTAGTAACTAAATTGTTACTGA
>WKFP01014339.1:900038-954360 GCA_011057875.1 Pterocles orientalis
AGCATATCCACATAACACAGATATAATATAGTGTATAATACAGTGCTCACAGAATTCTTCAAAACAGAGACACAGTTTTAGGTGTCTGTCATCCTTAAAAGATAAATTCCATTTCAACTCTGGCCTTAACTGGAGCTTCAAGATCCTAGCATATCAAAAATATAGAGATAATAAATACATCTAAGAGGACACACTTATAAACTCTTGAGATCTAGGCTTTCTAATCCAACAGATGTATGATCTCCTACCAAGAACTACTGCAAGGGTAAGAAAGTAAGAAAAAAGTCTCCTTCTAGTTTAAGTGGTTTGTGGTGGCACTTACCAGGGACTTTTCTGTCTCGTGGTCCTGCTGAAGTGTTTGTATTCTAGACGTCCATTTACTTTCCTGCATAGAGGAAATCAATATTAATTCTTGTTAATAACACATTAACATTTAGTTCAATATATATGCAGCTTTATAAATAAAGCATAAATACTGAAAAGATTATTGATGATATGAAGTTTGAGTAACCCATAGTTAAGATATAGAACAGTCATCAGCATGTTTTATACATCTGAGCATGGTTTTCTTACCAGTCACTCCAGAAACTATGTATTTGCTCCGTGACCTGTATATATAGTGACTGTGAGAAATACACAGGTATTTTGATACATCTCTGTGTATTAACAATAGAAGTAGTAAGAGCAGGGTTTTTTTGCCCAAAATAATGTCAATTCAGGCACTGATTAACAATGTATTTTGTGTAATGATGATAAAAACCAGTCAATATATGAGTTTGAGAGTAAACCAGATTTTCTTTGACGAAATAAAAACCAGAAAGTAAAACTCACTAAGTTTTCCACATCTTTGAGCAGAAGTGACCAAACTTCTGGATGATACCAGAAGTATACAAAGACCTTTACATCCTAAGAATGGTGAAATATATAATGTGTGTCTCAAAGTGTCAAGAAAAAAAAAAGAAGAGTAAAAATGTATGTGGGTATTTCCAAAGGTCTCACAATTAATTTTTTTTTTAATAGGAACAACCTGGACACACAGGTGAGTCTCAGGGCAATGCAATGATGATGGCCTCAGTTGCCCTTCCCAGCAAAATCATTCCTATAGGTGGGACTTTGGATTGTCCAACAGATTTGCACTAGCACCAGAATCTGTGCTGGTCCTGGTACAGAAGTTGCACCTGACAAACTCAGGTGCTTCATATGGCTCAAAAGCCACAGTTTGACAAATCTTGCTCAGAAAGTTTAATTTTTTTTCATCTTGGAAAATGGAAAATTCCAGTTTTTCCATAGGTGGCCTCACAGATTAGCAGACATAAATGGTTTATTAGAGCCTTCTAGAATTGAACTGCAACCATACTTGGTAAAGATAGAAAAATTTAATAGTAAAGAATAAGAGAAAATCAATCCATAAATAACAACTTATTTATAAAGGATAAGGGAAATAATCCCCTGATTTCCATTATAGAGATTGTACTAAATAGTAGTAAATCTTTAAAACTGGCTATTTTAGACACTAAGAGGGAAGAGAATTTTACTTATGAATTTAAAATCCCACTCAGAGATGTACAAAAATTAAAAGAACACAACTAGTCTGTCAAAGGCAATACATTAAGTTAGTGTTACCTGTTCTTCAAGACGTCTAACCACATTGTGATAATCCTGAGGAATCTGAGGTTTCTCTTCCGTAAATTCTCGACTGTCTTTCAGTGTCCCCAAATTGGACTTCTGTGCTATATTAGACTTTTGTAATTCTAACAGTTGCTAAAAGGTGGGGGAAAAAATGAAGACCCAAATATGTATACAGATTTTGTTTTATAAAACTGTCATTTAATACAAAATGTACTTTAAACATAACTACACAGAGACTGCATCAGACACTTCGGACATTTCTCATGAGTTCAGCATTTCTCAAATTTAATGTAATAATTAATATATCCATCTAACAAATATACCTTGAAAATATACACAGGAACTAGCAGATACAAAATATAAGCTGCCCTGGTAATGTCGTGTGTATTTGTTTTGTGACCCACCTACACTTTTCCAATTCTCTTTCTAGTCAAACCTCTGGAAAGCATTTCCAGAGCATGTATTGATAAAACATGCCGTGCTGTTGTCAGGACGATAATGCAGAGGCTAGTCCCCCCCATGCCAGTTATAAGAATATTAATATAAGGATACCTAACAGACAGCAATAACAACAGTATCTACTAATCTGTAAACAGGCACTCCAAAATTGAGGAGCAAGAAAAAACTGACACGGTTGCTGAAGGCATAATTCACTTATCCAAAACAATGTTATTAAAAAAATGAAGTTATGTTAATTAAGTGCCAGTATACAAAGATACAACTATGGATACAATTCAAACATTATTTTTAAAGCTTTTAAGAAGACCTCTAAGATTACTAAATCACATTTCAAATATGTGAAGTTCACTACCATCTACTGTAAGGAATTCATGCCTTAACATGTTGAAAAATGTAAATCGCTTACATTTTCTAACGTTGAATTTCTTGAAGATAACTCCTTAAGCTCTTTCATAAACATCTCTTTCACTTCTCCTATTTCATCAGCCAATTTCTCTTTTTCCTCCTCTTTCCATTTATAAAATGATTGTAGAATTTCTTCTTCTTTTGATTTTTGCTGTTCACATTCCTGAAATTATTTTTAAAGCACAATTTGTTATTTTTCCCCACATAGAATACTAATTCAAGCACCCAAAATATGTGTGGGAAGCAGTCACTTTCAATGGGCAAATGAGACACTTTCCATGGACACTGAGACATCAAAAAGCATGAAAAAACACCAGTTTTTGAAGAATTCTGGAGTAGCAAACTATATATTTTGCTAGCAAAACAAGTATGCTTCAAGAAGTTTTGGTAGTTCATTATTTTTCATTGAGTAACACATGAATGACATTCTTTGGTCATATCAAAGATCCACTTCAGCATCCTGTTTCTCACGGAGGCTATAAACGCATAGGTGGGAAAGGTCAAGCAAATATGCAAGTTCTCCTCAATAGTCTCCAAGCTGTCAACTGTTTTCAGCTCAGAGGACTTTCTCAGTGTGGTACAGTTGTGAAAATTTAGTAACCTTTTATACATTTGTCCTCATATATTTTTGCAGCCATCCCTTGGTGGCTGCATCAGCTTTTAGGAACTGAAACATCCTTTGCCAATGAGCTCCACACGTCTACTACAAGCTGCATGAAGAGCCAAGTACTTTTTTTTTTGTTTGAATCTGTCTCCTACAAGGTTCATTTGATGGATGCTAGGTCCTGAACTGGAAAAGAGAGTGAATGATTAACACCTGTTCAATCTATGTAACTCATGACTTCACAGACATCAGTATCTCACCCTCCATCCCCACCAAGCTCTGTTGTCTCTTTTTCAGACTGACAACTCTCAGCGTGCCCATTCTAAATACAGACCAATCATTCTTCTAGCCCATCTCCGTAACTTTTATAATTCTATCATGTCCTTTTGGAGGTGAAGGGACTAGACCTACACATAGTATTTAGCCTGTGGCTGGCAGAGAGATTTTTCTGGATAATTTGTAATATTTTATTTTCTTTGCTGGCTGCTACTAACCACTGGGCTGACATTTTCCTGGAACTGTGTATCACAACCTTAAGATCTTGTCCTTCAGTAATAACACCCTATTCAGAACCCATCATTTTGCAAATGAAGTTAGAATTATTTTCCCCATATACATTTACCCCACTTTACCAGTTAAATTACCTTTACCATTGCATCACCTAGTCACTCTTTTTTGTATGGTCCTCAACTTGTTCAAAGTCCTGCATTTCACTGTCCAGAATGCACACTTTTTAGGCAACCTCTACATCTTTCCATCACAGGATTCACTCTGAAATTGTTCTCTGACTAACTATAACAAGAAATCATCGCACACCTATAAAGAACAGGATCTTCTGTATCCTTTCACCTCAAAAGAGTAAAAGGGACCAAGAACTGGAAGTGTGACAGTTTTTATCCAAATTCCCTCCAGTAGTGGTTCTCCTAAAAAAAACCACAGGGGAAAGATCTGCTCTTTCAATCAAAAGACAACAACGTAATGATACCTGAAATTGACAGTGCATGCCACGGCAGACAAACTGCAACCAGTCACACTTCATATTTCTATCTTTCCTGACATCCTAGAAAAACACAGAAGCTTTGAAAGTTTCTTGTTGTGTAACACTGGAGGCTGTGGCTTCAGGACATTTCAGGCAGTCCCCTTGTAGTTAGGAGTCTCAGCTAAGACAAGTGACTTCAAAATAGGCCCCTAAGGCACCAAAAAATCTACACTGCACTGTTATGAATACTCCAAGTTCCATCTCCTAAGAAAAACAATGCTTCAGGGGCACGAGAAATGTTACAAATGTACCTCTCAAAAGTGAGGCACAGAATGAGTAGGACACCTAGCAGATGTCCACATATAGCCAAGGCCCACTATTCTGACTCTGCTTGCACTCCTAGGTGAAACTCTACCCATGCTCTTCATTTGGTCATCCAATACTTTTGAAAATGGAAAAAAATCCAGGAGGTCGAACGGTTCCAAGGGGAACAAAAGGACTGAAGAAAGGAGTCTCAAGCTGTATTCAGAAAAAAAAACACTGCATGTTTTACAGAGGACCAGATTTTCCTCTGAAAACAAGGAAGAAAATTATTAATGACAGCAATGTTTTATTTATTCCCTTTAAATTCAAAATGCAGCATTTGTTTCCGAATGTAATGGTTTGGTTTATGTTTGAAGATCCTCAACCTCCACTAAGAAAGCCATTTAGAAGATCTGAAAGTTGGGAGAAGGTTCTTACAGTTTATATTAACAACCACAAAACACTGCTTTTGAATGTGATACAGGGCAAACTGCAACACAAAAACCAGCATTTCACTCAATCATTAGAAGCATCTTGTCTCTTATGCCAAGAACTTGCTCCTCAAATTGAAGCACAAAGCACCTCCCAGGTCAAAAACTATCCCTATTTGATAGCAAATGATCTGATTGTATTTACTTAAATAGAAATGAAAACTATGAGATGATCTGAAATTATCAAACTTTAAAAACAAAAAATTAAACAGGTAATTTAGAGATTTTTTTTCTCTTTATGAGCCAGTAAGCATACTTACAAGATTCGATATCATCCTAAACAAAGCCTCGAATGTGATTACAAATAGATAATTACTGCTTTTAAATAATTCTGTTTATTCATACAGCAGTAGCTAACACTACTTTCTGCTTTGGCACCCTGCTCAGCCAAAGAGTAAGGATTTAAAGACCAACGTGCAAGTTCTAGACTGATTTGTTTTCTTCTCAGTCTCTCTTTTTTCAACTGCTTTACACCTCTGTTAGACAGTAAAGTTCTCCACAGCAAAGAATAAATCCTACTCAGTTTCTAAAGTCACATGTAAAACCACAGTTATATCTAAGAAACGCTTAGTATTTCACCACAGCAAGGCAATTTTAGCCACTTCAATAACAAGCCACACATCTTACGAACTGGTAAGGGCTAACAGAAATGTTGTCTCAAGTATTCATTTAAAATATGTCAAAAATGAAAGTAAGGAGAAAGTGGGTGCTCAAAATTACGGGAGGCAAGGGAGGACTATGCTCTAATGCCCAAGCACCATTGCTGACAGACAGGCAAACTGTAGATACATTTTTGTTCTGTTCCAGTCACAAAATGAGTGAACAAAGTCCAAAATACTAATTCTTTTGAAAGGTTCACATTATTTACTATATATATATATATGTTACCTTAGAAAACCTGACCATATTAGCCTGTTGTTCAGCCTCTAACTGGGACTTGGTGAGCTGCAACTGCTCCTTCAGCTTATCAATCTCATCCTGCAATTTGTCTGTCTTTGCTTTCCTCTTCTGTTCTGTTTGAAAGAAACACAAATTTTAAAAATGCTTGTTGTAATTTCTGGAAATGTTAAACTTCTTGCAAATGCGTTTCTAAAGAGTTTCAATAACATCTTCATGAAGTGCGAGTCTCATAGACCATTTTCCTTCCTACTATCATGGGTCTCCAAATACGGTTTTAAATATGTATGGACTGCTAACATCCTCAAAGATTGAAAAATAGCAATATTACTGACATGTGAAATAGATTATAAAATATTTACTAGAGGAACTACTATATAATCTAATTTCACAGGAACTTAAGCAACACAGGCTCAGAAAAGGATCTATGAAGGACAGAGTGAACCTCAGTGGTTCAATTCTGTTAGGTTTAATTTCACCTAAATAACTTCAGTAAGGTTTCCATTTGGAATACAAAAAAGGAGATCTTTGGAGAATCTCCAGCCCTTGTTGGATGCAGGAGGGAACATTACCACCAAGGACGAGGAAAAGGCTGAGGTGCTTAATGCCTTCTTTGCCTCATTCTTCAATAGTCAGACCAGTTATCCTCAGGGTATTCAACAGGAAGGGACAAAGACCAGGACAGCCTTCCCACAATCCAGGAGGAAGCAGTTAATGACCTGCTATCCAGAAGACTGGAAACTTGCCAGTGTGACACCCATCTACAAGAAGGGCCGTAAGGAGGACCTGGGGAACTACAGGCCTGTCAGCCTGACCTTGGTACTGGGGAAGATTATGGAGCAGCTCATCTTGAGTGTGCTCACACGGCATGTGCAGGACAACCAGGGGATCAAGCCCAGACAGCATGGGTTCATGAAAGGAAGGTCATGCTTGACCAATCTGATCTCCTTCTATGACCAGATGACCCACCTAGTGGATGAGGGAAAGGCCGTAGATGTCATCTACCGGGACTTCAGCAAGGCCTTCAACACCATGTCCCACAGCATTCTCCTAGAAAAGCCAGTGGCTCATGGCTTAGACAGGAACACGCTTTGCTGGATAAAAAACTGGCTGAATGGCCAAGCCCAGAGAGTCGTGGTGAATGGAGTTAAGTCCAGGTGGCGGCCGGTCACCAGTGGCGTTCCCGAGGGATCGATTTTGGGGCCTGTCCTGTTTAACATCTTTATCAATGACCTGGGTGAGGAGATTGGGTGCTCCTCAGTAAGTTTGCTGATGATACCAAATTGAGCGGGTGTGTTGATCTCCTTGAGGGTAGGGAGGCTTTGCAGAGAGATCTGGACAGGCTGGACCGATGGGCTGAGGCCAAGTGTATGAGGTTCAACAAAGCCAAGTGCCGGCTCCTGCACTTTGGTCACAACAACCCCCTGCAACTCAACAGGCTCGGGGGAGAGTGGCTGGAAAGCTGCCCAGCAGAGAGGGACCTGGGGGTGCTGGTCGACAGCCGGCTGAACATGAGGCAGCAGTGTGCCCAGGTGGCCAAGAAGGCCAATGGCATCCTGGCCTGCATCAGCAATAGTGTGGCCAGCAGGATTAGGGAAGTGATTGTGCCCCTGCACTCGGCACTGGTGAGGCCACACCTTGAATCCTGTGTTCAGTTTGGGGCCCCTCACCACAAGAAGGACATTGAGGGGCTGGAGCAGGTCCAGAGAAGGGCAACGAAGCTGGTGAAGGGTCTGGAGCACAGGTCTGATGAGGAGCGGCTGAGGGAGCTGGGGGTGTTTAGTTTAGAGAAGAGGAGGCTGAGAGGAGACTCTCTACAACTGCCTGAAAGGAGGGTGCCGTGAGGTGGGTGCTGGCCTCTTCTCTAAAGTAACAAGTGATAGGACAAGAGGAAATGGCCTCAAGTTGTGCCAGGGGAGGTTTAGGCTGGTTATTAGAAAAAATTTCTTCACCGAAAGAGTGATGAGGCATTGGAACAGGCTGCCCAGGGAAGTGGTGGAGTCACCATCCCTGGAGGTGTTCAAGAAACGTGTAGATGTGGTGCTTAGGGACATGGTTTAATGAGTTAGGTGGTGTGGGTTGGACTTGATGATTCTTGAGGTCTTTTCCAATCTTAATGATTCTATGATTCTAAACATATGGAAAAAGTAAGAAAACGCTATTCAACAAAGTACACACCAACTCCAGTCCACTAGCAGCTCAGGTATTCTAAGACTCTTGTATCACAGAAAAGAAAGCACCAGTCAGAAAAAAAACAAACCAAAACAAAACATAAAGATGAGTTTGAGTATACTGAAGTGAGTTGTAAGATGACAATACTAGAATGACCATAGACGTGTAAAAGGTCAGACATTTCAACCAGAATAAGGTAACAATATAAAATTTTTCTAGAAAAGGTACCTACATTAGTATGCTACCTAGCATCCCTCTTAAGAGTAAACTGTTTAAATTAGTGATCCTATAATTTGCTTACTATTTTTAATTTGAATTTTAAGTTATATTTTAAGTCAAATTTGGATCCTACTCATTTCAAAAGATTTTTTTTTAACCTGCAATGTACACTGCACTAATGTTCAGAGCATTAAAAACAGGTAGCACAAGGACAGAAGCTACATCTTCAGATTTTGCAACATACTGGTAAAACTGTGAATCAAAGCCCCTAATCGCTTTAGGTAGCGTTGCTTGTTAGCTCTTTCTTTCAAATAAATACTTTTTTTTTCAAATAAATATATTTTAACAAACCACAGATACTCAGTCGAGTCGTTTTTCCTCATCAATACAATATCACTGCAAGAGATTGAATTATCAGATTCAAGACCGGGTCACCATAATCAAATTCACAGATTTCATGTAATGTTTAAAATACTGACACCGACAGTCAGGTAGGCTATTAAATACAGGTATCTTTCAGCAAACACTAAATCTATGAATTATTAAGAGAAATGTTGTTGGACAAATGCAAAAAAGTGCTAACATAAAACTGAAGTAGAGAGATATAGTATGGTAGCAAAGCACTGCTGCCAACCAAGAGGGAACTCGCAGTGTAACAGATTGCACATGATTTATGGAATGAAATTGGCTGTGAAATAATGTTATCCATTCAAGCACAAATTTCCCGTCAGTTTGACTTGCTGGTAGTGAAAGAAAGCTCTTACTGCAGGAGACAGGATTAACATAGGGAACATTCAGGTTTTGAATTATGTAACATTATTCTTGTAGCTACTTTTCACCGTGTTAAGACACAATGTTTACTTTATGCCTACACCATGCATAAGAATATAAGATTAAAAATTATTATTTAAAACTAAATTTGTATTATTCAGATGAAGGTATTGACCAACAAGTCTTAAATTTATGACTTGTAGGTACCAGTACCATTTATAGTAGTATTTCATGGTTGAACGAACTTTTGCGGTGGGTTAAAGGCCTTAAATCTGAATTCCAAAGCACGGTTACATTAGCTATAAAGTGTGCCTCCACTAAGAAAGGCAAGTAACTATTTACAGGCTTGTTTGCCAAACAGCCAAGACTTTTAAGGGGATGAAACATGAACTACTCTCTCAGGAACCCGTATTAGCTGGCACCCCGATCAGCCAAGATCATGGCACAGATAAATAATACAAAATTATTGTTTACTGATCACACTGCTGCCCCGCTTTTACAAACCCCAGGAACAGTTTCATTCACACTTAGTGAATGTGGCATTCACACTCGGAATGCTGAAAACATTGTAGAAGCTGCACTAACTGTCCAGTGTCAGTCCCCGAACTCATTTTTCCCATGTGAATCAAAGTAACTTCTAGAGACAATAATTTACTAACAGAGATGAAAAAAAAAGGGGGAGGGCAGATATTTACTTTATATGAAATTCAACTAAAAATGGGAAATAGCTTTCCATCTCTGCTTTATTGTAAATACCACTGAACAGAGATCAGTGGTGAGCCAAGATCACTAGCATGTTCTTCAGCTTCCACTAAGACAGTTGTATCCCACAGATATTTCAGGAAAACTTGGTAATATCTAATTGGTAAACACAGTATGAGAATTACTCAACTTTTCACATGAAATTATGCATGCAATCAGTTTTCTCTTGGAACACAGGACAAAAAAGCGCTCTGTAAGTTGCAAAAAGGCCTTTTAAAACAATTCAGCGTCAGCAACTTGTCCTTAAGACTAACACTTGAATGTATTTAGACAAGGTTCCTACGAAACCTACTGTATGTACAGCTCTACTCTTGGGACATAAGGTATCTTTTCTCCTACAGAAACACTTGAGCCAACTTATCTGACGTCTTAAAAAAATTAAACTTTCCCAGACTGCTGAAACTGGTATTATATTGTGGGATAAGACTGCACATACTATAAGAAAACCTGCATTGGTTCTGTATTGCAACTATTTAATGTTGAAAAATTCTGAAGCTGAAAAATATTTACACCAAACTATTACACCCACAACACAAAAACCTGCCCCTAAAAAAGAGTGCCATGACACAGAGATTCAGAACAGCAGTGTAGTAAGGCTTTCAGGGAAGACCCTTACGGAACAGATTGTTGTGGAGTTAGGGATGAGCTACTTCACTGAGGCTCTTTACCATCACGCCTGAGTCATTTCTGAGTCACACACACAAGTAGAAACTTTATGCCTTGAGAACATTACTGCATGAAAGTGTCAACTTGCAGACAGGTAGGTTACTGCTTAGCACCAGTCCTGCTGTACTTGCCCTGTGTGTTTTCTGACTGCGTAGCTGATACACAAAGAAAGACAGCAACAGAAAGTAGTAACATATCACAGGTTTTATATGTGTGTGTATCTGACACTTCAGAGGCATCATAAACAAATCCAAGAATAAAGAGCATTTGTTAGTAAAGAGATGATTTGTTAAAGAAGATGCAGCACTCTCACAAATGCCTGTGAAACAGGCCAAATGCCTGTGAAACACAAGATGGGAAGTGAAGCACTTGCAAGCAATGCACTCCCGTTTTGTAAGGCTACTGCTCCCTCCAGCTCCAGCTTTTCACCAAGCAAGCGACCGCACCCCAGCAGAGTGGGACTGCCCTGCTGCCTGTCCTTGGCAGGCTCGGAGCTGGCAAGGTGTGGGTGACCAGGCCGACAGGACCTCTCCTCTCACCTGGTGGTAGCTGGCTCGGGCCTCCAGCATCATCTGCTGGGTGCTGATCATTTTCTTCCTCCGGCGGCACTCCTCCTTGAGCCCCTTGATCTCCTGCAAGCGCTGGGACACCTCCTTGCCCAGCTGGTCGCGCTGGGCCTGGGCCACCCGCAGGGCCTCCTCCAGGTTGCCGAGCTGGGCGCTGAGGTACTCCTGCGAGTGCAGCAGGTACTCGGTGCAGAGCTGGGCCAGGCTCAGCAGCTTGAGCAGCAGCGGGTCGGCGGGGCCCTGGCAGTGCGGGCAGCGCTCCCGCTCGGCGTTGCAGAAGGTGACGTGCTCCAGGTGCTCCTGCAGGGCCGCCACGTCCCCCTCCCGCCACACCCGGACCACGTCCACGGCGCTCAGCCGCCGCCAGTCGGGGCTCTCATGGCGGCTGCGGAACTGAAAGGGGGGAAACGGCGCCGACCCCGCTCTGGCCCCGCTTCCCGCCGCCCCCGGCGGGTAGTAGGCGCGCTCGGTGAAGGGCTGCGGGAGAGAGACACGGCTCAGCCCGGGCCGCCACCCAGCCCGCCCCACCGCCCGCCCTCCCCGCCGCTCACCATGCCCGGGCTCCGTCTTCGGGCTCCGTCCCTCGGGCTCCGCTCGGCCCCGGCGTCCTTCGCGTCGCTATGGCAGCGGTGGCCTGCGCGAGGAGGGAGGCGGGAGTGAGGTGCGGCCGCTCCGCCTCCCGCGCACCCCGGGCTCTCCCCGCCGCCCCCCGAGCGCCCGGCCACGGCAGCTCGGTCCGGGAGCGGCGGCGGGCAAGCTGTCCCCACGCCGCCCGGGGACAAGGCACCGCGTCCCGCTGCGGGGACTCGGCGGGAATCCCGGCCCCGGTGTCTTCCCTCAACACCTCCACGTCCTCCTGGCAGCGGCACGGTAACCAGCGCTCTCCCGCGGGTCCCAGCGCTCCTCCTGCCTTGGATGCGTGTACCAATGGCTCCTGTACCATCTTCACACATTCCTCACATCTACAAACACATCCTCAGCTATGCTATAGCGCATATGGACCCTTACCACAGCTGCACAGCGCATATTTTCTCTCCCCACACTCCCATCACTCCACCACTGAGGTCTATGCGTGGCACCCCACAGACCCATTTCACATCCCTGCATCACCGCGCCTCCCCACACACCACCCCATCCATCCCTCCTCTGCGCTGCTCCCCGCCCGCAGACCCTTCTCGCTCTACCACGACGTCACACTTCTCCCCTGCTGTTTTACGCCCCGCTCCAGCCTCACGTACTCATCTCCCTGATTTGGTGATGCTCCTCTCCCACCATACACCATTTCTCTGTACATCTCCACACTGCTGCATCCCCGTGTGTCTCAGCTGGTAGCTCCATACAATCTCTCCAATGCACTCTGTACCCTCCCAGTGCCTGCACAACTTCTGCCAGATGCTTTCACACACCTTCCTCACCCTAACATAGCTGTACACCCTTCGCATGCCACTTCCACATGCTCTCCTCACTCATCATACCTCCTATTATCACACACCAGACCACCTCTTACAACCATATAACCCTACAACCTCACCACATCTGCCTGTCATTCCCCCCTCAGCGCACCATTCCCAAACACTTCATCCCCACAAAGCATCTCTTGGCTTCTGTACATCACATACTTCACCTCCCCGAGCCCAAACACGTTTTCTTGAAAGGCAACCAACAACCCACACCTACGTCCCTGCCTCACCACAGTTCAAAGTACTCCCCAGCTCAATGTGATCCATTTCCTTGCCCCTGCTCAGTTGCTTCGAACACTGTTCCCAAGCAGGAGCATCCTTCCCACCATACAAAACTATCCTATTCCCTTGCTCATTCTTACTACGCTTCTCCAAAAATCTGTTCTTCCTGTTACCATTTCTTAATATTTCAGTCCCCTACGTTGCCTCCACCTTACCGCCATGTTCCCTGTTTTTCCAGTCCTTTCCACGCACACTCAAGCTCCTCAACCTCCTGGTCATTCCTAGATACATAACCTCTCCAAGAACATTCACACAATATATACTTAATCGTACACCCCATTCCATAGGTTCCTCTACATCATGTATCTCATATACTTGCAGAAATGTTGTTCACCAGGGACTTCTGGTGATCACCTAGTCCAACTTTCTGCTCAACGCAGGGCTATCATCAACACTAGTTCACATCACCCGTGGCTTTTAAGGTGAACAGTCCACGACCTCTCTGGGCAACCTGTTCTGTGGCTATGTCCTCCTCCTGGTGAAAAACTTTTTCCTAGTATCTCACCAAATATCTGCAACTGCCAAGAAAAAATTGATTCTGACATCTTTGTGACTATTCTCCAAGTAACTGCAGGCCACTATCAGAGTGCCCCTTTGCCTTCTCTTCACCACATTAAACAAACCCAGCCCCCTCAATGTCTTCTTGCAGATCATATGCTGTAGACCCCTAACCATCTTGTTAGCCCTCCTCTGTCCCCTTTCAGTTTCTCCACACCCCTCAGGCTCCCGTTTAATATCTTCCTCCATTCACCTCCTACAAACTTGCCATGAACCTCACCTCCCACCTGCATTTTTAACATTGCCCTTTCCAATATAAATGGTAACATTATTTACTTCCATACAAATACCAACAATGTTGTTATATGCACTAATGCAAGGACTCACAAATTACAAGCTCTTAGTTTTATGTAGTTTTTATGCTGGTTATTGTGCCAAAACAGTTGTTTGCTTTTCCCACATATATGAACTGACATAACGAAATACACTCAATCTTCTTACAAACATGGCCTCATTTAATTCCCCTCATCTTCGCAGACATAGGTTGAACAGAATATCATAGCACAGCATAGCATAGAAGAGGATGACTTCAGTTGGAAGGGACCTTGAACGATCATTTGATCCAACTGCCTGACTAATTCAGGGCTGACCAAAAGTTAAAGCATGTTATTAAGGGCACTGTCCAAACACCTCTTAAACACCTGACAGACTTGGAGCATCAGCCACCTCTCTAGGAAGCCTGTTCCGGAGTTTGGCCACCCACTCTGTAAAGAAATGCTTCCCCATGTCCAGTCTAAACCTCGCCTGGTGCAGCTTTGAGCCATTCCCACGCGTCCTATCACTGCATACCAGGGAGAAGAGATCAGCACTTCCCTTTCCACTCCACCTCCTCAGGAAGCTGCAGAGAGCAATGAGGTTGCTCCTCAGCCTCCTTTTCTCTGAACTAGACAAACTCAAAGTCCTTAGCCGCTCCTCATAGGACATGCTTTCCAGTCCTTTCACCAGCCTTCTTGCCCTCCTCTAGACACATTCAGGGGCCTTCACATCCTTCTTAAATTGTGGAGCCCAGAACTGCACTCAGTACTCAAGGTGAGGCTGTACCAACACAGAATACAGTGGGATAATCTTCTCTTTTGACTGGCTGGTTACACTGCGTTTGATGCACCCCAGTACATACATCCAACCTATAGTCAGAGCAACCCCTGGGACAGCTACTCTGTGGTGCGCACGGTGAGCTTTGCTCTCCATACGCACACTGGGACCATGGGACATACCTGCTTCATGGCACAGACTCAAGCACTTACTCCAGCCCTCAGCTCCCAAAACACTACCCCAGCCAGTATCAGAGACACTCAGATCAGCCTCAGATCACTCACTTCAGCAACGCAGGGTCCAACTCTTACCAGCCTCTCCCATCCTTCACAGCCACAGCTACCCCCACACAAAAGGAAAAGCTGGTCTGTCATACCCACAGAGAACCACAAGGACTTCTCTCTTGCTTTACTGACTTACAGAAAAGTTACACCCTTACGTCTTCCCCACTTCCGTAAAAAGGTTGAAAATCAATCTTTCCAAGAACATATCTAGGCCCAGTGCAAGGTTTCATTCATCTACAAAATTAATTTCAGTGCATTGGAAGTTTGAACAGAGAAGGTAATAACATGAATGCAGGACAATGAGCTTTCCTGCCTGTTGGCTCGAATCATCCTGGAAGGCAATCTTCCAAAATAGCTGGCACTACAACTTGCCTTTCAGACCTTTAGCCTGAAGCCTACTGACCACACTTTGCTGCAATATGTAAGATTCAGTACAGTTTCCATTCACTTATCATGACTTTTTTTTTTTTTTTTGATTTAGAAAGATACTGTAGGGTGCTTGGAACACTGCAGTTTTCTCCTTCAAGAGTGACATTTTTGCCACCTCATTTTCCACGAACAGGATCTCTGGCAATTCCTACCTTTAAAGAAGTTTATTTAACATTTTTTATATGTATCAACTATAGATCTGCCTGGTCTACCATTGAACTTCACATTGTTCTGACTCCTTAAGTATTAAGAAAATAGACCAGAGCTACCTGCAGACTCACTTCCATTTACAGTGTACAAATACACTTTTATTTGTAAGCAGCTAGATTTTAAAAAAATGCTCAGATACTGACAACTGCCCAAAATGTTCATGCTTCAAATTCCTTAAATCACCTTGAAAACTTGTATTTCGATTCTTTTCTTAGTCAAAGGAACTGTTAAGTTGTACAAAACAAAATCTGTCTCCCAAAGATCTGCTCTGTTTGACATAGGAGAAATTTCTTTACATAGAAAACACGCAAATTTTATAAACTACCAATTTGTGTGTCATGCAGGAGCCTGAAAAAAGCTCACATGCAATAAGTCTTTGACTCACAGATGCACGAGTTTTAACAAAACGCCCTCTTGTTTAAAGCCAGCAAAGTTAAACCAAACCTGTGGATGTGCTTATTTTGTTCGACTGATGTATTTAGTTAGGAATATCCACACGGAGTCTCCTGCAGCACCAACCAAACCTGGATGTGACCCGGCAGTGGTGCATCACCAGGCTGAGGAGAGGCACAAGCTGCCCAGCTATCTCAATGGAGGCAGAAAGAAGAAAAAGTGATCAAAAAGGCAGTCTCAGCCCGCACGGCTTTCCATCACTTTTTTTCCTTTCTGTCAGATTTACTCCACCCTTGGAGCCGTCCCCATGGAGAAGTTCGGGCTGTCACTCAGCCGCGGGGCCCTCTCGGGCAGGGGTGGCACCGCCGCTGTACCCAGAGGGTCGCGGCCGGCGGAGGAGGCCTGCTCCCCCGGACAACCCTTCCCCCCGGGGTGGCTGGCACCGGGCAAAAGGGCCGTTTCACTCCGGCTGTGCCCGCAGGCCAGGCCGGGCCCGGCGGGCAGGCAGCGGGGCGCTCGGCGGGGTTCCGCGGAAGGCGGCCGAGCAGCGCCGGGCCTGCTGGAGGCCCTCAGCCGGGCTCTGTCTCCCAGCCAAAACCTCCGGCTCCTCTTGGGAGCGCGGCCTCCCTTCCCGCTCCCTTCCCGCCTCCCCCTGAGGAGAGGCCCGGCCGAGCGCTTCCCTCCCCTCACCCTCCCGCGCCCCAACGGCTGCCCGGCCCCGCGGGGACGGCGGGAAAGGGGGAGCCTCTCCGCTCACCTCACGCTGCTGCTCGGCGGCGGCGGCAAGGGGGGCGGCCAAGGCACTCCTCGGTGGGGCTGCGGCTGCTCCCCGCCCCCGACCCGGGCGGTTACTGGTGCGTGCCGCAGGGGGAGGCAGCTCCCCTCCTCCTCTTCGCCTCCCCCGTGCGCCGCCCGCTGCCCCGAGGCCGCGGAAGATGAGGCGGCGGCGGGGGTGCTGCGCGGGGGCTTGGGGCTGAGGCAGGCGCTGCGGGGCGCGGGTGGGAGTTACCCCCACTGCTCGCCGACTCTGGGCTCGTGAAACCTGCCCGGCAGATGTTTATGCCCCGGCGGTGGGGGCTGTCCTTTGTCTTGCTGCTAGCCCGGGAGCGGCGTCCGACCAGAAGAAGCCTTTTTTTCTTTATTTTTTTTTACCATAAGGGAAGTGAAAAGAAGCTTTTGAAATGTTGGCTCTTGATATTAAAGGCACTTTTTGTCACGCAGTCACCGCAGACGATGCATTTAAACCTACCAAGGAGCGGACTCCGCCGCGGGCAACGGGCACGGCGCCAGGGCGGGCAGCGGCGGCGGCGGCGGCCGAGGGAGGGGCAGGACCCCGGCGCCGGGGGGCACCTCGGGGCCGGGAGCACCGGGAGCGGGATGGTTCACTCCCACGGGGGGCGGAGGGTGAGTGTTTTCCTCAAGTGTGCCAGAGGACAGCGGGTTCCACCAGACGGCAAGGCGGGAGCATGCTTTTCTGAAGGCATCCGAACCCCACCAGTGTCAGGTGAGGAGACTGGGTTCAATGGAAATACGCATCGTGTCCTGCAAGTGGAATGGGTACAAGGGCTACAGAGTACATCAGACCCTCCTAATTTTCTTCCTCGCAAGGTTTTGAATTGTGTTTTTCCAAAATAAATGCTGTGCAGCCTGTGGGGCAAGGAGGAAAATTTCAATTCGTTTGTATTTAATATAAACTGTGCCAGCAAATTCGGCAGAGGAGGTGACCACTGCACACTTACACCTCCTCGTCGTTGAGGAGTTCCATTCAGTCAGGCAGACACCATTTTTTTCCAAAGTACACAGGCAATAGGCACTTTGGCTTTCAACACGCATGCTCAGAGACTTACCAAGATGCCAGCTTCCCTTCTTGAAGCATGAAACTGTGTTGCGTACACCAGATGTAAGAAAATAAGTTATCATTTGAATGTTCCAGTTTTTAATGTCCTAAGGGTACCTCAGCATGCTCCAGTCACTAATGGGCATTCAATCCCATCAGGGTAAAGCTAGCCTGAAGGAAAATGTGAACATGTGTAAAATGTGGACATCAGGTCCTCAGTATTGACTTTTGCTCCTGCAGATCTGCTCCTGTTAGGCTGCATTAAGTGCTAAAGCAGGCATTGCTAGAGGGAGATAGGGATATCGAGGCTTTAGTGTGGCAAAACTTAATTCCACTAATAATGAAGAGACTTTTAAAACTAGCAATGTGACAGTCACGGCCTCTTTGGGTCAGCCCTAGAGGCAAGTATGCAATATGAGTTGATGAACACATCATGTGAATGGTTGGAGCACTCAGCGAGATATACAAGAGCTGTCTCTTCTGTGCTCAAGAAGTTTTATACTGTGTGCCCTTCTTAAAATGCCTTAACAGCAACACCATAGTCTGTTCAGCATGCCTTCTGAGGATCTCTTGTTGAGGCTGGTTTTCGTATGAAAGTTGGAGATCCTCATCAGCAGATGAGGGGAGGTGTGTATGGAGTGTGCAGAAACACTTGGATCTTGGTCGCTTATCTGTTTAATATAAAATACACATTGCAGCTCTTGGAATGAGAGCGCAAGTCTTCTGTTCTGTGAGGGTGGGGACATCACCCTGTCTGCTAAACCAAGTCTCATTCTTTCCCTCTTCCTTCCTTCCAGAGCTCGATTAATCTTTAATTACTTGCTGCGTGCCTCACTTGGCAAGAGCAGGTATTCTTTAACCCATATTAGTGCCTGGTTCCTCCTTCCTCACCTTATATCATATAGCTTGGTGACAAAAGTACTCTCCTAAAACATGCATGGATTTACTAGGAGAGGACCAAGAGCATTTTAGCTTTTCCCACTCAGCATGACTTGACACAGGAGGTTTAGGCCAACCAGCAGTCTGGCTGGAGCAGATAGATGATTACTGTTCATGCACAAACAAGCAGTGGTATGCAGTCACGGTAAATCCAACAAGCACCTACATCAGCCAAGGAGGTTTCAGCAGATACCCAGCTGCACAGGTGATGTAGCCTCTGAATTGCTGCCTTGAGAGATGGTGCACTTTCCCCCTTGGCCACCTTCTGAAGTTCAGGAATCATCACATTTGACAGATGTACTGTGAGAACACATGGGATATGCTCCTCTGTTGAATTACCTTAAGGTATGCCCAGCTTGAGCACAGCATGAAGCACTGAAAAAGACTCAGCAGCTCATTTCTTGAAGACATGGTGCTTTGGGTATTTTTCAGACAAGATATATTTTTTTTCTTTAGATACCTAGGAGACAGTGAAATACTAGCTTCTCCAGTTAGCTACCAGTCTGTTTTTTTACAGTAATAGATGATAGCTGAACGGGAATTTTAGGAACCTAAATTTGCACTGAGGCAGTTAAGACTTTCTAGAGTCCTACCTCAAAGCCTTTTCTTCCCCTTGTATTGTTTTATTCCCAGCTTCTTCTACCCAGTCACACTTCAAATTTTACACTTTTCCTATTCTAGCCTGTACGTCTCATTATTGTGCACTAACACATTATTTTCCACATGCCAGCTTACTGCAGGGTATGTTTTAAATAAAGATCATTCCCAGTTTGTGGTCCAAGTTTATCGAATAATGTTAAGTCTATGTTACTACTTAAGTCATCTGCTTAATATAAAGGACTCTGGCAATTAACAGAGTCCTCTAGAGGTAATTTGTGTGTGTGATGGTGGTATGAAACTACTATGAAACTATGATCTGTTGTTCCAGGAGGATTTTCCATGTTCTGTTGACACAGTGCAACAAGGAATATGGGGGATTTTTGTAGAATTCAGGAAAGGGGTGTAGGGAAGAACTGAGGTTTCTAGGAAGTAGAAAGATTTTATAGAAAGCTGATGAGCTAAAGAAGAATTAAGATGGGGTAAGGAAAGTGAGTTAAAGTGCAAGAAGTAAACCTAAGATACCAATTTGAGCAGAGTATTTGTGAGGCTTATGGAGGGAACCTGCAACCCCACTACCTGGCCAGAAGCAGAGTGGCCAGAGGGCACCAGGGCAGCCTGAGCCCTGGGCATCGGGCACCTCCCTGGGGACAGCGATGGGCTGAGGCTCGGTGGGGCCCATGGCTGGGCAGGGCAGGGCTGTGGGGAGCTGGAAACTGGCCCCTTCAGTGGTGTCACTGGGACAAGGGCTGAGGATCCCAGCGGAGATTACATGGGGTCCTGGGCCCTGAGCAGGTGCGGGGAGGTTGGGTAGGGACAGCCAGGCCTGGCGGTGCCCTCAGGGCCCTGACACAATGCCTTCGGTGAAAAAATTATCTGCATGTGTTATGGAATGGAGGAGGATACCATACATGTTCTGCAAGATGTTTTAATTTGAGAGGACAGTGGAAAGACTGTCCTGGGAACTGAGAAACAGACTTTTCAGTAATCTTTCTCTTACAGCACTCTCAGAGTGACGCGTACCAGTAATCATTAACTCTGGTGGAAAGTTGACTTGAGAAGCACGGTACAGGTATAATAATGAGTCTGGCCAGATTCTCAGTTTATTTAATCTTTTCCTTCCTGCCAACTCCCTCCACAGCACATTTTTCAATTTCAATGCCCATAATACTTTCATTCGTTCAATCTTTACATCACTTTGTTTACCTGAGGAAGTAATTTAAATATATATATTTATCACAGGAAAACAAAGCATTTAAAAGAAAAGAAAGGTAGGATGAACCACTCTTCTGTCTTCCCTGTACCACCTCCTTCAGTCCAACACACATCACCAGCTGTGATTAAGGAGTTTGAAGAGACACTACCTATGTAGTTTAACAAATTTCATTTTCAAATTGGGGTACTTCAGACTCTTCCCCAACTACATCTTTTTTTCTTTTCTTCAAACAAAAGTTTCTCTTAAAGGTTTCTCTTCAGATAATGAGTCTAGCTGGATTTTACTGAGATGGCCATGCAGTTCATTTATCTTCCTTTCTCCTAAACACAGAGGGGATTCAATGTAACACTAAAGAAATGCTGTAGAACACATTGATTGTTTAATCTACTTTACACATAGATATTATTGTAATAGCTTCCTGCCCGTCTTACTTGTGGTGAACACCTAAGTCATACACCAAGAACAGCATCATGAAGCTTCTTCACTTCTTGGGTGAGTGTAACCTGAAATTTCTGTCTCATTTCAGATGACTTTTTGCCTTCCCGTTAACTTCTTTCCCAATATGTAAACAATCAGGTATTACAGATACCACAGTTTTAGCACAGGGAGACTTTCCTGACCTTTCAAACCCCTTTCTTGACCTGTAATAATTTACAAGTGGCCAACAGTCTCGGGGCACATACTACATACCTCTGTGTGATGAAGAGAAGGAAGGCTGCAGGCAGGGGTTCCCCTTGGCTCCAGCCACTCCTTTGCCAAGCAGAGTTTGACCAGGAGCCTCTGTGGATACTCAGCAGAGCAACTCAAGTGATGTCAGCCTCAGCCTGGCTCCCTGTCTGCCGTAACTCAGCAGTCCACATGCTCCAGAACCCTGTTGTTGTTGAGCTTGGGACGCAGTGCTGAAACAGGAACTGTATTTTCACTGCTTCCAGGTGGTCTGAAGCTCCAGGCCGGGCAGATATCCCTCTTCCAACCCACGGGGTTCACCCACAGAGCTCTACTTAGCCAAGTTCATGTTTGCGCTCAGGAAAACATCCACTGTCCATTGTCTGACATGTGTGGTATTTAACTTTTTTGGTATTTGAAACCTTTGATTTAATTGGAGCAATAGGAAGGTTACTGAACACTGAAACTGAATCAAGGACTTAGTTTTTAACACTTATCAACCTCTGGGTGAATTTTTAATAGCATACATTAGATATTTGTTCTTTTTCTAGCAACTACATTGCAGTTTTACACTGACTGGGTCACAATCATTTTTGTGGGTAAGAAACAAACTATATGAAAAAGGAAAATGAACCACCACCTCTCAGAACCTCAGTCACAAAGCATACAAGGGCCATCTGTTTCCCCTCTCCTTTTTTTTTTTTTTTTTTTTTTTTTTTAAATGCTGTCATTCTTGATACTCAAAATTTAAGGGCATGCCTTACGACTTTGTGCCCCTTTGGGACTTTTCAAAGTCCTGTGTTCAGCAAAATTCTAATTTCTGAAAACAAGTAAATGAAAAGTTAATCAACATATTGGCCACTGTGGAGGACGTACACAAGTTCTTTGTTGTCTTCCTTATGTTGTGCTTATCTGCAGATTGCTGTACTGAATGGCAAAAAAAGATTAGCTGGAGCAAACCTGTGAATTCAAGGAGGTGCAACCTACACAGATGATCTCCTCTGCTTGGCCTCTGGATGTCTGGTCATAAGAGAGATGCAGGATGCCTCATCTCCTCAGGCCATCAACTCTGGCATCAGCAATGCGAATTCTGTTGCATTTTGGATTGTTAGCAGTTAGAGAATAAATGAAGTCTGTTCATTTGAAGGTGGAAGGGTAAAAGAGGATGCCAGATGGCATCACATGCCAATGGCTTACATGCTTGTAAAAATGTGCATGAAGGGTATTCTGCTGCCAAGTGTCTTGAATAATTGCTTAAGAGATGCAGGAAACTCCCACTTAGGAAGGAAGAGTACAGAAGTATTGGCTAGAGCAGGCAGAGGTGAGGTTGCATACATAGATACTTTCACTTTGTAGTCAAAATTCTTGGAAGTGTGAAATTTGTTGACCTTGGTGTTTTGGCAGGGCATAAGAGAGGAACAAACACCTTCAGTGATGGCACAGTACTTTGTCAATGATATTTTTCACAGTTTTTAAAATCAAAGAGACATTCAAGAGAAACAAACAGCTTGCACTTATCACATACATTTGAAACCTGGAGTTGAGCTGAGAAAACTGTTCATAGTAAACAATGGGTGAACCAAAAACAGGTTCAGGGAAATCAAAACTAGTTATGAAAATAGGCTGAATTTCATAAATTGCTTCAATCAAAAAGAGAGGAGAGTCCATTAATGTTAACATTTTCCATCTATTTTCAAAACAGAATGCTTTATTTCAGAAATATAACAGTATTTTAATGTTTGAAGCAAAGTTTTTTGACTTTCAGAGTAGCATTTTAATTGAAAAATGTTCTATGCCTTAAAAAAAATGAAAATAAATGTTTCCAAAAGGGTGTGTTTTCATAATAAATGAAATATTTTACTTTCTGTCAGGACTTCCCGCTCCCAAAATCAGTAACAGAGATTTTTTTTCTCTTAAAACAAAATACTTAAAAAATACTGTTTTCAATTGCATTGCTTCAAATTATTTTTTAATATGAATTACTTCTAGACTTTTTCTGGTTCAAACAAAAAAAAACCCAAAGTAACTGCTACTCGGCTAACTCTAATTGGGACACTACAATGTCGGCATGAAGCATAAAATGGGGTTCCTCGTATCTCCTTCCCTTCACTTCATTACACCAGAAGGTTAAGTTAGGCAGGAGATGGATGCATTTTGAGACATTTGGTGTTTGTTGTTGCTATCGCGGCTAGTAAGAAAAGTTGAAGACATAGCATAATTCCCCTGATTAAAATAAATTTAAAATGAATTTAAGTGTAAGGAAACACTAATATCTTAATTTCCCTTTTCCAGCTTCTGTTCTATGTATAACACAGCCCTGTTGTGATAAATTAACTAGTGATATAGCTTAGTGAATAAAGCAGAGTCCAGGACCTGTATTACAACAAGCTTCAAATAAATGAGACCAAATGGGCTATGTAAAGCACATTTATATCAGTATAAATAGCAGGTGATAGCTAATATTTTTATATAGCATCTACACACAATGTCATAGCACAGAGGGATAAATAATTCCACATCAGAAATGTACTTCTCCCATCGTAGATATGACGAAGACATACATGCAGAATTTTCTTAGGACAGTACAGAAGGGAAAGTGTTAACAGAGGCCAACCTTGCCCTAAACAAGCCTGGTCCCTTGCTCTCCCTTTCAAGTGATCAGCTTTTCCAAGTGCAAGTTTAGAGCATGTAAATTAAGTTCTTGTGCTGAACTGCAGGTTGTAGGAGCCTTTCTGCTTCCATTTACTGCAAAAGGAGCCCAGAAGAAGGAATTCCCCTAAAGCCCTCTCCTGTGAATGCCAATCTAAATGTGAAATTACCAAAAGATGTGGGTGCACAAACAATAATCCTGTGTTAGCCAGATGTACACTGCTCTTTCATTTAGCTCCAACAGAGATAAATTTCTGAAATGGAGGTACATAGACGAGAATAAAAACATGGTGTAAGGTCTCAGAGACCTCTTACAAGAAGCAGCCCTGAGAACAGTATCTCTGTGTCATCATCTCTCTCCTTCATTTTCATACTAGACTGTGTATGCAACATAACAGTCTGTTGTATTGCTTCTTTTCCTGCATCAGGAAAATTTGATTTGTTTGGGTGGTTTAGAATTGGGATTTTTAATTAAAATGTATTTCCAAGCATACCAGGGTCACGATATTCAGTTCACCGTCTCTTAGCAGAGTAGCTTGAAGAGTCATTCCTTGCTAATTGCCGCCCTCTGCTGTTGCGATATCTATTACTCGGAGAAAATTCCTCGGGTTTCTGTCTTTTGAGCACTTTGAATATTAGTGTAGTATTTGTCATCTACCCTTTCACTCCAAAACTCAAGACTTCTGAAGAAACTTGTTTCTGATACCAGTCTAATTTTGATTAATCCCTTTGAAAGACTTTTTACATTACAGCTGTATTGCTTTGCTATTTTCTGAATTCAAAAATATAATGCTGGCATGTCATGCGCATTTATTCTTTCAAGTCTTTCTCTTCTGCCTCTGAAATTTCACAAGGGAATGTGTCTTACGGAACTTTTTCTCCCATCTTCATACTTATTATCTAAAGAATGTATGTTTGGAGATCTGTGATAATGAAGAACAGCCCTTCACGGTTTACAGTGTCTCTTTTTCAGAATTACTGTGCAATTCTGTGTACCTGCTGGCATTTCTAGCAGAGTGACAACGATCAATGCTTTTTCTTTGAGCAGATCACTTTGTGGTGTTGGCATTACACACTGTTCTTTACATTACTGTGTCAGCCTGAAATATTGACCTTGGCTCAGTATTTCAGGGCTAAGGTCAAGGACCACAGGGCTTGTCAAGCATCTACTCAAAATGATACTTGATGCTTTAATCATACTACTTGCTTTAAGGGATTTGATGCTTGAATGTGTATGCTTGATATTCCAGCATGAGGTACTGAGTTTTCTTCAGATTGTTTTCTCCTAATCTTGCTATTAACAGTCCACTAAGTATAATGTCATCCTTACTATTATTTTCAATTATCTTAGAAGGCTGGAGGTATAAATTCCCTTTCATGTTAATTCTCTCTGGATTTGGTCCAATACTTTTTTTTTCAGGTAAAACCAAAGGAATTAATTTACTGTAACTGATTACATTCTGCCCAGTTCAGTTTTAGGCTTTCATATTTTGTCTTATCCATAGTGCTACAGAGTTGTCATGGCCTTCCTCATGCTCCATCTTTAGAATGTCATCAATTATTCATTTCAGATCCATCACTTCTTATATTATTTCAAGTTCTTATTTCTAAATATCTTCTGCAGGTCAAATTTCAAGGTGATACCTTTGCAGCATCATCTTCCAAATGAAAAATTGAGGAGGGATAACTTACATTTTTCAGTCTGATCTTTCAAGAAAGCTTGTAAATTATATAATCTGGGGTGAGAAAGGTAATGTGACTGTACTTGCAGAATGAAAAAAAAATTCTCTGATTGCCAAGTTAGTCTTCAAGCCTCCACATTTTTATTTTCTCAGCAGATTTCCCCTGAGAGCAAGATCTTTTTTCTTTTTTCATTGATGGGAACATAACATATAGTAGAGCCCTAACATGAATTGTTATCCAACACCACTAGGCAGATAATTTGAAACAATGAACAACTAGGAACATATGAGATCAGGGTTGGGGTTTATTTTTTTTTTTTGGTAGCTAAGAATAGATTGTATTTTCTTTATTAAAAAGGAAAAGATGTCTCAAAAAACGATTGCAGGCTATCTTACATAGGTTTTGCTTTCAGTTTACAGATCCAATACGAACTTTTAGGATGAAAATACTGTGCTCTGCTAAGTTGTATCACCAATTTTTCTGCAGTCTGGTAAATTCCCCAGCACTTTTTTTGGCATGCCTGGAGGTCAGTGTACAGTTAAGGCCATGCTGGCTATCCTGGCTCTGCTCTCAGTGGAAAACAGGATCAGGTCCCAAGGACAATCAAGCACAGTTTGAAATCGCACTAGCCTCTGTGACTCCATGCCTAGGTCAGGCACAGCGAAAAGGAACCAGGATGAATTTGCTTGTGACTTATTGCCCATTTTTTTTTGCTGTTTGAGTAGTCCAGAGATACTGACTTCGAACAATAAAACAACCATCACACCCCAGAAGGTGGCCCTGTATACTGACAACTTTAAACTCTCTCCATTATCCCCGACAGCAGCCGTTTCACCCCTCGGCTGGCCCGGGGCAGGCAGCCCGCGGCCTCCTGCAGGCCTGTCACCCCCCGCAGAGAGCACCCTCACAGGGGCACAGCCCGGGCCTGGAGCAAAGCCCTCCTCGCCTCAGGAAAAGCCTGGCTTCGGTAAGAGGTGGTAGGCAAAGAGACAAAACACAGAAGCGGACGGGGACACGCAGGGTTTAGCTTCCCGCTGGCGGTCTGGGACCTGACGCCTGCCCGCCCCTCAGCCCCCTCCGCCATCTCCACTCAGGGAACCCCCGCTGCGGGCCGCGGCACCGCCCCGCTTTCCTGCGCATGCGCGGGAGAGAGGACTCCGCCCTTTCGCGGAAGCTCAGTGCAGGGGCGCCCCGCCTCCGCAGGCGCAGTCTCCTCCCCCCCTTTCCCCCACTCGCTTAGGTGTTGCTCCTACATTCGGCGAGCGCGAGCGGCGCGGCCAATCAGAGGCGCCCACGATCCACCCCGGCGGAGCTGGAGCGGCGGTCGGGCAGGGGCGCTGCAACTGTCGCCGCGGGCGTCGGCGGACATGGCGTCGTCTCCCGGGGCCTCCGCCGGCCGCCTGGGGTCCGCGCTGCCCTTCCTGCTCGTGCTCTTCGATCTGCAGTACCAGGGTGAGGGCCGGGGATGGGGGTGCCCCCGCTTCCGCGGTGGGGGGGGCGGCACCTTGTTCTTGGGAGTCGCGCGTGAGGTTTGTGAGGGGGGCGCGGGGGAACCGCGGCCCGGCCCGGGGTGCGTGTGGCGGTGGGGCGGCTGCTGCTTCCCTCCGCGGCTCGCTGGGGCGTGGGGCGAACGGGTCTGAGCGGGGGTTGCTGCTCGGCCCATAGTGGTGCCTGGCCGGGGGGGAGCTGGCGGCTGGTCGCCCTCCCGCCTTCAGGGCTCTCGTCGGCGGTCGCGCCGGTTCAGGGTGTTGAGGTGTCCGGCCGGGCTGTGGGGCAGGCGGCGTAGCCGGGCCCAGGTGCCGGTGGAGAGGACCCGGCGGAGCTGCGGCCTGCCCGCAGGGAGCCTGTGGGCCTGGCCGGGCCGGAGGGAGGCCCTGGGGCCGGCACCGCCATGGCGGCGGGGCAGCACCCGCGGGACGGCCGGGGCGGGGGGGGAGTGTTTCTGGAACGGGTGTGAGGGAGAAAATGGCACGGAACTGACACCTCATCCAGGCTGTTGCGGAGGGTGTGTAATGAGGGCACCGTCACTGCTTGTAACCCGGTTGGTTTTATCCGAGTTCCTGGTGGTGCTGTTGGAGGGAGCTTGGTGTGTGCTTCGTTTCCCTTGGCCTGCTGATAGGGTGCCAGCTACTGTGAGGTCTTGAGAATGTCGTGGTGTCCTCGAGTGCAGCTGTGTTACCACCCTGGCCAGTTCTATATTGGCCTTGAGTTTCTCACTTCTGTGCGGTTCCCAAGTTCAAAGGCTTTTTCAGTGGACCTCTTCAGCCACAGCCATTGTTAGTGCCAGACCCATAAATTCACTGGGGCTTTTTGATAGTTGTGTTGCATTTGTTTATGTTTTTGCTTTGTTGTTGTGGGTGGGTTTTTTTCGTACTGTTAGTATTTGAAGTTCAGCAGAGAAGTTTGTCTGCGCTTTGTGCAGCCTCTTTACTTTCAGAGTGCACTGTCAGGAACTCATGTGTGGTCAAACTTCTGTTCCTGTTAAATTTATAACTTGGCTATACAATTGTGCACGTAGTCAGAATTTCACCTGAGGACTGTTCCTTAACTGACAGTGTCAGATTGAAGTGGAACTGAAGGTGTCAATAGTCGGAATAAGTCTGTAGACTTAAGACTGACCTGGGCTTGGCATTAGAAATTAAGTTGATGTACTGAACAAATGAATACTTTAGCTGGCCAAGTGTCAACGGGAACATACTGTGGCGAAGATGCTCTGTAGTGTAAGACTACATACTGTGGTGTTGAATTGCTTTTTTGGATGTGTATTCTGGTAGTATTAAAGGAAAAATAATAATTCTGGTCAAAGTATACTTTTTATTTTCTCAGATTGTGGCAGGGATACTCCTGCTGAGGATTCTTTATTTGGAGTTGCCAGCCTGTTTTAAGTGTATGGTGTAATGGCTACGTGGGTTTACCAAAGTCACATTTCCTAATTTGGGGTATATTTTCTCAACTTCAGTTAGTAAAGATGTATAGTACAGTAATAGAATGAAAAGTGATAATTCTGGATCTTACTTACTGAATTTACTAAGCTCTTAGTTCAGGAGTTCATTTTCCACAGTATGTAGTTAGGGAATTTAGGTGGGTTGCATTATTTAAGTGTCTGGAATTTTTTTTTCCCCTGATATTACTGGCCTTTGAACTCAAAGGTGTTCATATTCACATCTAAATTTGCATCTTACTGTCTTGGTAATAGAAGTCTGCCTTGTGCTGTCTGATTCATGAGTCGGTGGTGTCTTACAGTCAATATCTATGAATACTAATTTGTATCTGGCTGGTAAATGAGTTCTGTAAAAAGGTTTTTTGACTACTTGATGTGGCAGGTTGCAGTTAAGCCCTTACTGTTGTGTTTCCTGAATTCCTCCTCTTCAAATGCGCCGACTTGTGCTGAATAAGCTCCCATTTGACACAAATTGCCTCTTGGCAACATCCATCATGGCTGTTTGTCCAAACTAATCGCAATAAAAAGAGGTGACTGAGGAGGATAGACAAATATTGTTCCTCTTTGCCCTCTCCTTCCTAGTAGTGAAAGAGAGAAAATGTAATAAAAAGAAGAAACGGGGGTTTAAATATACAGAGCTTAGTTCATTCTTGTCAGACCTCTAGCCTTAAGTGTTTCTCTTGCCCCCACACCACATGTTTCTGTCCCGAGTTTGGGGGGCTTTTTTTCCTTTGCTATTTGGGATGAGATACTTGGGGGGCAGCGGGGTGGGGGGGTGGCTTTCTGGTTTGCCGCTTTTAACTTAATATTTACCATCTCGCTTGGCAAACAGAGGGACTAAAGACTTGATAGGTGGATGTTACACATGGCGTAACTGGATGCTGTGAGGCTCCTTGTGACCCTTCTTGTGTTGCTCCTGAAACTGTGGTTGCTGGTCCCCTTCCTACTTTGTTCAGTCTTGTCCTTGAAAAATACACTTGCAAATGCACATAAAAGCAAAGCCTGAATGTGTTTAAAAGTAACAGTGAATTTAAGACTTATTATGCTAAACACAGGATCATTCTGATCAAAAACCACTCCAAAAGCAGGATCTCCCGCTCACATGACAAGACAATCTTCCAAGTTCTTTTATGTTAGAAAAAAAAGTTTAGACCATTGTGATTAAGATTAATAACATGGGTGTTTATTCTTTGTCTTTGAAACAGTTCTGTTTCTGGTACACAGTCAGAACAAATTCTGTTATTTTCATAGTCCCATTACCCAGGACAAGATCTAAAAAAACAGTAGGTGGAAGTTCTACAGGGGAAGAAGAGGAGTGTGTAGACAAATGTAAAATTTTGAAACTGTTTTCAAGTTGGAGGGCTTTCTTAAGCTTTTTACACTTGTTATATGAGGATATCCTTAAAGTTTATATACTTAGGTAGCCATGTATTAGCACCAGTTATTCTAATGAAATAAAAATCCTACCAGAAAGTTATAATTTATTTGACTGGAAAAACGGGTTAGCTGCACCTGCTTATCTCTGCTGGGCCTTCTGACTGCCTGACTCTGAGTTGTCACGGCTGGTAATAATGGTTTGGTGAGGTTGATTTTAGGTTTGGTTTGGGTTGTGTGTTGCTGTTTGGTTTTTTTGGTTGGTTTGTTTGTTTATTTAATTTACTCTTCCACTCTAGCATCAGTGCCAGGACTACAGACTGAATTTGTCCAGAATATTTGACTTGATTTGACAGCTGAGGCTCTTATGTATGGTTGTTTGAGGTCCTTGGTGGATAGATAACAATTACGCAGGCTTTAGAAATAATATTCAAGTTAATACTTGTAAGTTTTAAAAATAAGTAGTATGTTTGCATATCTCTTGCACAAATTTAGTTTCTTGCTGGAGCATACAAGGCTTCTTTAAGCTGTAGTGCTGGGTCCTTGGTACCCAGCTCACAAATGACTGTCTGTTGGGAAGAGCTCTCTGGGGTTATTTCCTTCAGTTGAACTTGAGTCCTTATGTTCATTCTCAGACCAAAGAGTGAATAGGTACCCAAATAGGTTACATAGAATCTGAGTCCTTAAACTCCTGTGCCTGTGTTAACAGTTTTCAAATGTCTACTCTGGGGTGGTTTATTTAGAGCAATTGTTTGCCTACAGCCAGAGAAGGAATAAACAGCCCAACTATCAGGTCAGAGTACAGTGTTCCTGAGTAGTAATGGTAAATGTCACTTTTTGTTATGGTCACACTGACTATGCAGGAGATGTTGGAGATTCCTGCATCAATTCAGATGTTCATCAAGTTGCAGAGCCAAGTTTTAATGCATGTCTAGTGTACTTAGTCTTGTTCTGCAGGGGACCTGCAGTACTTTAGGGTTCGCCTTATTTCCCTATTTATGTTGCTCCTGCTATTCTTACCTGTATGCTATTAATAGTCACCTTTCTCATTTCCTTTACTTATTATTTTCAGTATTTTCAAGGAACAAGATGGCTCTCCTGCCTGAAGTATTATGTAACTCTAAAACTGTTCTGAACATAGCAGTGTATGAAAGACGTTGAATAATACAGGTACATCTTAGTTGTGCAAAATCTATTCTTGGAGCTATCCTGATATGACTAAATGTGAGATGAGGACACTCCTTCAGACGCTTGAGATTCTGTGAGAATTGAATGTCATGTTCAGGTGGATGGAAGGTTCATCAAAGAGTAATTTATAGCCCACTTCTAGGATACCACTCCAAACTGACAAGTTTTGAGAGATTTCAGATATTCATACGTGGGGAGAGACAGGAGGGATTAAGCTTAAGATTCTTACTTGTTTGTTTTAGCTCATGTTAAATAGTCTGTTTGTGGTTCGATATCTGATTTGTTGCTAGTATACGTCCAAAGCCAGGGAAATTTGTGGTGGATGTTTTATTTCCAATTTTGGGGTGTTTTTTTTTGTTTAGTTGGTTTGGTTTTTTTCTCTCTAATGCTTGCTTTATCATTTTAGAGGCTATTGGACTACTCAGTGATGAAAGCTTTAAGCCAAAGAAGAAGCAAAATGACAAAGAATGATGTCCATTTTTCTGAAAATAGGACATTCACATAAAAGCTACCTTGAAATAGAAGACTGTGTGTGAAAAAGTAGCTGTCAAGAAATACTCTTCCACTATCAGTGGAGCTATTTATATTTTATTCAGTGCTATACATACCTAGAATGGATTTTAAAATGCAGTGTTCAATCAGATCCCCAAATTGACTATATGATAAGTAGTTGCTATTTAAGCTTTATCTATTTAAACAAGAAGAATCACTGACTGGAAATTTGGATCTAATTTTATGAAATAATTTCCATTAATTAAAAAAAGAAATTTATTTTCTGTCATTGTTCATAGCAAATAGTTGAAGTGCTTCAGTCCAGTTTGCTGGATTATTATCACTCTTAGCAGACAGAGCATTTTCCAGTGGACACATTGGGCATTTTGTTCATTTTAGTATAGGCAGCTCAACGATTTTCTTATAGTGTGGAATTAAAAGAATTATGAACTGTATTAATGAATAGGAAAGGAAAATTAGATTAAGATCACAGGTGCTGAGCTCTTAGTTCTAAAATCTTGATGGCTTGGTGATCAGAAGTTATTGTTGTTTCATTACAAATGCCTTGTTGTTTAAACGCCTTTCAGTGTGAGAAGTTTTGATGCACTTTCCTTCAATCTGTGTAGTGTGACATTTTCATTCAGACTCAGAAACTACTTGAGAGCACTACAGCATTTTCATATTTAAGATTAATTCAGGTGCGTATCTGAACTAGCTCGATACAAAACCTGAGTGAAATAAATTGATTCCAAGTAGTTGTATTTCATTGTTTTCTAATGTAATGTATTTATTCTGAACTTTAATATATTACCTTGTTTAAATTTATACACAGGGTATGCCCTTAGTAAAAGGAAACTGTTTATAGTGTGAAAGTTTTAATAGTCATAAATCGGAAAGTTTTGGTGAATATCTGTCCTGATTTGAAGAATGCTGGAAGCGGTACAAATGAAAAACCTCTGTGGTTGAATTGATGGACGTACAGCATGTACTTGCACTTAGCTGCTCATTTCTTCTCAACAATAGTCTTTCCCTGTTGGTTGAGCAGCAGCAATTTTTTAGCTTTAAACTAAAGCTGGCACTTCGGTAGCATACCACTTTAATATTATTTTCATATTTCTGGTTAAATGAAAAAGGAATGAGAATGTTGTTTATATCAAAACTTGCGCTCTGGAAACAGTTTGCCTTAGAAATTATAAAGATGAGACAAAAGTGCAGTAGGTGAGAAGCCAGTCTCTGCCGTAGCTAACAGTTCTCAGTTGGTTCCTAAGTTATCAGTAGGGTCATGAAATTTTGAGTCTTTTTATATGTGCTGTGTGTGCATTATGAGTGTTCTCACAGATTCTTTGAAACTGAAAGTCTATATGGAAATGTATTTTGTCAGACTGTTTTTGTAGTTGATGTATAAAGCTTCATGTGCAAAAGTATGTTACTGGCTGTGTAGACAGATATGGAAATGCATATTTGGTGCCTTCTCACAGTGTGGTGCTTTACAGTGTTTATTTACTTTGACATCCTTTTGGGGGCAAGGAAGACATTCTAGGTATTTATTAGGCTGGAGGTTGGTTTAGTATGGGAAGGTGTGACTCCTGCCTCTATATCAATAACTATTTGTTATGTGCATTGTATTATCACTGTATGAATTTGATACAATCAAACTGGTCATTCAAAACCTTGATCTTTTTGTTTTTCTTTAAGGAACTGAATGTGGAATAAATGCAGAAGTAGAAAAACAACTTGAAATGGGAAAGGAGTTATTGGCTGCTGGACAGCTAGCAGACGCTTTGTCTCACTTTCATGCGGCTATAGGTGCGTATCTCAGGAAGCTGACTTGCATGTTTGGGTGAGGAGTTTCTTTTTCTCCCTACTGTTTGCTTCATAAGGTATCCTGCTTTCTTGCAAATTACATTCCACGAGTCACAGAAGTTGGGGCTCCTTTATGCAGCAGTTTTTATGGGAGCCAACAGAGATGCAGCAGAATACTTACGCTTTGACTTTGATAAAAGCACCTGTTAATTTAAACTACGTGATACATGAGCACAGTCACTGCTGTTCTGCAGCCTAGTGTATGGAAGCAATTATAATCGACTGTGGTATTGTTTGATGAGATATTCCCTGCATCTAATCCCATCAAGATTAGGTTTTATCTTTATGAAGTTTTTTGAAGTATGTCTTTGAAAGGTTGAGTTTATCCATTATTTCATCTCTCCAGCACTGTAAAAAATTCAACATTTAAAGTAGTCTTTTTTTTTTTTTTTAATTAAATCTTAAAGTGGGTGATACTGAACTAGTCGTGAAGAGTATATTAACTGTCCCTCTTATACTCAAGTAGTGAGTGAGTTCTTGTTTGGCATTTTCAACAGACTCTGAGGAATTGAATGTTTGCTTCTATGAATTTTAAAGCAACTTTGCTGGTTAAAATCCTTGAAGTGAAGCATAGACAGACAGCACCAGTAAAGAGCAGTGTCCATTAACACTACAATTTCTCAATTGCATGGTGTTTTTTTTTCTGAAGTTGATGGACTTTGGTAAAATGTGTACAAGTGCATCATTTTCTCTGTGAGAAGAATAATACTAAGGTGTTACACAGTAATGAGTCATACTATTGAGACTTTTCTGTTTATGTCTTGGTCTAATAGTGATACGTAAGTGAAATATCTGCTGATTCTGAACTATTAATATTTTTTCTGAGTACTCCAAGATGAACTTCCCTTATGTAAAGGGAGTGGAGAGGGGAACTTCTTGTTTTTCTGTGCTATGGAAGCGCCTCATTCCACTAAGAGGCAGCCTGTTACTCCTTTTGCCTTGTGTATTGCTGCCAAAGCATTCCTGTGGGATCGGAGTAGAGTTAGTGTTACAGCATGGTTTATTCCTTTATTATTGGTTGACAAGCTTTAAGTTGGATTTGGTGAAAATTCCAGTTCAGTCTGTGGCCATGTAAAGGTGGTGCAAAGGCAGCAGTGGTGTGAGGTGGGTTGAGAAGTGAAGTACTTGCACGGGGAGAAACCGTCTGCTTTGCCAGCAGTGCTTGAGTGGCTGGTAAAGGTGCGGTGTGACCCCATCTTTTGTGACCTTGATGGGATTCTTAGTTGGATGTTGATTTGAGCCTGATTGCCTGAACTTTCATCAGACTTCTTTTTCTTCTTTGTGTTTTGCCTTTTCAAAAAGATTTTAAGCATTATTTGCGTACTTTGTTTGTAGAGGAGAGGGGAAGAAATTTCTCTAATTCTTTTTTCCTGTAACTGTGTCATCGTAGAATGTGAGGTAAATGGATCTTTTTGTCTTGCTTCAGTCAATCTAGTTTTCTTTTTTGCAAACATCTAAAGTAAAAGAAAGCTACTGTCCATTTTCTCTGTTCAGTTAAATTTTGAACTCTTTCTTCAATCCTGTCAAGCTGATGCCTTATGCGTTCTCTCTGGGTAAATGTCAATTGCTGTTTATTACTGTTACTATGGAACTGAGGTAAAATGATATTGTGGCTGTCAGAAAGATGATCATCTGGTGCTGGAATGTGCTTTCTGGGCTAGCTCTTTCGTATCTTTCATCCTTTGTGTATTAATAAAGCTCCCTAATTTCAGCTATTGATTTCTGCCTACTCTGCACACTTCAGTTGTATGCAATAGGACTTATTTTTTTTAAAGGAAGTAACATTTGAATTTACTTGATGTCTGTAGTACTGGCATACAAGCATTTATTGTTAAATTTCGGTGCTGGGTGGTAACATTTCCACACCCAAGACGTTGTAGAGGAAGAGTACAGATACCTCTTCCAGTGAGAGCTAGTGTTTTGGAAATGGAGGTGGCCAGCTATGAAGCTCAGTTACTGACCATAAGATTTTTGGCAATGCTATTTATTGGATTTATTTCTAAGTTCAACTATAACCTCAAATAAGGTGAGGAAGAGAAATATTTGTTTTGTTCCTCAGATATGGATTTTTTTGTCTACAAGTTCTGGATTGATTTTTTTTTTTTAGTAGCACAGTAAAACATATACTGTCTTCTACTACATATGGTTGGTTGAGTGGTCTAAGTTACCTTTCCTTGAAAGCCTGCCATCTGTTTCTTTGAGGTACTGCATAGAGAAGAATATTAAGAAAATTCTTCTTAGTTTCAGAAATTGGTGTTTGTCTCCCATAGGGATGTACGCGTACGTGCTATTTAAAGATTTAAGAGTGTTAAAATTGTGGGATCTTGGAAATTAGACCAGCAGACAACGTGGAATGTGTGGGCCTTGTAGCATAATTTTAGTCATTGCAGTTTTGCTCTACCCAAAGTTTCAGTTGCTTTGAGTTAATATTCTGATTATTCTTTGTTTGCTTGCAGAGGGTGACTCTGATAACTACATTGCTTATTACAGAAGAGCCACAGTGTACTTAGCCATGGGCAAATCTAAAGCAGCAATTCGTGATTTAAGTAAAGTGGTTGAATTAAAGCAGGACTTCACATCAGTAAGTATTACTGGAATTGAAAATTGCTCAAGTGTTAAAAAAAAAAACCCTGCTTTGAAGAAGGTTGTTTTTTCAGATTTTGCTAAACAAATAGAAGACACATTATCACTCAGAAGGCTTTAAATAGGATAAAATAATAGCAGTGGTATATGTGGTTGAGTTTGCAACTATGCTGAATACAGTCCAGCCAGTTATTAGAATAACTAAGAGTAGTTCTATGAAGTTCGTATTCCTCATGGATTTGTGCTAGACACTTCTCTTGCTTTTGGTTATTCTCTTCTCAGTCACTGCCTTCTTATGGGATTGTTACAAGTTCTGATTTACTTACCCCTTGCTCACGTGTGCTTACTGTGTGTGGAGACTGCCTCACTAGTTGGAGGCTCATGCTAGAGTCCTCTTCATCTGATTCTCTTGTCTCCCTTTTCCATGGGCAGCAGCATGTCCTGTATATACCCTACAGTGAGGGAGCAAACTTTGAAGTAGTTGTATGAACATAATCTTGTCATAAATCAAAATCTTCTGAATCATTACCTTGTCTTTTTACATAACTTGTATTATTTTGAAAGTTTAGTGAAAGAACTAAATGTGAGGATTGTTTATTGTTTATTATTTATTATTTCTGCTAACTTCTTAAAATCTATAAGCAGTTATAGTCAGGAATGTGGTGTAAGGTCAACATTCACTTTGTTTCATGCGATTCTTCAAATAAGTTCTTTCCATGAGTTGCAGCTGCTCATAAAAGCGGTGTCTGCTTTTTTGTCCCTCAGTTCTGGTGTAGAGTGATCCTTCACCGTCAAAGAGGCCTCATAAGAACATTGTCAAATTGAGAAGACAAAGAATGGGTGTTGTGTGTTTCAGCTTGTTAGCTGTAGTAAAATGAAACTTAGTTTTTTGTTCCTACTAAAAGAAACTGAAGCTTATTTTCATACTTGGTTGAATTCCAATTTGTAAATCAAAAGAAATTATCTTCTATTTTGTTTCAGGCAAGATTACAGAGAGGACACTTACTGCTCAAGCAAGGAAAATTTGATGAAGCAGAGGATGACTTCAAATATGTGGTAAGTTGAAAGCTTAAGTTGAACTACATCACTGCTTTTAAGGTTGGGTTCTGAGCCAAGGTGTCAGCTCTGATGCTCTGAGAATATGTGTGTATATATGTATACCTGAGCTTGTTTGTCTTGTTCTTTAAAGGTATTGTAGCTAAGCTACCTTGTATGAATAAATGACTGATAAAAGTTGCAGTGCAGTGATGGAAGTCAGAAGGTGTTCATGAAGTAGCACAGCACTTTGAAAAGTCTCTTTTGTGTGTGTGCCTGGCACTTCATTATTTCTGCTTGATGATGCCTATGCTAGGGAGCAGTCTTCATTCAAAAAGGAATGATAAGTGATATGGGACTTGAAGTATGTAATTGAATCGTGCTTTACACCACTGTATTCAGGTCACCCTGGAAAATCGCTAGGGGCCTCGTGGGTCAATCCTTGAAGGTTCCTGTCTCTTTTCACTGATTGCTCTTAATTTAGTCAGTGTGATGTTAAAATCAATTAACTTCAGTGGCATTGCATCTGCATGTTTTCTCATCTGCAGAGGAGCTCTCTGTATTTCATTTATGTGTTGACAGTACTTTCTTTCAATGATCAGGAAGTGTCTAGAGTTTCCATACAAACACAGTTGGGATATTATCTGCCTAAAATTCACTTACAGGTTTTGTTGTTTTTTTTCTTTCGTTGGGTATTTTGTGCATTTCAGTCTCACATTGCAAAAATAAACTTATCAGTCCTCAGAACAAAAATTCCTCAGAGTACATGAAACTCTATACTCTCTCTCTGTTGTGCGAAATTTCTGTAAGCATAAGAATAAATAAGATTAATTCTTATACTTGTTTACTCTTCAGGAGTTGCTAGTTTGAACAGCTTGATTGTCCCTTATGCCAAAATAAATAGAATTTGCAACTGTAACTGATGCTGTCTTGTTGGCTTTGAAGTGTGTGATGGAGAAAGCAGTTCTGCATTGCAGATTATGGATGTTTAATGGAAATCTTACTAGTGAATATGTATGACAAAAACAGAGCAGTTGTACTGTGCACTCTGCAGGGCAGCTGGGAGGAATGGCTCATGCAGGTATAAATGCACGAGGTAGCCTTTGTGTTTGTAGCGAAGCTGCAGTAGCTTATTCTGAAATTCATGTAGCAATGGCTCCTCTTGCTGCTGCTGCATCCTCAGTAAGTTTCTCGGGATTGTGTGGTCTGCAGTTGTACGTCTGATTGTGGCGCAGCCCTGCTGTTTGCAGGTGTGGGAGAATGTTCAGCTCTGATTCACTGAGGACGTAGTTGCTGCAATAGAATCAGTGCTGACAACACATAATTGCTGAG
This sequence comes from Pterocles orientalis, assembly GCA_011057875.1. NCBI lineage: Eukaryota > Metazoa > Chordata > Aves > Pterocliformes > Pteroclidae > Pterocles > Pterocles orientalis. Next base: position 938,005 of record WKFP01014339.1, read on the forward strand.
TTTGTGTATGTATCTCTTTGCAGTTACTTTTTCTTGGAGTATTGATTAATACTCCATACAGAAATGCTTCTCCAGTCAACTGTCAAATAGCTTGCCTTTTTTCCAGACCAGCTACAAAAATTTAGGTTGCTGCCTTTGGTCAGTCAAATAATTTCAGTCTTCAGTCAAGTTTTAAATCTGAAGTAGAACAGAGTTTCTTCTCAGTAGCTGACGTACACCATTCTGATACTAAATCTTTTTTCCAGTTTCCTTGGTTCTATGAACAGTATTGCCTATCTACTTAGAGAATATGGCAAGCAGTCTCTTGAAGAGCACAATTTTCAGTTAAGTACAGTATATTCAAGCGATATAAGCCAATAGTAAAGTAATCCTTTGTAATATGTTAATTTATTCATACGGAGGAGGGGATTAAATTGTCCTGCATACCATGACTCTTAAGTAGAATATGTCTGAGAGATTTCCCTTGTTTTCTTCTAAATCTTTCAGATAGAAAATCTGATTATTCTACTAGTTCTCTGCATGTCTAAAATACCTAGTTTACTCTGACAGTATGTTTGCATCTAAATATGAAATTGCATTTAATCTCAAGAAGTCAGAGTCATGATGCTGTGAAGTGTATTAACATTCTGTGTTTCTTTGGGGTTTTTTTGTATGTGAGAGGAGAGGAGAGAAGGAAGGAGTCTGTTAGGGACTGAATGTCTTTCGAAATTATTTTAAGTCTTTTACATCCAAGACTGTATCTTTGTACCAGAAGTATCAGGGGAAAGGTGAATAGTAGCCACTAGGAAGCTTTGACTCATATTGTGAGTCAGTTGTCAAGAAGCCAGGAGGAATGTTGTACCTTGAAATGAAGGTTCCTTCAACTACTGAGAGAGATACGGGCCAAAGGAGTGTCAGTGGGATCTCAGTAGCTTTTAGGCTAGAATTTAGCTGTGAACCTGGATACTTAAAATAGGATGTTATACATCTGTACAGAGTATGTAATTGATGATTCTGCTCTTTAGCTGAGTAAATGTAGGTCAGCTTACAAACAGCCCTCTAGCTGTTGGCTGGCTATCAGCTGACTAGAATGCTCTCGTTCTGGGTAAGCATGTACAGTCCATGAGCAAACTTTGATGTCCAAATCTGGAGTGAAATGGGAGAAAAACTTTGGCCATCCTGCTTTAGTAGTGCATAGGCTCCGAATCTGCAAACATTCACTGAAAGTCAGTAGGCATGCAGAAGCCTAGCCTTACATTTGAGTCTGCAGAAGTTGAATATCATGGAAAGATGGGAGGGAAATGTTGTATTTAAAAAACCAAACCAAAACAAACCTCCACCCCTCTTCACTGAACGGGAAGTCTTAATTTGAAGCAAAATAATCCCCTTTGCTTACTGTGCAGGGTTTCAGGACACTATCTAGAATAGGTGGGCCTGGGGATGCTTACAGAAATTAATTGCAGGGTGTCAGTTGTGGGAGTTTTTACCTTCAGTATTATTTTTTTTCCTGAGGAAACAGTTGTGTAGTTTCTTCTAGTAAAGCCAGCCTTTTTCTGAAGTAAATTGTATGCACTTGAACAATAGTAGATGTGTTATCTCTTGTGTGATTTGTATGCACTTGAACAATAGTAGATGTGTTATCTCTTGTGTGATTTCACGCAAGAAATTGTTTGGGTTAGGTGTTGTTGACTTCAAGGGAGTAGATCAGATTTAAAAATATTGCCCGCTTTTGAGTTGGAGAAATCAGGTCAGGGTGTGGAAACATTTTACTTGGACTACTCAAGGACAGGCAGGCAGGAGTGAGGTGGTTTATAATTCCCTGTATGACACTTGCACTGTCAGTATCACCAGGGTTGCTTTCCATGCCTACCAGAACTGCAAAGTGGCTGATCTAATGAGCCACCTGTAAAATGCTGTTTTCTCCTAGCGTATTACAGAAGTCTGTCAAATCCCAGTGGAGACTCTGAGAAATGATTTTTTTTCTTTCCATCTCTCCTTCTCTTGGAGTCCCTTGAAAGGGATCTCAATAGTTTAGGAGATGCAGTCATTTTTGAAGGGGAGAAAGAATAAGAAAAACTAATCCATCTAAACAGAGGGGGGATGCCAGGTAAACTTTTGCAGCTTGGAACAGCAAACAGCAGCAGTTTTGTGTAGAGTTCAAAAGAATTATTGAAGCTGTTCTTTATATATAATAGTAAAACTATCTTTTTGTGTATATTTGTGGAAAGAAAAAAATTCATACCGTTGTATTCTTTCTATACAGTTTTACAGTATGTGGGAAAAGTTTCATGAACATTCTAAACCTCTTTAGAGTTGTATGATTGCTAAGCAGAGCAGTTTCTCTGGTTGGCTGAAATTAATGACAAGGTTTGGATGGAGGGTGTGATTCAGACTTATGCCTTGGCATGTTAAGCAGTACTACATTTCTAGAAACGTCTCATTTTAGCCAACAGATGCACCAAGCTCATGAGGTTGCTTACGTGGGTCAGGTTTTTTTCTGTCTAGCAATACAAAATCACACCTCTTTAATCTTTAGAAGCTCTTCAGCTTTTCCGTTGCAAATTAGCTACCAGTTTGGAAATCTAGGACCTAGAGGGTAATAGAACTTTAAACAGGTGTCAGCAGAGGGGTCTATTTCTTGTGTTCGTTATGCCCTGGATGGAATGGGGATTAAGCAGAAGTCCTTAGGCGACTTTAGAAAGTCATTGCACGTGGTATATAAACAGTATTTATTTCTCTGCTCCGACTTTGGTTGAACGTTCGTATGCTTTAATATCAGGTTCCTTCTGTTCTAGTTAGTAGTTTCTGAATGATAAAAGTCAGCAGGACAGATCTGTGGGCACATCAACATTCATGTCTAAGGCCTCAATCCCTGGAAGTGCTGGAAAACTTGTCTTTAAGCACAGAATTTTTAATTAAAATAAAAGGAATGCTGGTATACTTTGGTGAAAGGCCTTCTGAAAAGGTGACAAAAGCAATGCAAGTCCTGGAAGCCCTTTGCATATGACTTGTTATATTGTCTGTTGTCCTGCTTGTGTCCTAGAGAAAATAAGTGTTTTGAGTTGCTGAGTTCTGTAGAAGACACAAAAATAGAACTAAACTTCTGCCTAGTCTATTGGAAAATGTGGAAAGGATGAAGTTGTCGTATTTCTTTTAAATTATCTTCTTTTTCTTTTTGACTGACTATAATATTCACAGTTGCAGTTTGTTGCAATAAATACTGTCTGTCTCCCTTGGAAGCATAAACATTTAGAAGCTGGAAGCTGAAGGTGCCACTCCTGGCTCCACTAGGTGTCAGCCAAGACCAAGGGACTGAGTGCTCTAGCTCTGCAAATTGGAAAAAAAAAATTAATCTAGAGAAGCCGTTGGCTGTTGCAAAATATACTGAACGATAGTTTTCTGTGGTTGGTTGGTATGGGTAGTAATACTATTTTGCATGTAGGTGGAGGAAATGGTCTTATAGCACTGTAAGTTAGCCTGATTTGAATGTTACTGGGCAAGCTTGGGTTGGGTATTTGAAGCTCACTTAACCAGATCAGAGCAACATGAGATTATTTCAAAATGCATTCATCTGTGCTACTGTGATACCCTGTAGCTTACCCGGGTAAGGAATAAAAGCTATCTAAATAGTTGGTCGCTTTTTTTCCATCTGTCATAGTTGTGTTACCTAATACATTGTTCTGCCAATGCAGAGCTTTCGCTTGTGCCATTTTCTTTAGTGTATTGTATGGATGTCTTTATCTTGGATAACACAAACTATGGAGGTTCCTTCAGTTCCCCTCAGAATGTTTTTTCACAAGCCTAATCAATTTCTTTTAATTGTCTGTGTATTTACCAGTGTGCAAAACAAGAAAATAAAACTGCTTTAGAAAGTATGGAGGTACGTAGACCTATGTTAGTGACACTGGACCACTGGAAGCAAGGTATAGAAACAGTCTGTCTATAACAATTTGGCTTTTTTTAACATTTTTTTTTAAACAACAACATGGAAGAGTTTTTAAAGTTGATACTGTCTGTTTATAATACATATTAAGATACTCAGGCAATTCCTCTGTAGCATTTGAGTATCTCTACATTATTTGAGAGTATGGATTTTAAGGTGTGTGGTTTGTTTTTTTTTTTTTTTTTTTTTTTTTTTTTTCAAGGTGGCTGCAACTATTCTTCATTAGGATTCCTGTACTAGATGCCCAACCTCTTCCTGTATCGTTAACAGGCCATTGCAAAGGAAGATGTAGGACTGTTGCTGGAAAGCATGACAGGTTATGGCTTAGCCATGTTTTGTAAATCTTCCCTATGCTTCTGAGAAAAAGATGCTGAAGCAAAAAGTCATTATTAAACTTAATAGGTAGGAGGCACTTGCTTTGTGTTCATGATTTCTGATTCTGTGTCCTGTCAGTGGTCTGTGTTTGGGGATTTTTTTTATTTATTTTTTTTTAGCATACTAACAATGTTGTAAAGCTTTGTTAAATAAATAGCATATTGCTGATTCAGAAAACAGAATTGTAACACATTGAAATATATTAATGCTGACTGGTACATAGCATCTCCAGGATAGCAGCATCCAACACACAGAAGGCAGATGGATCTTGTGTGGTTTAACATTGAACTCTCTTCAGTGTGTTGTCAGTGCCCGTTTACCAGTTTGGCTGTGCTGATGGCCTCTTATTAACAAAGTTTTGCTGAAGTAGTGCTGGATCATATTTTTCACGTAGTCTTGTTTGCGACAGGTGGAACTCCTGTGTAAGGTTAGAAAGGTGTTCTTGATGGACTTGTGACATACAACAAAGTATGACAGGTTTGCAGGAGTGGGGGTATGTTGCTACTTGAAAACCAGCATGAATTATTTAGCTTGTTAAAAAGCTTTTCCCATCAGAAAACTTCTAAGTACTTGATGTTTGATTGCAAATGTAAGGTAGCCATTCTAAGGCTGCCTACTTTGAATGCAAATGATCTGAGCACTTTCTATATGCCAAAAAGTGCTGGCTTTAATTAAGTGAACTAATACCTTTTCCCGCTGTCCTGGGTGCAGCAAAGCAACATTGCAAAGTTTTGAGTCAAGTCCTTGAGATAAAGTTCTGGAAGAAGCCAGGTTCCTCACGGAGAGTAATAGGGAGAAAGATAGATATATACATACAAATGCCTTTAATGCTGTACTTGATAAATTTTTCGCCCCTATACTGAGGTTAGGCTATAAAATAAAGCAGCACCTATAATAGTAAATCTGTGGTAGAGAATTATTCACAGTAACAAAGCCATTCCTGTATACTAGCCTTTGTTTTCTGTAAAGAAATTAGTTGCAGATTGCAGGGGGATGATAGTGGATGAAAGCTGCTCTAAGAGATGGTTAGCTCTTGAAGCTGCAGCTTAAAGTGCAACTCATTTAAAGTTCTAGTCCAAATGTAGTAAACCTCAAAGACAGCAAAGGATGCCGTCCTGAAAACAGATTCACGAGTAGCAGTGTGCTTGTCCAGCAGAACTGAGCAGAGTATGGCATCTGACATTGTGCGTTGGGGCCATTGATGAAGCATGTGGAGGACTGTTAGGTTTGCCTTAGACCAGTGTTAAATTCAACTTGAAGGGTTTTTAATACTTTTTTGGAAATCTAGCAAACTTCGTGCAAGCAGTTGTTCTGACTTGACACCTCCAAGCTTACTGCTCCACAGCAAAAGTAGAAAGAATTGAAATGGGATTGATTACTGATAGTGATGTGACAGCCCTCTGGGGCCAAATGACAGAAAAAAATTGTGAAGTACACCAAAATGAGGGTATCAAACAACTGCATCCCATTTCCAGCTTTTTTCCTGGAAGCAGGTTTCTTCTTGCTTTAGTTAACATGACTGATTAAAACCTCATGGCAATATACTAATTACTTATTAAGCTACTGAGTGTATATTTTCGTCATACTGTAGCATACAAACATTTCATGGCTTTAGTTTGAGCGATAGCTTGAAGTTTCCGTTTCTTTAACTGAACAGTTTGTACTACCTAAGAATATCTAGGGTGTTTCACTCAAATGGTCTGTGTTACTATTGGACTTGTCTTTATAATTCTAACATTGCTTTTCCTATTCTACTTCTGTTTTACTCCAAATAAATTACGAAAACATCCTGTGTGTCTTAAGGAGTGCAATGTTATGGTGAGATAAGTTTAAATGGAAGCATAAAGCTTGTCTGTAGCAAAAGCTCTTAATTTTTGAGAGAGGAAAATGCTGAGAAATTGAGGGAGAAAATGAAGCAAGTCAGCTGGAACCAGAGTTCAGAACTTCAGAGAATTTTGTAGTCTTGTAACTTTTAAATTACAGGTGCAGAAATTTGCCTCTACTACAAGCTCCATATTTGTGGGGAGAAAAAAATATACATCAGGGGTTTATAGGCAGAGTTTCTGTTCTGACCAGCAGAAAAGCGTTTTCAGGTATATATTAGGTATCAGCCTACAAAGAAGAAAACTCTTTGATCGCATTTCTTTCCTCTTGGTGAAAGACAGTGTTGGGGATAAAGGAGAATTGTCAGATCTAAGTACAATTTGATCTTTGCCAGACTAAAATGAAACAACTGCATAAGGTTCAGAAAGACTTAATCTAAGTCAGAGGTGGGACCTGTGCATGCTTTTGATGTTGCATTTAGGCTTTTCCTTTCATAAGCTTAAGTGTTAGAGCCAGGGGAGATTTTGTTAAATGAATTCTGAGGGCTGGTGTTGATTTACATTGGAGACTTAACCACAGAAGATGAAGAACAACTTACTGATGAGAAAAAGGGAAGGGGCCCCTTCAAAATAAAGTAGGAAAGAACTACTGCATAACTTTTAAGGACTTAGTAACTTTTGTCAGCGTTCTCTGTATAAAATGCAAGGTAGTGCAAGTTTTGAAAAAAAAAAAAAAAAAAAAAACCTCACAAAAATTCAAGTCCCGATCTGTCCCTTTTAAAACTTTGGAAGTCATTCTGATCAGCAACAACAGTGAAGCTAGTACCTTATTCAAACTACACTAAATTTACAAATTACTTCTTGGCTTTGCAAGGGAGTAGCTGAGATTCGTCCTGACCCATATTTTTCTTCCTCAGTGGTAGCAGAGTTGCGTGTGAGATTTTTTTGGGTTTTTAAAATTTTCTTTGAAAATACAAAGCTGCCCAAACAAATTAAGGCAAACACAATGTAATCTCTTGTACTTGCTCAGAGAGAGGGGTTTGAAAAATGAGAGCCTTTGTAGACAAAACTTGGACTTGTTTAAAAGTACGTAAGAAGCAAAGTGCGTAAACTCCCAGCTGATCCCAATTGAGCCTTTCTGTCTATCTGTAGCATCTTAACTTGCTGCTGTAGCCACTTTTTCTGGGGGAAGAACTGAGAAACACAGCTTTTCAGTAATACTATCTATGACGTTGCATTTGTTTGTCATGAATTTATAAATGAGCATTGTGCTTTAAGTGAGATATGTGATTATGCCAACTGGATGTATTTTCTCCTGATGCTGTGGAATCCAGTGCTCAATAACTGTAGAGAGATTAATTAACTAGGCTACAGTTGAGAGGTCCATGATTTTCAGAGTGTGCTGGGGGACAGTGACTGTTGTGTGTGATGTGTCCAATGGTAAACAATAAGGGCTAGGGGGCAGAATTAGATTTCTCCAACTTCTGACAACTCTTATTGAAGCTGACTACAAGAAAGACATTGAGGTTCTGGAGAGTGTGTTCAAAGAAGAGCAGCGAAGCTGGTGAAGGGACTAAAGCACGAGTCTTCTGAGGAGTGGCTGAAGGAACTTCTAGGAACACTTTTCTTCTGAGCGTGATGTTTAGCCTGGAGAAAAGGAGGCTGAGGGGAGACTTTGTTGCTCTCTACAACTGCCTGAAAGGAGGCTGTAGTGAGCTGGGTGTCAATCTTTTCTCCCAAGTGACAAGTGATAGGATGAGAGGAAACAACTTTGAGTTGTGCCAGGAGAGGCTTAGATTGGATATTAGGAAATATTTCTTCATTGAAAGGGTTATCAAGCACTAGAACAGGCTGCCCAGGGAAGTTGTTGACTCACCATCCCTGGAGGTATTTAAAAGACATGTAGATGCAGCACTTAAGGACATGGTTTAGTGGAAGTAGTGGACTTCTCAGCATTATGTTTATGTTAGGACTCTAGGATCTTAAGGGTCTTTTCCAACCTAAATGATTCTATGATTCTAAAAATGCCTTTGTTTTTCTGAGGTTTGGAGCTGGAAACATTTCCAGTGGAATTTGAAAACTAATTTTGCCTTATTTGCAGCTCTAGTCAATACTCCATGATACAGTTATTAATGGGAGAAAAAGACATCCTTGAACAAGCATTTCAGTCTCTCTCCTTGGTAATATTTGCAGCTCAAATCCAATCCTAGCAATAATGAGGAAAAAGAAGCCCAGAATCAGCTGACAAAATCTGATGAGCTACAGCGCCTGCATTCACAAGCAATATCTGCCTACCAGGAAGAGGATTATGAAGCTGCTATTTCTCTTCTTGATGACATCTTGGCAGTAAGTGTTAAGTAAAATGGTACTGTGAAAGGGAAGTAAGAGCTCCTGTCTGACATCTATGTATTTTTGCTTAGTAACTTCTTCACTGGTTTTAAAACACTTGGTGTGATTGGCTCAGTTTTGCTGAGCACCGTAGGTCTGTAATGAAGTTCAAGAGTGGAGAATGCTGAGCACTAGCTGTGAAAAAGTCAAAATAATAGATTGTAGTTTGGCTTAAGTTGTATCTTTAACTTCTGTTGGAGACAACTTTCTTGATTAAACTTTCGATTTTTCCACAGTTCAGGGTTCTTGGGTAAGCTGGGAAAAAAGTTCTCAAACCAATGAAGTTTTGTCAAATATAGGAGGCATAGGGATTTTTTTTAAATCTAGATTTTTGTTACCTGTATTCAGGCAATTTGCATGTGCTTAACATGAAACTTCAGTCTTTACATGCAATTAACAGACTTGGAATTTACAACATTCTAGCTTTTGGTGAGGAAACTGCCAAAGTGTGGGAGTTTGTTTGTGGGGAGGGAATGTGAAAAAGCAGAAAAGCCTTTTTCTCTAAAATGATGGTGTACAAACAAATGATAAAACTCGGAATAAATTCTGTAAAATGAATTATGGTAGGCAATTACTTTTAAGTAATCGTTCTTGCCATACTGTGACATTACTACTTCTGTATGTATCTTTAAAATCTAGATACCAAGGTCAAATTTTGCGTAGCTGAATCTTGCCAACAGGGTTCTTTCTAGAGAACAACTGACAGCTTGGTCCTTGCTGTTCATTGTCCCTATTCTTTTGGGGAGATGTAATAATGTATGATTCTGATATCCTTCCCTGGAGGCTCAACAGACTGTCCCAGTTGAAGCAGTGCCAGTAGATGTAATTCATCTCCCTGCATGAGCTCATCGAATCATTTACAAACTTTTGAGGCCTTTGTTTTCTATTTGGGCAGGTGCATCACAGCATCCACCAGGAAGCAGAGATGCTAATTTCATGTGCTCTGCGTGCAGCTTGAACCTTATGCTATTGCAGTTGGCAAAGTGAAATTAAATGGGATTTTTCTTTTGTTGGGGAGCAAAATAAATGAAGTGTTATGGACCAAAAACAAGCTTTAATTTTGATTTCTCAAGGTTTGTGTTTGGGATGCAGAGCTACGGGAACTTCGAGCTGAGTGTTATATAAAGGAAGGGGAACCAAGCAAAGCCATTAGTGACTTGAAAGCTGCTGCCAAATTAAAGAATGATAACACTGAAGCCTTCTATAAAATCAGCAGAATATATTATCAGCTGGGGGACCATGAATTATCACTCAGGTAATTTTACTGTTTGCTATAATCATTACAGTTGAGACAGAAGGTGTGATGATATAGGTCGTGATAAACTGTGAAAAACCTGGTTTTGGATGGAGTAGCAACTCTGGTCGGGATCTGATAAAGGAAGCTCCTTTCCAGAAGCTAAGAACTGGCAGTGAAGACACCATGTTTATTCTTGGCAGACCAGCAGTTGATAGTTCCTAGCATTTTGTTTACTTAAATAGAAGCCATGGTGCAGGTCTGTCAGGAGTTGCTTACATTCTGTGCAGCTCATCTCGGATGTGCTACCTCCATCTCCAGGCTCCTTCCAACAAGGTTTCTGCCACAGAATCTTTTCAGTAGGAGGTGAAGGGAACTGAAAAAGCCAGAGTTTCTTTTCTTGGCAGTGTATGAGAAAGGCTGGTTGATGGAAACTGCATGTGATTAGTACTGCAAAAATTAATTTTATAGTTGGGCAAGAGTAAATGTTAACTAATTGATTAGTATTGGGGATCCTCTTTGCAGAGTATACTTAATTTCTGGAGCTTATAGGTCACTTCTGTGATGACTTCTGATAGCTGACCATCACTTAGCCAAGTGATTTTAAGAATAGGTGGTTTGGGTGTTGTTTTTTTTTCACTCTGAAATCCATACATGGACTACTTATGGTAATAATTGAATCCTAAAATTTTAAGTACAGTTGAGAGAGATGTTGAAGAACAGAATGGTATCCAAATGAAGGCATAAGCCTCTCTTCTTTATTCCTTTTTTTTTTTTTTTTTGGCATCATGAGATATACTAAGAAAGAGTTCTGTATATCTTGGACTTGCTGGGTGATTCATCTTGTTCTTCCCTTAGTTTCTTGTTCTCACCTTTTACAGGCTTAAGGATTTTCAAATAATAGGTATTTTTGTCTGTGCTTAGGAGCAAAATAAGATCTTTGTGATCTCTTTCTGAATATAACACCTTGGTTGTGCTATGATGAATCTGTATGATACAAAACATTCCTTTATAAGATTGCATTCTGGAGGGGTTTTTTTTTAAAGACTTTTCACTATTTTAAGAGTTATCTGCCTTAATCAGTCTGATTAAACAGTCTTCACAGTGAAAAGTCAGGGTCAGGCTTGGCTGATATTCCATCAAGAGGAGGCTTGGGTTTTAGCTGAGCTTTGCCTGTTTCAGGCAGCATAAAATATACTTCTGCATAGGTATTTGTAATATCGCTGAGTTAAATATATAGGAAAGCTACAAACAATTGTATCCAATAACTGCTGAATATAACTTCTTTTCCAGGGTATGTTTTTCTTCTGCTCTTTAGTCAATTGTTAATGTAACACTCCTCAGTCTTTGTTTGGCAATACAAAATAATTAAAACCAAAACCAGACAAATGTCTCTATGTTCTGGAAGACTTCTTACTTTAAATTTTGGGTGAAGGGAGAGAGAAGGCAAAGTTGTCAACTGTTACAGATGCTGCATTGTGTCTCTAGGTGAAATTTCATAATGTATGGTGATGTCTTTTTGTTTGTTCCCCACCCTCCCCCTGGTGAAAAGTGAAGTCCGGGAGTGTCTGAAACTGGACCAAGACCATAAGCAATGTTTTTCTCTCTATAAGCAAGTAAAGAAACTCAATAAGCAGATCGAGTCAGCAGAGGAATTCATCAGAGAAGGCAGGTAAGTGTTCACTGCTGTATTAAAAAAAAGTCATTACTGAGGCACCAACTTCTTATTGATTGACAAGTTGATTAAGTGATGCTTTTTGCATCTGTCAGTTGAAGTGGATAACTGAGCATAGCTCTCAAATTACAATTAAAACAAATAGTGACTCGCATAGTGACAATCCTATTCTGATTCTTTCTGATGCTACTGTCTTCTCTTTGCATACTTTACTTCTATGTGGAGCAGGTAGTAAGACCAAGATAGGGATAATATTTGTCAGCTGTCGTATATTATTGCTCGGCGCTGGTGAGGCCACACCCGAAGTGCTGAGGTCCCTAGTACAAGAGAGATGAAGCTACTGAAAGTCCAGCAAAGTGCCACTAAGATGATGGAGGGACTGGAGCATCTCTCTTCTGTGAGGCAAGGGTGAGATAGCTGTGACTGTTCCCCCTGACCCTTCTCTGCTACAGCATGATCTCATCAATGTGTATCAATACCTGAAGGGAGGATGCAAAGAGGCCAGAGGCAGGCTCCTCTCAGTGGTGCCCAGTAACAGGACTGGAAGCAATGGGCACAAACTGCAATGGGAAATTCCATTTGAACATAAGGAAATGCTTCCCGCTACCTCCTCATTTCCACTGGTGCAGGTTGCCCAGAAAGGTTGTGGCGTTTCCCTCACTTTGGAAATATTCAGAGTCCGTCTGGATACACTCCTGGGCAGCCAGCTCTGCATAGCCCTGCTTGAATAGGGGGGTTGGGCCAGATGACCTCCAGAAGTCCCTTCTAACCTCAACCATTCTGTGATTAAAGGACCACATCTTTAGAATAAAACTGCCTAGTAACTCTGCAGTGCCTTGATAAGCCAAAGCAGATGTGACTGATGGAGTTCTTTTTATGCCCCTTGTTAAACGATAGGCAATGGCTCTGTATTCTTCTACCTCTTGCTTTTTTTCAGTTTTATGTATTCCCAAGCACACAATATCCAACTGTAAGGACCCCTAACAAGTGATTAAACTTTGTCAAGGTGGCTTTTTTAAATTAAATACATCAGGAATGTGAATCAGCACAACTGAAGACAGTCAGCCATCTGTTTGGACTCCTTTCACTTTAGTATTTTCTTTAATCCAGTATCAGCATGCCTCCAGGGAGTAGTCTTAGAGCTTGAATTTCTCCTAGCTTGTAGCAGCCCATGAGTTTAATCACATGCTTGCATTTTTAGGTGAATGTTCTAATCAATTTCTTACTAAAACAGTGGAACTTTAGCATATTTGACACCTTCACAGTAAAGCACATTTTACTCAGTAACTTGCAAAGAAGAAGGGAGAACTGCCCAATTCAAGCTGGCATAAGGAACTTTTTTCGTTTTTGTACCAAGAAATGCAAATAATACAACGCTCACAGCAAGACTCCAGACTTAGTCCAACCTAGACAGGAGGATGCTTTTTTTCCAAGTGTGAAGAGGTGTGTTGGACAGAAGACTAAATTTAGACTTCTCTGTGCGGAGTGAGGGATGGTAGTAGTAATCTTCTGCAAAAGCATACCAGGAATAGTGTCTGCTCTTCTGTCTCATAGCACAGAAAAGGGAATGGGGATGTAATTCTTGAAGTGGCTGAATGTTTTCTTCATACTGTTGTCTCACACCACACCTTTGAGACTATTAAAGTTAAGATACATTGCTAGAAGAATGCGAACATCTGTGAATTTTAAAATTTCTAAATAAATTACAACACCCTGAAATAGTTATTACATTTCATGCTATTATGCTTATCTTTATGATTTAAATAGGTATGAAGATGCTATCAATAAATATGATTCTGTAATGAAAACTGAGCCAGATGTCCCAATTTATGCTACTCGTGCCAAAGAAAGGATCTGCCACTGTTTATCAAAGGTAATTCTGCTTTGGGCTCCCTCTGTGTATTTCTTTAAAACAAAGCCCCTTGAAAAACCCACAACTGCATGAATTTTGTTTTACTGTCTCCTCTCTAGAATCAGCAGGCTACAGAAGCCATAAAAGTTTGTACAGAAGTTCTGCAACTGGAACCAGACAATGTGAATGCCTTGAAAGACAGAGCAGAAGCTTATTTGCTGGAAGACCTGTATGAAGAAGGTACAGTTGTATGCAGTTTGCACACACGTTTTTGTGGGCGTTTAAAATGCAGCCAGTGTTTCAAAAATTTCTAGCGTGCGCTTTGATTCTATACTATGTTTTTATCCCTAATCAACACTGGTAGTTGCAGATTTACAAAAATATCTGCTGGTAATTTTGTCTTGATTAGTATAAGTGGAATGTGCTTGTTTTATCAAAGGCAGAGTTGTCCTTGCAACAGTGGGCTATGTTCAGGATGTTCTATGAGACTGTACAGCTTACTCGACTTACTTAAACACAGTTTATATAATCATCAATGTCAGAGAATTGCATGTAGAGATAAAAGGTAATTATAGTCAGGGTGATGTAAATCCATTTTAACATCTTTAGATGGCAGCATGAAACAATACTGTTCTATCCCCTAGCATATGTTGAGGGCAGAGGAAGATAACAGCCATTGCTTTACCTCCATGTGTCTCTGTAGTGCTGCTAAGAGCAGTAAACGGATTCTGCTCTTGAGGCTGCATTTTCCATGAGAGGATTTCCATAAAATGGCTGCTGTTACATGGTCCTGTGTACAGCCTTGGAAAGTAGGGGCTGAGAAGTGAGTGTGTCCAAGTGTACTGTTCTGTTGTTACCTATCTTTAATAGTACCAAGTGTTAATGTACTATAAAAAAAATGCTCAAAATTTAATTTAGTGAGTCTCATTTCCACAGGAAACTGAGCTTAAGAAGAAAATTGAGACAGTCTGTTGGTTTCACCCCCGGTCTCAGTCATGCAGCAGTTTTTGAAGCCTTGGACTGTTTCAGTCAAATGTGATGAGGGGAAGGACTTGGAGGCTTTAAATCGTCAGAAAACTGGTTGTGTTGATTTTAGTACTCATAGAACAATTTTCCTTCTCTGTTTTCTGGTACTGGATCTTTGGCTTTACAACTGAACAAAAAAAAATACTTTCAATTCAGACATTCATGGGTCAGCTGTTCTCATTAATAGCATGCTCAGATTTTCTTTCTTTTTGAGAAATTAATCACTGAGAGATTATATGGTTCACTTCTTGAAGTTCACTTCAAAAATGAGATACCTGTTTTGTTTTTTTAGGCCTTGTTGAGTCAAATGGAAACACAAGGACTTGAGTGGTTTCAGGCAGTCCTCTTCATCAGCTCTGTAGGCTTTGTACCTCTCAAGTGACCTAGTCTTAGTCCCTTTTTGCTAAGGCTGGTAAGCCTTCTTCCTCCTTAAGAAAAAGGTGGAAGACAACAGCATTTTAGATAACTTACAACCTTTGTACAAAGGGATTGCTTAAAAATCCCTACTGGGAGTCCTCTTAAATGTCCCTTTTGCTTCTTACCAGTGGATGTTTTCTTTAAATTGATGAATTGATTTGGATTTTTCTAACATTAACTTCTCCTCTATTTCTGGTTTCTCTAGGGTGAGAGAATCTGGCAACTCTTGCAAATTAGAGGGGAAAAAAGTTTTGTAGCAAGGTCCTGCACAAATACACAGAGCCAGCTTGGTCTTATGCTGGAGCAAATGCCTCTGTATTATGGGATATAAGGAAACAGAGAGGACAGACCTGGAATGTGGGAGAGCTTAGTTTGTGGGCTGGAGCTGGCTGGCTTGGCCTAGCCAGGTTCTGAGTGGACAACCATGCTGGAGTGGAACTGTGCTCCTCCAAATTCCTGTTGTTGAGCATATCCCCTGCCTTCCTCCTGCCCTTGACAGTAGGGAGATGGTTGTAGTTATACTCTGCCTTCCCATAGAGCCTTCATAAACAGTACTGTAGCCCATTAATATTAGTCTGACTGGAGGTGTCCTCACTTACCCTTCAGCTTTAGCAGCTATAAAATGTTGGCTGATTTCTCTCTGCTGTAGAGAACAGGAGAGCAATTAAAATTTTAGTCTCATATTTAAATGGGCAAACTGCTTCTCATTCTTCCTTCAAGAAAATTTCAAGCTGGAGGCACCTATTCTCCTCTTTAAAGACAGGAAATTTTGAAGTACTTGTAATTCAGAACTTCGAAGGCGATCATTGTTAAATGTTCAAGATGCACTTCAGTATGTACAGCTGAGTTCTGATTCCCATCAAATGGTTTTAATTACTTTATAATCACATGAGATCCAGGGCTTGTCTACAGAGACAGATGTGTGATGAATCCCTTTCTGGCTTAATTTATAAGTACAGGAGTCTTATCTGTCTAAACTACACAGCACAAGATTTGTCAAAGAAGAAAAAAAACACCTTGCTGTTTGAAAATTGGTCAGGTCATTCTTCCCCCAGCCCCCCAACTGTAGGAGGAAACAGTTCCTATTTCAGTAAGAGTGTAACTGGTTCAGTTATGCACTGACAGGGTTGGCATGGACATAGGTTGTCTGTAGTTACTTGTGTTTGAGAGGAAATTAATTCTGCATATGGAATAATGGCCAGTCTTGGTCACTCTGTTTTAAAGATTCAGGCAAACAGGAATATATTCATCAGCGACTTGGATGAGGGAATAGAGTGCACCCTCAGCAAGTTTGCTGATGATACGAAACTGGGAGGAGTGGCTGACACGCCAGAAGGCTGTGCTTCCATCCAGCGAGACCTAGACAGGCTGGAGATTTGGGTGGGGAAAAATTTAATACAATTTAATAAGAGCAAGTGTAGAGTCTTGCATCTGGGCAAGAACAACTCCAGTACCAGTATAAGTTGGGTACTGAGCTGTTGGAGAGTAGTGTAGGGGAGAGGGACCTGGGGGTCCTGGTGGACAGCAGGATGACCATGAGCCAGCACTGTGCCCTCGTGGCCAAGAAGGCCAATGGCATCCTGGGGTGTATCAGAAGGGGGGTGGTCAGTAGGTCAAGAGAGGGTCTCCTCCCCCTCTACTCTG
>WKFP01014340.1:0-10017 GCA_011057875.1 Pterocles orientalis
GCCCTGACCCCCGGCCCCTGCCACCACCCACCACCCCTGTGCCTCCACCACCACCCCTGGGGCTCTGCCCTGACCCCCAGCCCCTGCCACCACCCCTAGACACTGCCACCACCAGGGCTGGCGGCAGAACCAGCCCTGGAGACCGTCACCATCCCTAGTGCCCTGTCACCACCTCTGGTCACCGCCACCATCCCAGGGCTCTGCCATTATCCCAGGGTCCTGCCACCACCCCTGTGACTCTACCATCATCCCAAAAGCTTCTGCCACCACCCTGGGGCTCTGCCCTCACCCCCAGCCCCTGCCACCACCCCTGAGCACTGCCCACCTCCCTGTCCCTGGCGCAAGGCGAGGGCAGGGGCCAGTGTCCCCTACCTGGTGGCGATGAGGGGGTAGCTGTGCACGGGCTTGCCCACGGCGTCGCGGCTCTGTGGCAGGCTGCCGTACAGCAGCAGCTCCTTCTCAGTGAGGACGGCCAGCAGGTTCCTGGTGCCAGCACTGGGGAGCTGCGAGGGGACAGGGTCAGGGCCACCAGCAGCACAGTGGTGAGGGGCTGCAGGGGACAGGGGGGTACCTGCTCGGTCAGCCAGCCCACGTGCTTGACCTCGCGTCCAGCCACTGTGCTGGCGCCCGCCAGCTGGGCTCGCAGCTCCTCCTTCACCCGCGGCAGCAGCGCGCCCGCGTTAGCCTGGATGGCGCTGAGCCACGACTGCGCCGTGGCCTCGTCCTTGGCGCGCAGGAAGAGGGCAACGCGCCCGTCCGCCGAGCATACCTCCAGGTACCTGCAGGGACACGACCCCGCTGGGTCCCCACTGGCCCTGGGTGACCCACGGCACCACGGTGGCATCGCCACCCCCCGGCACCGCGCCCTGACCTGTGCTCCGTGTCAGCGGGGAGGCACTTGCGGGACACGTAGCACATCTTCAGGGGCACAGTCCTGCCCTCCTGGAGCTCCCGAGGGGGCAGGAGGGGGGACGAGCGCTTCTGCGGGACGGCGGGAGAGGGGTCCCAGCTGACGGTGGCCCCTGCAGAGGAGTTCTTGAAGTAGGGGGAGATCTCCTTCATGTACTTCACTGCAAGAGAGGCAGCACCCAGCTTAGGGCATGGCACGGGCCAGGGTGGCCTCATCCTGCCCACCAGCACCCACCCGCTCACCCTGCACCGTCCCTGCATTGGAACCGGTGCCGCCTCTGATAACTCCCAGCACTGTCACCCATGGGTGCTGCAGTGGTCCTCTGCCCAGCACCCCTGTGGCTGTGGGGAGGGGATGGCATTGGTGGGCGAGGTCGTTCCAGAGCGGGACATGACACCTAGCATCCTCCCAGTGCCTCCGCGCCCCCATCCCCATCCAGGGAGCCCCTGGGGGGGTAAAAATGGCTTTGTCCCCTTTTTTCTTTCTTTTAACCCTGATCAGTTCACAGATCCAAGTCTGTTCAGGTCCAGGGGGGGCACATGGAGGCAGGGGCGGGGCCCGGGCAGGAGTCCCAGGCCAAAATTACACAGTCCAAACTGTGCTGGTACAGGCGGTCCCAGCGCCAGCTGGAGCAGCAGCTCTCAAATACCCTGGCTCAGCCCCAGGAGAAGCTCGCGGCTCACACAGCCCTGCCCCTGAGCTATACACCAGGGACACAAAACCAGCTCCCCGTCCCCAGTGAGGCTGGCTCCAGAGCCACAGCCCTCAGCGCCGGGACGGGACGGCAGCCGGCTCCCGAGGGTTAGGGACAGGGGGAAGACGAAAGTCACCACAAATTGATGGGGCCCCGTAGCTATATCCTGAAATTATATCAACAGCACCGGCCAAAAAGCTTCAGCTGAGCAAGGGAGGAATGGCAGTCACAGTCCTGCCCAGGGACAGCACGGGACCAGCATGGCTCCAGGGAAGGGCTTCCCTTCGGTGGCCCTTGGGGAAGACGCTGTGGGACAGACGCCTGCCTGCTGCCGTGTCCCCAGCCGTCACCACTGGTTTGAGTCCAGGTCCCAGTCAGGGCTGTGGATGGTGGGACAGGAGCTGGGCTCTGCAGCCGACTCTTGTTGGTGGCTGGTTGGTGGACAAGCTCCATCTCTGCAGCATCCTGATTTTGTCCCAGAAAAAGCCCTTTTCCCACCAGGAGAGAGTCTGCACACAAAGCCTATCACACCCATCCTTCACCTGCCCCCCACTCCCCCTCATCCCCTTCGTCCCTACCCCAGCGAGCTCCCCAAAACCTCTAAACCCTGAAAGCCCGGCAGGAGCTGCGGGGTGCCCCACTCTGCCGGCCCCAGCACGGCTATAAACGGCTGCGGTGCCACTGTGGCACATGGGTCGGGTTCCCCTGCGGTGGCCCCGGGGCCACAGAGGCGATGCGGGGCCACCAGCCTCGTGCCCTGCGCCTCCCGTTATAAATAGCCGCCGCGTTCCCGCAGGCATTCGAGCCGCCTTGGATTTTACCCCGAGTCATTAATCTTGGCAGCGGGGACCTGCCATTATCCCGGTGCCTGGGAACTAATTGGAGTTCAGAAAGAGATCATTCAGCCGCTGAAACCTGAGCGGCGTCCCCACAGCAGCCCCTGGCTCCCTGGGCACGCAGGGGACGTCACCGGCATTAGCTGTGCCATGGTGGGGTCACGTCCCGACGGAGCCACGGAGGAGAGGAGCAGTGCCCAGCCCGGAGGAGTCGGCAATGGCCAGCCTGCATCTCTCTGGCACATGGCCAGGAGAGTCAGGGGTGTGCAGCCTGGAGAAGAGAAGGCTCCGGGCAGACCTTCCAGTGCTGAAAGGGGGCTACATGAGAGATGGGGGGGCTCTGGATCAGGGGGTGCAGGGACAGGACGAGGGATAACGGGTTTAAGCTGAAAGAGGGGAGATTTAGATATTGGGAAGAAATGTTTTCCTGTGCAGGGGGTGAGGCAGTGGCCCAGGTTGCCCAGAGAAGCTGTGGATGCCCCATCCCCGAAAGGGTTCAAGGCCAGGCTGGATGAGGCTTTGGGCAACCTGGGCTAGCGGGAGGTGTCCCTGCCCATGGCAGGGGGTGGCACTGGATGGGCTTTAAGGTCCCTTCCCACCCAAACCAGTCTGTGACTCTATCTTTCAGGAGGATTTAAGGCTGGTCATGAAGCACCGATGGGTTCCCACAGTACATAGGGTCCCAAGCCAGCACGGGGAGATGGGATGTGCTGGGGGTTGTGGTGCTCCCCAGGGCGCTGTGCACCGGGGCTGGGCCACCATCCCATGGGAGCCGCTGTCTCCTCCGGTGACCCCAGCACAGGCGCTATAGCAGGTTCACTTACACTTCTGCCAGTCCCTTCAGTGCACCGGAATCACCTGGTGTTGAATGGATTCATTAATTACCTCCACCTCATTAAAGCAAACAAATCACTCCATATCATGTATCATCTCTGCTACTGCTAACTGTAACTCTTGAATTTTTTTTCTCCTAATTAAATCAGCTCCCAGCCTGGCTGCCCTCTCCTTGTTAGCAGCACCCTCCAAAAGTCACTCGGCAGAAACATCACCTCACTGCTCTTGACTTAGAGCCACCTTTGACAGGCAAAGAGCCCTCTCAGTGGCCACTGGGCTAATCCACGTGGGCTCTCTGCTCCCCCAAGGAGACAGCCTGGAGGAGAGGGGACAAACAGGACCTTTAACTGCTCAGACTTTGCTCTGAGTAACATTTTACTTTAGGCTTTGGGGGAAGAGCAAAAGCCTCCAGGGAGGCCACGTGTGAGCAGCTGCTGGTGGCCACCCGTGCCCAGACGGTCTCTCCACAGAGGGGATACGGCACAGGGGTTCCCCAGCCGGCAGCATCGCCTGTGCCCCGAACTTAGATGATCTTTAAGGTCCCTTCCAACCCAAACCATTCTATATGAGTCTGTGTTTCTGCAGAACCAAGCCATACCCTGCGCTGGGGACACGTTCAACCAACGGTCCTAGGTTTGCCCTGCTCTCCTCTCTGTGTTGTGGTCAGGTTTTTGCTCCTCGGCACTCCAGAAAAGGGCAAAACCACCAAAATCCCTTGGGTTTACTTCTTGGGTAACAGATCCTCCCCCTCCACCAGCTCACCCCTCTGAAGGATGGAGAACAAGCCCCAGTGAAAGCCTCCTGCACCCTTGATCCCATCACCACGACCTGCCCCCACATGTGCCCATGGCTGCACACCCAAAGCCAAGCTCCCGAGCCCGGAGAGCTTTGCTGTGGAGCCACAAACCTTCCTTCATCCAGGAGAAATGCCCTGGCCACACGGGCCCCCTCAAGAGCCCCCACCCGCTGCTTGGGCCCCCAGCCCAGTGCCGGCACGCTCTGCTGCAGCCCCGAGAGCACGGCAGGGATCCAGCAGAGGTTCCAGACTGCGCTGCCGGTCAGGGGTAGGATGGGTCCCGCTGTTTCCCCTGCCAAGAGCTTTGATGAAATTGCATCTATGCAGCATGGAGAATCAAAAAGGTCTGACTGTCCTGGTGGCCATCCCATCAGGAAGGCTTCCAGAGAGGTCCTGGAGACCCAGGGCTGGCCCTGAGGAGATGCTGAGCCCAGCTCCAGCTGGTGTGCCTCAGGACAAACAGCGCAAAACTAACGTAAAACTGGGGAATCATAGAACAGTTTGAGTTGGAAGGGACCACGGAGGTCATCTAGTGCAACCCCCCTGCAGTGAGCTTCAGGGCAGCGAGATGCAGAGGAGGTCAGAGGATGCGGACCCTCACCATCCCCTGGGCAGGTCCAAAGCCTCTCTTTCTGTTTTGGTTCATTACCACATCTAAATCATGAGAGCACACCCAGCATTGCCGAGGGCAAAGCCCAGCTGCTCAGACCCCAAGGATGGTCACATCTGCCAGAAGACATTCACGTTAGTGTCCCACAAGGGGCTGGAGGCCACCGCAGGGCTTCCTCTCCCAAAGCCCTTCCGAGTCCTGAAGGGCAGCAGCGCCGGGGAACCACCCAAACCCTGGCTGCCACCACCCCCCCCCCCACTCAGGACCCCTTCCACTCCACATCATGGGCTGTTCACCCACATTTTGTGGGTATTTCACATCTCGCACCGTGCACATCTCCACCCTCTGTGACCGCCTGGGCTCCCCAGGGTCAGGGCAATCAGCCCGCCAGTGCCACGCTCTCCGGGCACCCCGGAGCTTTTCTGGATTCCAACCTTCCCAGCTATGACTTGGCCAAGTGAGCCCTGGAGAGCTGCGACAGCCCCAGGAGCTCCCCTGCAGCCAGCGATCCCTGGGATGCCACGGAGGCGAGATGCCCACGGCTGCCCCAGCTCCTCCTCTCCACAGCTCCCAGTTCTCTCCCTGTGCCAACACAGCCCAGGGGCCTCCCTGGGAAAGCCACTCCTGACACCGAAACCCTTCCCAGGGCAGCTGGAAGGATGTTTATCAGCCTTCCCCTGCCGTGGAGGGTCTCCGGATACCAAGCAATAAAAAAAAAAAAAATAACCAAGGGAAAAATAAGGTAAGGGAGGGCAACTCTCCCCAAAATAACAATGTAATATAAATACAGTCAAACTCCTCCTGCAAATATCAAGAGAGTACTTTGGCACATCCACAAAAAAATCTTGGCAGGACATGCCGAGAGGTATCTGCGTGTCCTCACGCCCGGCCAGCAATGACACCCGGGAGCCAGCGCCAAGCCGAGCAGGGGTGAGCTCTGGCACATGGAGCCGCTGCTGATGTTCAAATCCAAACACATCACCTCCCTGCTCTGACACTCTGCAGAGCCTCACCCCAGCCCAGCGCCCTGGGAGGACCCACAAGCCCTTCCAGCTCCGTCACCTGCTGCCACACCACCTGCAAACTGCCCTAAAACCTCTCGCAAGCAGGAGTGAAGGCAGCCGGGAGGAGCGAGGCGGCACACACACACCGACTGTGCCAAATTACTCACATTTGATAATTAAACCAACCATCAGGGAAGTTGGAGCTGCCCCTGGCAGAGACCCCTGCCCTGTTCCCTGCAGCATCCTGAGCATCACCATGCCACAAGAGCCCACAGCATCAGCTACAAACTCATCCCAAAGCCTCCAGCCTGCCATGGTGGGAGCCAGCCCAGCCCCGCTCCCCTCCCAGGGGTACCCGCTGGAAGCTGTAATTAATTAAGAAGCCCAGAGGGTCATACCTGAGCTCAGAGAGCTCCAGCAAAGGCCCTGCCTGCAGCTGCCTCCTGGGAGGGCAACCTGCCAGCGCCCGGCTCCTGGGGACGGAGGAGGAGGTGGTCCAGGGAGAGAAGATGTTCTCTACAGAAAGGGCAGCTCACCCCCACCTCCCCCAGGACCTCTCGCAGAAAGGAAACCCACGCCAAAGTAAAGGATGAAAAGAAAACAACAGAGAGAGGGTGGTCTGAGAACAGCGGCTACAGGGAGGAATTTTGCAGACTCCCAGAGAAAGAAGCTCTTGTATTTCTTTTTGGTTGAAAAAATAAAAAAAAAAAAAACCCAACCCCACCACCAAGCCTATCTGCTCCCAGCAGCTGTGCAGAGCAGCACATTCCTCCGGCTGAACCATGGTCCTGCGGCTCCCAGGAGAGGAGGAACCCACAGCAGAAAGGGCTGAGCGAAGCTAAAAATGAAAATCTGGAGCTGAGACAATCTGGGGAATGCGCAGGAAAGCAAGAGCCACGGCGTCACTGCCGGCAGAAGACACAGAGCTCTGCTTTGTGCAGGCAGAGCCCAGAGAGCTGCCCCCAAATAAAACCCCCCTTTGGGGTCTGCAGCCCTACAACCACACCAGGAAGGGTCTCCAGTGCCAAGACCCTCCCAGTTAGCCAGGGCGAGGGGAAGGGTCCTGTCCCGAGGGACAAATCCTGGGAGCTGAGCCCTGCCTGCCATGCTGGCGGAGGGTGGGCGAGTGCAGACAGACACGATGTGAAGGGCAACGGGGAGAAGAGCGGGGTCCCTGCCTCAGGGCTCCCATGGTCCCACCCCACCAGCCCTCACCCCCTCCCCAAGCAGGGTTTGGGGGCTCCTGCAGTGTCCCCCACCAGGGACTGGGCTGCCCACTACCAAGAGGGAGCCCGTTCCCAGGGGACAAGCTCTGGTCTCCCCTGGGCCACAAAGGCTGCGATCCCCGGAATGTCTGCAGCCTCAGCTGCTGGATCTGGGGGGGCCTGCAGTTGGGGTTCAGCTGCCGGGGATCCGCGGCAGGATCAGGCCACTCCCGTGGCTGCGTTCCTGCGCTGGCCCTGCCTGCACCCGCCAGCCTGCCCAAATCCCCCCCAGCAAACAAAAGGTGCCCAGCAAGGAGCGGGGTGCTGGTGTACCCCCTCCCCGCTGGCATACACCCGCAGAGCTGCGCAGGCCCCCTCCAGCCGAGGATGCATGTTTAAATGGACATCACAGGAAAAGGAGAAAACGCCTTCCACTCCCCAGGAACCACAGGCCTCAGGGTGACACCGTAGGACAGAAGAGTCGCAAATCCCATAAACCCGTCCCACGCCCCCACCGCTGCCCCCCATGGTCCCACAGCGGGAGGATGGAGTGGCGGCACATCCAGCGGTGGCAGACGCATCTCTCCCTTCTCCTCCTGTCAGCAGGGAGATCCCAGCAGCTACCTCCAGCTCTCCGGATGAGCAGATGAACCTGTCTGCACAGCTGTTTTCCATTTGAAAGAGTATGCAAATGCCTATGCAGATGACGTGCCATCCCCTGCTGCCGGTACACTGCCAGGAAAAACGGGGATCAGAAGCAGAACCCCTGTCCTCCCTCGCACCCTCGTCTCCTACCTTCCAAGACCACCTCCTTGCCCGTCTTCTTCAGCGCCTGCACCGCCTCGTCGTGCGTCGCCTCGGACAGGTCGGTCCCGTTGACGGAGAGGATGGCGTCCCCCACGTACAGCGCCTTGGTCTGATCCGCTGCCAGCCCCTTAAATATCTTGGAGATCAAGATGGGCATTTTATTCTCTCGGCCACCTTGAAACAGAAAAGAAACGAAGCGGTTGTGGCTGTTGGAGCACACGGAGGGGCGGGTGAGGAGGGGGATGCTCAGGTACCAGCCAGCCCCGGTGAGGCTGAGCCCTTTCGCCGTGCCAGGACCTGCCCCATTTCCTCGGGTGCCCGTGGCACACCCCTAACAACCACAGCAGCCAAAACACCATGAGGTTTGACAGCAGAGGAAGATGACCGCCCCAAAACCACTCTGAACGGCCACAGATTTCCTTGCAGAGTGAACACATACCCTGGCCTTCTCCCCATCTATTTTGGCAGGAAAGCATGTCATTATTTGCGCTATTACTCATGTGTGCTGAGAGACCATCCCTGCTCCAAGGACTCCACGATCTAAACAGATCAGACAGCTGAATGCTTTGGGAGAGGCAAAGGAGCCGGGGAGAAGTGAACCAATCCAACCGTTTACTCCTCTCCGCACAGCAGCCCCGTTTACCTGCTGCTCCCCATCCTCCAGCCTAAAAGGATGCCATTCAACCCCCCGAGCAGCTCAGGGAGATCAATTTGCACATTAACTTTTGAACCCACGGGGAGATCCGAGCAGCTGCCTCCGTGCCAGGGAGCAGGGCTGCAGCAGCTACCGCCCAGCCCCAGCCGCACGGGATCAGCCCCGGATCGGGACCGGCAGCCCCCACCGTGCCCTGCGCCCCTGGACAGCCTGTCCCGAGGAGCCTCCAGGAGATGACCTCTGGTTCTGGGGGGAGATGCTGAGCCCAGCCTGCCATCACCACCTCTCCAGAGCTGCTCCCAGCCAGTGCCACAGGCATTTCCTCGCTCCAACGCCTGCCAAGCCCCTCGGAGGGCTCTGGTTATCAGCTGTCGGAGGCCCCCGCGGGGGCTGCTCCCAGCTCCTGAGCCCGTCCCTACGGCAGCGGCTCCTCGCCCAGGCTCCCTGCACCCGGAGTCCCTGCCAGGGCCAGTGCCTCCGCCAGCCCAGCAGCTACAGTGCCCGTCCCCTCGCCACGTCCCACGGCAGGACAACTCGCCGGTTTGCGGTGAAGCATCCCCCCCGGGTGACAGGCGGCTGGCACGCATCTGAACAGGGAAGGACCAGCAGCCCGGGCGCCCAAAACAGCTTCAGGCTCCCAGTTGGGATGGCAACTACTTGGTTTCCACATAGGTCACTGCAAAAATAAAGTTTTAACTGAACCAAGTGACGTTTCTCCTTTCCTGGGAGAGCCACGGAGCTAGCAATACCCTGGCAGCCACGGGGTTATTATGAAGTGGGGTTTATGCTTCCCAAAACGAAAGGCTGGCAGGCTGGGGCACCCCGTGGGCACAGCCAGGGGCCCATTTCGATCCAGTCCCAGCACTCGGACACCCACATTGCAAAACCTCCCACTTCCAGAGGGAGTCGGAGGCTGCGGCCGTGTCCTCTCGGAGCTGGGAGGAGAAGCCACGTCAGAGAGCTGTCCTGGGGGGCTGCCAGCCCGCTGCCTGCCCTGCCCGCACCCCGAGTTACGGACCCCCTCGCCCCGCACAGCGACAGCCCTTCGCTGCCTGTTTGCTGCCCATTTCACCCTCCGTCCACCGAGTTTCCAGCACACTCAGAGCCGCGTGAAAAGCAAAGGCAGCAGGAACAGCAGCCCTGCCCCGAGAAGTTTCCAGCCTGAAGTTCAGGGGAGTCCCCCAGCCCGGGAGGGAACAGGGACGATGACACAGGGGCTCCCTGCTGCTCGGCTCCCCAAAAGCGGGCATCTCCGAGCCGGGGCACGCTGGTTTAACACCCCAGCTCCCTGCGCCTGGACACATCCACAGGATTCGCAATCCTTCCTCCGTTTCAGGGACAGTGTAACAGGGACATTTCTCAGCACGGGGACACAGCGGGGACAAGGACACCCTGGCAGAGCCCTCCCTTTGGCTGCAAAGGGACAGCTTCTGTGTCACCGGCTACCCTGCGAGTCCCACCTCCAGCAGCCAGCACCCCACCCAGAGGGGTGCCGGCGTCCCCCCAGCTCCCAGACCCCGGGGACCCCCGCTCGGGCCGGGACACGGCGGGACCCCGCAGTGCCGCTCCTTCTGGGGACGTCCCACGCCCCGTCGCGGCCACGCGGCCCCCTCGCCCTGCACAAGGGGTGAGGGCAGGGCGGGGGGTGGAGACCCCGACCCCAGCC
>WKFP01014340.1:16558-64768 GCA_011057875.1 Pterocles orientalis
GGCTCCATCCCAGCCCCACTGCCACCAAGCCTTTGTCCCTTGCTTGGGTTGGCACTGAGCTCCCCAGGGAGCTGGGGGACAGTGGGGCACCCTAAGGTGCCTGGCTGTCAGGGGAGCATCAGCTATGGGATGTGTGACCAGCAGCAACGATGGTGTGCAGGGTCAGCCCCGCGGAGGAAAGGAGCCAGGGCAGAGGCTGGCATCCCCCCGGGCAGCGGTGTCCCCAAGCCAGGGACAAGAAGAGGATGAGACTCCGCCACGGCTGCCTTCCTCACCAGACATCCATCCCTGCGGAGGCCTTATCTGCCGCTAATGCTTCGCAGCAGCCTCCCCAAAGCTCGCGTCTTTGGCAAGATGCTCCGAGACTGCATTTGCTCCAAATGGATTGTATCAGGGGGAGAACAAAGCACTGGAGAGTTTTCAAAGCAAAGTCGTGATCGCAGCCCGCAGCAGAGGCAGCCAGTCCCCTCCTGCGGCACCTCGCTGGGGGCTCCGCGGGGAGTGGGCTCAGCCCCAAAACCCCCTGGATGGGGGGGGGGTTGGTGTCCCTCCGCTGTCCCTTCCCAGCCCCAGCTCTGCTGTCGCATGGTGGTGGCCGGGCAGGAGCCATCCCGTGGGTGCTGGCCAGAAGACAACAGCTCCATTTTCACCAAAAAATGTCCTGCTGCAAATTCTGGCCTCACTCCAGCTGCAAATGAAAAAAGAAGGCTGGTGGATTGTTTTTTAATTTTTTTTCCTCTTCCAAAGTTTCTTGGAAAGCTGGTGTGGGCCAGGCTGTGGAGCAAACGCTGACCTCGGCATCACGCCATGGGCTGGGGGTGCTTGGCTGCTTCCCTCCCCATCCCCGGTGCAGGCAGTTCCAGGCAGAGCAGCTGGCAGGGCAGATTTTATTTCTTCCAACATCCTCAAGAACTTGGGAAAAAAAGGGAAATATTCTCTCCTCCCATTGATCTTCACATAAATTGCAATCGCAGTGTCTGGAGGGGGGCTCAGGCAGAGGCACCCCCTGCCCAGCCCTGGGAGCGTCGGTATGGATGGGCGCGGGCAATGCCAGGGCTGCGCACATCGCGGCATGTAAGGATGAGATACCTTTTGCTGAGGACATCAGCCACATACATCACCTTCCGCTCACCCAGACCACGATGGCCGCAGGGAACCGGGCTTTTCAGGAGGGACTGGAGTAAAAGACAGAACCACGCAGGCAGAGGAAGCCCGGAAAGTCATGTTGGCTCGTCTCCCCTCCGATACGCAGAGGAGATGGTGTCAGCACTGACTCAGCTCCAGGAGTTATGTGAAATCATAATTGAAAAATGCTGAGAAAATAGCAAAATCCCACCAAAAAAAGAAAAAGATTGTGGGGAAAAAAACCTCAACCAAACAACAACCCTCAAGCAAAAGCAACAGCAATGGCGCAGATCCCGGAGCCTCAGTGCTGGGCAGGGACATGAAAGGGGACGAGTTTAGCAACTGGACACTCTTCAGGGCACAATGGGATAATGTGAAAATTGCATTAGGGTGGGGGAAAAGGAAAACAAACCCAAGAGCAGGGGCTTTCTGCTGCAGGACTGTCACAGGCATCCCATCTGGCCCCGTGGCGGTGGGCTGGAAGAACCCACGTGAGATCCCAGAGCCTCTCCCGATGCATTCCCAACCCACGAGAAACGTCCCGGCCACGAGCGCTCATCTGAGCAAGTGTCATTGAGAATCAGGGGAAACAATAGAGCTGCCCAACGCCAGGCTCTGCACAACGCCTGACTCATGGCACTATCGCATCTTGAAGGACAAATGTGTTGGTGGCAGATTAGCAACCGGGAGAGGAGCAGAGGCTGCTCTGCGGGGCCTCAGGCATCCCCATGGCCACAGCACAAGAGCTGCAGAGCAAACCAGCAGCCTCCCGGAGAAGGGGTGGGGGGGTTCACTGGGAGCCAGGGGGGAAAGGCATGGGAAAGTCAAGGAAAATGTCGCAAATGCAGAAACTCAAAGGTGGAAGCAGAGGGCAAAGGGAGGTCTGTGGGGAGAGGCTGTAGTGGAAGAGCTTTGCTGGGGGCTGCGGGCAGCACAGGGGGACAGCGCTGGGCAGTGGTGGGGTGGGGAGGGGAGAGGTCCTGCCCATCACTGCTGGAGACTACACCCAGCCCAGCCCCCAGCCCTCCAGGCACCCAGCCGAGGAGAGGAGCAGAGACTCTAAGAATGCAGCATTGCACCAACCTGTGAATTGTGGTGCTGAGCAGGACCATGAAGCCTTTTTCATCTGCACACCAGAGAGGCTTAGACGGGGAGATGAAAATCCAGCAGTGACCCCACCTCACCAGCTCAGCCCACACGACCCACAGGAACAGCGTCAAGCTGCTGCCCCAGCATCCCAGCACTGCCACGTTGAGCTACGGCGGGTGACATGCGGGTCCCACGTGACACCAAACCCGGGACAGGAGCTCATCCATGGGGACACAGCCATCCCTGCCCACCGGGAGAGCCCCCATGTCCTGCAGCATCTCCCCAGGCGTGTGACCTGGGCACCAAACCACAGCCACAGCGTCCCAGGTGGGGACCAGGGCTGGATGCTGGAAGCCAAACAAGTGTGAAACAGCGACAGAAGATGGCCTTTGTTACTGTAAATAAATCAACCTATCCACCCAGTTCAATGTACCCTTCAAAGCACGTCCACTGAGTAAGACAGAAGTGATGGCGGTGAGGAAGAACCGCGCAAAGGGCTCCCAGCCCATGCTGAGCAGCAGGCGTAGGTAGAAGCACCGTCAGCTGCACTTGTCATGGGTGTCGGCATCGGTGGTGGTGAATATTGCACACTGGGAAACAGCCACTGTCGGAGAGATGCTGCTGGAGATGGGTGATGTGTTCCCAGCGCTTCCTTCAGAGATGGACCTTGGCCACGGCTCCAGGGTGCACAGAGCTCTGGGCAGAGCTCGTCCAGGCTGTGGCTTGGTGCTGGGTCCTCGCTGGGCTCCCCGAGGCTGGGACCTGCCTTCAGAGAGATCAAAGCAATGTAGGAAATGTCCTGGGGGACAGGCAGGCAGGGGAGGTCCTCTTCCTTCCTCCGCCCGGGTGGCTGTAGATTCCTCCCCCTCAAACTGTCTCTTTGCCCTCCATGGGGAGGATGAACAAAGAGGTTTGACACAATCCCCTGCGATCCGCATCACGCACGGCCCCGAAACCCGCCGCTCTCACCGGTTACGTCACACAGCTTTGGGATGCTCCTCTCTTCTCATCTCCTTCCTATTTCCCTCACTGTGTATTGCAGCTGAGACCGAAACCACGCACCAAGCACCTCTGCCAGCCCTCCAGACACGGTTACCCCCATCCCCGTGCTTTTGGGGGTGCTGCTGGGGGGCACCCAGAGCCTAACAGGCAGCTTTTGCTTCAGGACATAAACAGCACGTGGTCAGCTGGGTAGCGACCGAATGTGAAAGCGTGTTGAGCCATTTTCACAGGGACACTTTGAGGGTGCCACGCTGCCCCATCTCTGCTCCCCCATCACCTCCATCCCAGCCCCGGGAAGGAAATTCCTTCCTCAGGTGCTGAGCTGTAGCCGGGGCTGAGCATTTCAGAACCATTAAAGCCAGCCCCCTTGAACCAACCAAAGAGACCGTCCCTTGGTGATTGCTGGTTTTGCTTTAAAATCCAAAAGCAAAGGAAAAAATGAACCCCAGTGGTCTCTGGAGCCAGCTGCTGTGAGCGCAGAAGATGCAATGCCCGGTGACCAAACCTGGTGTGTTTGCAGGGCTGGAAGTGGCCACATCAAGCGCCTGTGACTGGGCTAGACACAACCCTTGGCCCCACTGCTCACTGCGATGACCCAGCGACAGCCACCCAACACAGCGACAGCCACCCGACACAGCAACAGCCACCCAACACAGAGACAGCCACCCAACACAGCAACAGCCACCCAACACAGCAACAGCCACCCAACACAGCAACAGCCACCCAACACAGCTGGCTGCCACGTGGAAGCAGCCTGGCACAAAAGTGGCTCTTTCCCCATAAATCACCCCAAAGGGAGGGTCCTCCTGACAGCAGCAGTGCAGACCTGGCCGGGCAGCACCTGGGGACAGTCCCGGGCACAGGACAGGCACAGGCAGAGCAAGCAGCATCGCAGCATCCACAACCATCTCCAATAATACCACCCAAAGGCTCCAAAATGCTGGGGGGAAAAAAATATAGCTCAAAGCAGTCTAAGAGATTGAAGGGAAATGGCCATTAGCAACCCTCCGGCTGCAGCAAAAAAGCCAGCCGTGTCCGGCACGCTGGTTCTAATGGGTTTTTAATATTCTCGTGGCACGCACTGTGGTATATATGGTAACAGACACTTGGAGGTCTTGCACGAGCACCATTACTCGGGGGGCTGGTCGTGCAGCCCAGGCTCTTCCTTTCCCTGCCAGCTGCCTTGTAGCTGTAGATGTTTCAATTATTCTGTCAAGCTGCATATTCCAAATTAAGGCCAGAGAAGTGTCTCTGTCTTATATAGAAAGAAAGAAAAAGAACCTATATCCCTAAAAGGAAAAGAAAATGAACTCAGAAATTAATAAGGCTGATTGACAATGCTGCTTTGGAAACTCTGGTACCATATGGCATCCCTGAATGGCTGCAGTGCTGTTCGGATGGAGCTGACCAGCTGGAGAGTTACTGTGGGTTGTTTGTAATTGTAATAATGGATATCAGATGGCTGGTGTGGAGCAGTTTATAAATGAGAACAGACAATGAGCCGCACTGTTTGTCAGGAAATCATTGCTGATACGGGCTTTGCGCTCCCCACCTCTCCCCGGCAGAGCTGGCTGCTCCCTGTGCTGCCGGTCCATCTGGATCCGGCCAGGAAAGGTGTGATCCCGGAGCAGGTACCACAGCGGTGAGCAGGGCGGGTGGTCCAACCATAAGCAAAACTGCTAGAAAACCCCCCCCACTCTCCTCATACACAGACAACACTCAGAGATGCCAGCGGGGCTCACGTTCTCATGGAAAATCCGTGATGCGCAGCTGGGTGCCTCTCCGAGGAAGCCAAAGCAAACTGGGATCCAGGCAGGATCTGCCAGAGCCTCGGGAGCCATCCAGGCTCGCAGGGCTGATGGGGGCGCGGATGCTGTCACTTCCAGATTGGTTTTTGTGCTGAACAGCAGGAAAAATCGTGACATTTCAGAATTTGCCATTTAATGGATTTTTTTTTTAAGTTGGTAACAGTGAAATTCGTTGTTTCAATTTCTGCTGATCTCCAGCCCTGCAGCTTATCACATAAAACAAAACCTGAGTTTGGAACGGGAATGTCACATGCTTGTTCCCTCATCTTTTCAAAAATAAAATTCCACCCCAATGAACACAGGGCCCTGTCCAGCTGAAACCTCCCCTCTGTCTCAGCAGGAGCCACCCCGTGCCCCGTCACCCAGCACCCTGGGGCAGCCAGCCCCAGCCTCAGCCCCGGGGGGAGTGGGGCAGGAGATGTCTGGGAGAGAAGGCTGCATTCAAGGCTTAGATGTTACACCTAGTTTTAATTCCTGAGCTCCCAAATTTTTTTTTTCCCCAAAATTATTTAAAAAAAAGTGCCATAACCAAACTGGATTATGCACTCCCACCATCGACACTTGGAGCCCCTTTGCTGGGATAACAGATCCAGGCGATGTGCTGGGGCAGGAGCACACTCACCCATTGTTTCACACTCAGGCACACACACACCTGCAAACCCAAACACAGCCGGTCGCTCCAGCAGGGTCTTATTTTGGGCTCGGCATAGGAACAGAAGAAGTCCCAGCACTGCAGGGTTTGCTCCCTGCTTCAGCTTCAGGCTGACGGCATCTCTGGTGCTGGGGCCGGGGAGCGGTGGGTGCTTCGGGACTGGGCAGCCAGCAGCAGGGAGAGCTTTCTAAGAAAGGCAGCTCTGCGGGAAGGCAGCCAGGACCGGAGCTGGGGCCATGGCACGTGCCAAGCACTGGGCAGAGCATCCACGAGCCGACAGGCCCCTCTGAGCCCCAATGCATGGCATCTCCACGGCCATGAGATGCTCCTACCTTGCTGTATAGAACATAATTAAATATTCCTTATATTCCTTATATAAATACTTTTTTAATATTTATATTTGTTTTATGTATCTTCTTATAGAAATATTTCTTTTGTATTATTCTTACATATCACATAAATATTTCTTAGAAATGCCAGGGCATACAAATCTTCAGACAAAACCCTTTGTCAAGCTGGAAATGAGCAGGGCAGAACAAATAAAGTCCGTGTTCAAAATCAGCAGGCAGGAAAACTTGCTCTAAAGCATCACCCCTCACAGAGCTCTGTGGTTACTTCCCTGAAGAAAGGCCAGCTCCTTCTCCCAAAAACAGGAGGGCACGGCTCTTCCTCAAAACTCCCATATTTCTTTTTCACCAGTTCAGAGAGGATTATCTGAGTCTGCTGATTCAGAGCCTCAGTTTCCAGGCTTTCATAGAATGCAAGCAACCCCTTCATTTTATTAGCATTTGTCTTATTTATATCAACCCCTATTTAGGGGAAAAATGGCATTTGACTACCATGCACTAAACACCATCACCAACTGGCTGTAATTAGTAAGGGGATGCTGAGATGCGGTGCAGACATGAGATGCGATGGCGTGTCAGACCCAGTCCAGGAAGAAGAAGGGCTGGAGGCATCCCTCAGACCCGGCCATCATGTCCCTGCGGTCCCACAGACCTCTGGGTGAGCCGATTGAATCCTCCCAGCTTCAGCCTGAAGTTGTCACTTGATAGGAAAACTCCCCTCTTCCTCCAGCTTAACTTTGGCTGACCTCATCGGCGAGCTGAACTAATTGAAGGAAGCGGAGTCGGGAAATAGCCCAGTGGCCCTTCCTGGCGAGGTGATCGCTGTTCCTCGCATCACCCAGCCCTGGTCCCCTGCAACGCACTTCAGGTTCCCTGCTGGACATCGCAGATGCATTGCTTACTGCTCGCTGTAACTTTTTAAATCACCGTAACTGCCTCCCCGTCATACATTGCCAGCAGTTTAAATGCAAAGAGGTCGAGATTTCAAAACCCCCAGCACAAACACAGGCTGGGAGGAGAATGGATAGAGAGCAGCCCTGAGGAGAAGGACTTGGGGGTGCTGGTGGATGAGAAGCTGAATATGACCCAGCAATGTGCGCTGGCAGCCCAGAAACCACCCGTGTCCTGGGGGCATCCCCAGCAGCGTGAGCAGCAGGGCGAGGGAGGGGATTGTCCCCCTCTGCTCCGCTCTGGTGAGACCCCCCCTGGGGTGCTGCCCCCAGCTCTGGGGTCCTCAGCACAGGACAGACACGGAGCTGCTGGAGCAGGTCCAGAGGAGCCCCGGAGATGGGCAGAGGCTGGAGCAGCTCCCGTGTGAGGACAGGCTGAGAGAGTTGGGGGTGTGCAGCCTGGAGAAGAGAAGGCTCCGGGGAGACCTTCCAGCACCTTCCAGTGCTGAAAGGGGGCTACAGGAGAGATGGGGGGGCTCTGGATCAGGGGGTGCAGGGACAGGATGAGGGGGAACGGTTTTGAGCTGAAAGAGGGGAGATGGAGATGAGATGTGAGGAAGAAATGTTTTCCTGTGCGGGGGGAGAGGCAGTGGCCCAGGTTGCCCAGAGAAGCTGTGGATGCCCCATCCCTGGAAGGGTTCAAGGCCAGGCTGGATGAGGCTTTGGGCAACCTGGGCTAGTGGGAGGTGTCCCTGCCCATGGCAGGGGGCAGAACTCGATGGGCTTTAAGGTCCCTTCCAACCCAAACCATTCAGTGATTCTATGATTTCTATGAAAAGAAAGAGGTATTCAACACAAGTCCTTACTCAAATACACTATTTTTCCCAGCACGGTCACTCTGGACACGCTGAGCATCCCAGGCTGGTGCAGCCCTGTACTGGCGCCGGAGCATCCTACAGCTTGAACGGTTCTGTGCGCTCAGCAACGCTTTTGGGTTGTCATCTGTTTAATCAGTCCCCATCAGCCCCCCACTGCCTGCGGAGGGGCCCCACTCGCAGCCATGCCGGTGTCGTTGTTGGTTTTTACTTTACAGGGGTGATAGAGCCTCCCCACATCCTCCCGGCCCCTGCCTGCCCCAGCTCCCACCCACACGCTGCCGGCATTAATGGGTTTACTTTGCCGTGCCCGGCAGGTAACGGCCTCTGAAAGCGGGTGTCACTTTGTCATCCCAAGCCAGCAGCTGGGCAGCGGGCAAGGAGCAGGTGGCAGCAGGTGGCACCCCACCATGTCCCCTCGTGTGGGGTGTGATGCTCACAGGATGAGCGTATCCTGGAGGGCCGGATTCAGGATCCTCAGCCCTACTCTGAGCGCTGCTGCACCCCCAACCCCATCAGCTCCCCATTGCCCATTCTCTCCCCTTCCAAGAGAGGTTGAAAAATGCCCTGAGAATCTGCTGGGGGAGTTGAAAATCCAAGGCAGGAGCTAGCTGAGAGCTGGGATGGGCACATGGTGGGTGTGAGCATGCCCCTGCACAGCCCCGCCAGCCCGAGAACCTGGCAAGCTGCCGGGTGGGACAAGAGGCAGGATGGAGAAGGGGATGAGCACTGCGGCCAGCTGGGAAGAGTCATCAGTGGGTGATAGCAGAAGGGGTGAGCTGCAAGATGCATGTAAAGCTCCTTCTGCTTCAGACATCTGCAAAAAAGTTCCTATAAAAATCCTATTTACCCAGATCTCGAACACCTCCAGGGTGGCAGCTGATTTTTGCTTGGTGTCTGTGTTAGGCACACATGTGCTGCTGCTGGAAAATGACAAAAAAATGATAAAACCAGCAGAGCAAACCCCAGAAGAGGGCTGGGTGCACCCCTGAGGATGGAGATGGCAACGAGAGCTCTCCACGGAGGAGCAGCAGAAAGCAGGGGCACTCTGGGGTGTGCAGCAAGCCCCCTGTCCCCGCTACTGGCTCTGCTCTGACGGAAGCTTTGGTTGTGCTTTGCAAAATAAACATCCCCTAGAAAAATGATGGGATTTACCCCACAGGTGCAGATCTGGCTGGGAATGGAGTGCAGCTGCCAGGCTGGAGGCGATGCTGCTGCCCAAGTGGCATTTAGCACTGCAGGACAGCCCCTCTGCCTCCCCAGAGCCCCTCCAGGCAAGGGGCTGCTCCGAGCATCACCAAACCCTTCGTCCCCCAGCCCATCTGCTGCTCAAATCCCCACTCCCTAGCTGTGACATCGGGGAGGCTCCCACTCCTCATTAGAGGTCGCAGCCCCTGAGCAAAGATTAATCTGGCGCTTGTGCGAATTTATCTGCTTGAAAAGAGAGGGACCGGCTCCGACCTCGCGGTCTGGAGGCTGGTGGGGAGCTTGCTGTCCCCTGAGCTGTCAAGCCAATTCCCTGCAGTACCAAGCTGTTGTTCTTGGCATCTGCTAGGCAGAAAGACGATGAAACACCCCAAATATCTGTTTGCTTTAAAAGGTAAATATTAATTTCAGGATGCTGTTTACATAACCAGACTCTTCGAGCTTGAAGTCATTGCCTTTTGCAAGTTGTCACAGGGTATTAGTGTGTATTTAACATTTATTTAACTCTGCTTGGTCCTGCTTGTGCCAGATGGCAGGCAGCCTGCGCAGCTAGGCAAGAGCTTAGCTGCGTGCTGCTCCGAAGTGAGAGAAAGGGCTGGTTCGAGACTGAAAATGTAAAAAGTTTGAGCAGTTTTGCAGATGCAGGTCCCCAAATGGCATGGATGCACACTGTGGCTGTGGCATCCCCGAGGCTGGGTGGCATCCCTGTCCCCAGAGCATGGCAGAAGCTAAAAGCAAGACAACCTGGGAAGCACCATCCTCTGACAGTGCAGGGGCTGGGCTTTCCTCAGCTCTTGCCATGCACTGGAGCCAGGGCAGGGGCTGACAGTTTGCCTCTGCCTCCTTGGCTTTGCATGGCCTTGGCCTGATCCCGCCTGGCGCCAAGCTCTCTCACTGCATACGGGAGCGGGTCTGCACATTCTGGCAGAGCTGTCCCTGCAGAGCCCATCGCCGTTTGCACTCACCGGGCAGGAAACCTGGAGCTGGAACCCTGAGCTGCGGAGGTGTGCCGGTGCCCGTCTGGCTGCTGACTCGGGAGAGGAGCTGGTTGCTGTGTCCTGAGATCCGGAATGGTGAGTTTCTTCATCTCGGTGAGGATCTTAGCAATCTTGCAAAGTGATGTGTGTCCCGGATACACAGCCCCGACAACCGAATGCTCACGTGTCTCTTTTCCTACCTTCCACTCTCCCAGCACAGGGAATTTTGGGGGGTAATGCAGCGCTGCCAGTGTCATGACTTTCTCAAACAATAAAGAAATGCAGCCAGATGGCCTTTGGAAAACAAATATAATGTTCAAGACAGTACAACCATCTTTATGGCTGCAGCAAGCACCCATCACCCTGAGTATACAAAGGAGGAAGATCTGAGATGGTTTCAGGGACAAGATTACAGTTTCTAAGCTTGACTAATGTCCCCAGATTTCATCACAGAATTATTGCCCATGTGTGCTCCGCCTCCCACCTGGTGAACAAGTCTCATCCCACTCCTCTTCTCCTCCAGTGGCTCCTGCTCGGTGAGATCCCGTCCTCCTCTCCCCTGGCACGCCTGCCTCTCCGGGCACTCGCATCGTGCCAGAAGAAACACCGACCAGACACCAGGACCCACCTTGGGAAACCTCACCAAGCTCCAGACCTCCCGTTCTGGCACCGTTTGCTGCACTCTCCTTTCACTCAATTCTAGCCTGTGTTAATGATGCTTGTACCAAACTTTCCGTTTTGCCTTGTTCTGAAAACCAGTTTCCAGCGAAGGAAGCAGGCAAACTGCTCTGCCATGAGCTGCCCCATGAGATAAACCCTTCACCTCATTTCCCACTCCTTTTTAGGGCAGTAATTACTCTTTCTTCAGCATTTTTAGAGCTACACATGCCTGTGAGTCGAGAGATTTCCAGATAACATTCCCTCTTGCTCTCGGATTCATTGGTCTTTGATCAGACCCGTTAGCCCTTACCACCAGATTTGCCTGCCCTGGAGAGAGAACAGGAGGAATGAGCTGGTGTGGGACCTGGGAGGGGACAGCAAAGGGGTGAGGAAGAGGCAGAACAAGGCTGAAGGACCTGAGCTATAGGGAGCAAGAATGGGCATACATCTTTGCCCCAGAGAGCTTGTTCCAGCCCAGGGCCATGGTCACCTTCTGAGACATTCCCCAGCCTGGGAGCCATCCTGCATCCACAGCTCTGCAGAGAGAACAAGGACCCTTGACTGCTCTCCGCTACCTCACCAGCTGCAGGGACAGAGCCAAGGAGGGGGATCTAAGTGTTCCAGACCTCCAGTGACCCACCTTGGCTGTACCCCGCTGTACAGAGCCTCCCTTGGGGTGCAGGCTTGCACAGACCCACACTTTGGAAGAACAGGAGCAAGGCTGTGAAGTCCTGCTCCCAGAAACTTAGCTTCCCTCCTGCAGCCACCTTTGCCGTGCTGGTGGACAAGATTTATCCAGAGCGGGGCTCAAGGGCAGGCAATGGAGGAGGTTTCCTTCAGCAGGACCTTTGCAGGAGCTGGGGCAGAAGCTGGAAGGAGCACAGTGAGTGAAAGAGGATCAAACCCAGAAGGTTAGTTAACCTTTTGGTAACCATTGGTGCTCAGGTATGGCTGAGGATGTGGCAGGACAGTGAGCAGAAATTAAAAAATGTGTTTTCAGAGCACAGCTTGCTCAGCAAGCACCGTCCCCCTCTGCACCAAACAGACAAGTACACCACGAAAAAACACAGTCCATGACCTGACTCTTATACGCAACAAAATGCAAGCACATGTTTAAAGGTGCTGGGGGCATTCCTGAATTGTGGAGTGCATGTGTGAATATTTTAAGAGGTCTTGTGGTTTATCAGCCATAGATATATAATGTGTGGAGTGGCTGTGTATTTATAGTCCTAAAAATGCTGTTTGCAAAACTGTGGATGCTCAGTCAGGTGTGATACATCTATACATATATTTAGACATACGTATCTACCTCTCTAGGATGCATGTGCCCACATACTGCACTGGGCTGAGACGTCTTCTGTCTCTTGTCCTGAATACATCGCATTTAAATGATTAAAAAAAAAGGGTTCCAAACCAAGTCTGTGTGTCTGTAGAGCTGCTTCTCTAATACACAAGCCTCATACACCGGGGAGGCACTCTTGATCAGGGGGTGGAGTGATAGGATGAGGGATAACGGTTTTAAGCTGAAAGAGAGGAGATTGAGATGAGATCTGAGGAAGAAATGTTTTCCTGTGCGGGGGGTGAGGCAGTGGCCCAGGTTGCCCAGAGAAGCTGTGGATGCCCCATCCCTGGAGGGGTTCAAGGCCAGGCTGAATGAGGCTTTGGGCAACCTGGGCTGGTGGGAGGTGTCCCTGCCCATGGCAGGGGGGTGGCACTGGGTGAGCTTTAAGGTCCCTTCCAACCCAAACCAGTCTGTGATTCTATGATTTCAAAGACACATAGAAACATCGGCTAAGTGAACAGAACATAAATCTGTACTCATAAAGGCTGAGTTGCATTTTTTCTCTTAGAGCAAATAAACCCTGCTCTGTGTACAAATGTAGCAACAGAGCAAAAATTGCAACTGCTCTCTTCCTTTGACAGCTGTTGATGTTTCCCAATGTGTACCCCACTCCACAGAGCACGACACAAGCTCAGCTCACTCTATGGCTTAAAATCTGGGGGACTAGAGGCAGGGAAGGGGTGCTGCCCACAGGACAGGCTACGGCAGCATGTGTCTCAGGGCAGCATTGTCCCCCTGCTCACAGACCTTCAGGATTGCGAGCTCATTCTCTCTACAGGGCCAGGACCATGCCCCAGGTCTCACCCACAACTCTGGCACCACTCAGCTCAGAGCTCCTGAGAAAGAGCACAGAGAGCCCGTTCCCTGCTCACACCTCCCTGTCTCTGTAGAGGACACTTGCTGGAGGAGTGTCAGGATGGCCATATTTAAAACATGAGCTGGTTTCTGTGTGGAAGTCACGTATGACTGTGGAAACATCCTCAAAGCTGCTGTCCTGAGCTCCTGCGTCTTTCACCAGCATCGAGGTCTGCAGGATTATGCCCTGTGTGCACCTGTCCTGGTACCCCGCAGGTACTATCAGTGTTATTTAGCACAATCCTCTCCTCTTTGGGGTTCCCCTCTGCAGCTATTTCATCTTTAGAAACAAAGCAACAATGCAGGTAATGGAGCTGCTCTGTGCCCACTACGGCTTTACCTTGGGCAACACCAAAGCTGTTGAACAGAAAGGAAGATGAAAATACATCAGTTCCTCCTTCAAAACTTTCCTTAGCACATCTCAGCATTCTGCTTTGTGGTCCCAGCCCCCCTTGCCTCCTCCCCATCCCCAGCACTGACACTTCACACCAGGGCACGTCCCCCTGAGGTCGTGGTGCCCGGAAGGGACAGGACACAGAGTCAGGGCAGCAAGGGCTCCGTGCTATCAGCACGACTCTTCCTGTCTCCTCCTCCACAGTCAGGCACACGGAGGGCTCCAGCATGGGCCAGCCTCGGGGAGATGCCAGGCTGTGGCTGGGGAGCACAGCCGAGTGGCTTGGGGAGCTGCTCCCATCACGCTGGTGAAGCGTCTGATGGACCCAGCCCACCGCTCTCTAGGGGCTTCACAGGCTGTGGAAACCAGCTTAAACTAAAACAAAGCCCTTATCAGCACCCCACACAACAGTCGTTTCTGCTTCACCAGCGTAGATTTGGCCACAGCGAGGCTGTAGATGACACTGAAATGAAGCGGTGGCAAGCTGCAGACCAGTGCGGCAGGAGAGAAGGGCTGATGGGCTGGTCCAGGGAAGCGCTGGTGCCTCTCAAGGGGAGGAGGCAAAGCCAAAAAGTTAAAAGGAGGATGGGGGGACTAGATGTATGCTGCTGTCATTTTAGTGAAAATTTGGATCTGCTCCATCATGGGGCATCTGGGACCGAGAGGTGCTTGCTCCTGGCCAGAAAACCCAAAACGAGCCCATGGCTCCTGAACATCCAGAGCTAATGTGCTGGCTTGGGCTGGGACAGAGTAATTTCTCTTCCCAGCAGCTGCTTTGGGGCTACGAGCTGGGTTTGTGCCGAAAGCAGTGCTGCTAACACGGGTTATGCCGCACTCACACAGCCTCGAGGCCTTTGCTGCTCCTCACCCCGCCAGTGAGCGGGCTGGGGGGCACAGCCGGGACAGATAAGCACTGCCAAGCTTCTTTTCAGGCTTTTCAGACACTTTGGTTACAAATTTTGGTTACAACACCCAAGGCCCCCAGTGCTGGGCTGTGGACTTCGTGCGCACCGGGGTCCTCAGGCATTGTAACAGCTCTGTGTCCACGGGGAGACCTCAGCGCAGAGTGGGGACAGAGTAAGATGGTTTTGAGGAGGCTATAACCCACAGTTAGGCTAAAATTAATTTTAAAAGTCATATCGAGCCGCCTCTGACCAGCCACAGGCCTCCCGCTCCGCTACCCGGGACGAGGCCGGGCCTCCCGCGGCCTTGTCGGGGCGGGCCGGGTAGGCCGCGCCCCCGGCAGCGTCACGGTGCAGGGCCGGGCCGGGCCGGTGGGGCCGCGGCGAGGAGTGGGAGGAGGCGCCGAGCAGCCGGCGATGGTGGGGATCCCGGGCGGCTGCCAGTGTAAGAGCCGCGGCGCGGGGGGTGAGCGGGAGGAGGCGCCGACCCGCTCGGCGCCGCTCGGCCGGGGGCGAAGGGCCTGGCGGGGCCGCGGCTGGGAGGCGGCGGCGGGGCCGCCTCGGCCTGGCCGGGCCTCGGGCGGCGGGGGGCGGCGGGGAGAGCGGGGGGCAGCGGTGGTGCCGGCCCCTTCGCCGGGCTGAGCCCCCCGCGCCTGCCGTGGGGATGCAGAGGGCGTGCTGCGCCCCGCTCGGCTCTCCCGCTGCTCGCGTTTGTGTATAAAATGTCCAGGAGCCGCGTTGGGTTGGGTGCGTTTCTCAGAACGCGGTTGGTCGCCCTCAGAGTGTGAGGCAGCCTCGGGGACCCCCAGCTGCCCGCGCAGCCCCGCAGCAGCCCCCCGGGTGTGTTTGTCGTGTCCGGGCTGGAGGGGGTTTGGTGGCCTGGCGCAGGGCAGTGGCTGGGGTGCTGCCTGTGGCCCCGCATTGCTTGGGCAGCAGCGGGCCGGGGGCTGGCGGGGGCCAGGCCCGTGGTGGGCGTGCAGGGGGGCAGCAGCTGGGCACGAAGCCTGGGTGTTGCAGCATCCTCTGGTACCTGGGGTTGGGAAGGGGAATGCTCGAGCACCGTTTTCATTGATTTCTGAAAACAGGAGGTTTGTTTCCAGGAGAGTTGCAATCTCAGGAAGCGATGAGGTGGACAGGAGAGCAGGGAAGCACGTTGCAGCTGCCAAGGAGCAGGGGAGATGGTGAGCCTGTACCTCTCGCCGAATTAAACTCCTGATCATTTTTCTCATCTGTGCTTGTGCGCACAGCATTTGTTTCTCCACAATTGGGAATGGACTGTGAGCTATCCCGGGCTGAGGAACGAGGTGCCGGACGGAGCCGCGGTGTCGGTGGGTAGCGGATGTCCAGGCTTGGATGGGCCATTTGCCCACGGGCTAGATCACAGCCTCGAAGTGACTGTTGAAAAGTCATCGTTCAGTGAAGGGAGAAAAGCAGTTAAAAGTGGATCCCAAAGCTCAGAGGAAATGAGGGAATTTTAAAATGAAGTGTGATGGCTCATAGGGAAGCAATGTAAAGATAGACGCTGACGCTAATGTGGAAACCACCCTGAAAGCTGCATTCCTGATACAGAGAAGGAATTACTAAATGGCGGAAATTGCAGAGAGTGGGTGAATATTTTATCGTGCCGCTTAGTGGAAAATGTGTGGAGATGTTCAGAGTGAGGTTGTTATCCCTTAAGGCAGTTACAAGTATTGGTCTGTCAAAGCATGCGGACTTGAAACAGGCGGTGGCCCAGGCAGCTGCAGCTGGAGGAGGGCACAGCGGTGAGCAAGATGTTAACATCCACGTGGGTTTGCAGAACCCCGGTACCTGACTGATGGGCTCCTAACCTCACTGCCAGGGAGGGCTC
The DNA here is from genome assembly GCA_011057875.1 of Pterocles orientalis. NCBI lineage: Eukaryota > Metazoa > Chordata > Aves > Pterocliformes > Pteroclidae > Pterocles > Pterocles orientalis. The sequence continues at coordinate 32,532 of WKFP01014340.1, forward strand.
TTCATTTTGTCTTGCAGAAAAGGCCCCACAGAAGTTGCTCGGGTGAGATCATCTGCTTTAACCTCACTGTCCAAAAGTCAGCCTTCTGCGCCTGCTAGCCATTCTCCAAGCTCCCTTTGCAGTTGCAGTGGAGCAACAGGCACTTCCGAGGGTGATTCATCTCGCCAGTCTTGGACACGTCTCTGGAGGAGATGAATGACGCGCTGGAGGTGCCTGGGCTTTTTCATTGACTGCAAGGGGAGTCTGGGATAACTGGCTCAGGCTTTGGCAACGAGGAGTTAGATGAAACAAATCTGACCCGGTGTGTGTGCTCGTGGTGCAGCTTGATGGTGTACGCAGAGGCTGGTCAGGCTCCCTGTTTCTCTTAGACTGAGCACTCAGAGGAGATGGGCCTTTGAAATCCTGCTTAAAAATAATGGAAGCTAAGGGAGACAGTGATCTTTGGCTAAAGCCATAGCTTCAGAGTGGGTGTGTGAAATCAGTTCCTCCCTTAGTTGTATCACTTTCTGCAACCTCGGGCAAGTTGTTTAAATGTTTTTCTGGATTGTGGCAGGAACATATAAATGTACCTGTAGCTGCTCAGTTTTGCAATATTAGACCATGTCTGAGGTTAGAGCCATTGACAGAACCGGGTCAGGAAACAATTGCACTGATGTTATGCCAGCAGGTACAGCAGGGCCATAGCCCGTGGCCAAAGAGGGTGACAAGCACCTGGGATGCTTCGGATGACTCAGCGGCAGCTAAAACATCATTTCTGATGCAGCTTTAATACGCCTGTGGCTCAGCATCCGTTGGTGAAGTGGTAATGATGACCCTGGTGAGCCAGGCAGCTGTTTGAGAAGGATAAGCACATACAGACGCGTTATAGCCTTCAGCAGCTTTAGAGACAGAGCAGGTAACAGTGTCCTGTTAGTGCCGGTTATTGAACAGGCTGAACGCTGGCACAAGGCATCACTTAGTTTTTGGGCCTAGCGTCTGCCCAGGAACACTGTTGGGTTTTATCTTTGAGCTTGAGAAAGTGAATAATCAGCTGTAGGCTCATAATTTTTATAAGCACAAATTATATGCATTGCCTTGGTTATCAGCACAGTGATTTCTGTTGTATTATAAATACAGTTACTGGCAATGTCAGGAGATTGATTGATTTCTTTGGGTACGTCCTACAGAGAAGTGGTTCCGCGCTCAGTGTGAAGCTAGTTATCTGAAAGGAAAGGAGAAATGTGGGGCTGCTTTGAAACTTTGGGATGTTCCATTTCAGTTGAAGGCACATACTGACTCTCATGAACATGCCTTTCTTACGTGGATGTTTCCAATGGCCAGAAATAAAATGGACCTTGCAGGGACTTAGTCTTGATTTTCATATGCTGCAAAATAAAAGGCTTAAGGTGTTACTCTTCCTGTGCACTGGTGTTTGGGAGAGCGAAATATACTGACTTTTTAAAGCAGTCAGAGAAAAAACAGAGAGGTTTGGGTTTTTTTGTTTGCAGCTTCTCTGAGAATAGGAAGAGTATGTACTTCAGGTAGCGCTCATGCAGTTGACTGTCTTAAAAGCAGGACCGGAGTGGAATAGTGAGCCAAGTACGCTTTCCATCAGCCTGAGCTGCCAGGACTTCGCAGCTCCCTCAGGATGTTGCTGTAAACCCTGAAGAGGGGAGAAGGACTGCTCGGGTTTCCCTTTTGCTGACAGGAATCAGAGGTAAACTCTGTGACTTTAGAAGAAGGAGGTGACTGTCAAACTCACAAAGAGGGAGAAGTCGTTCTGTTTCTCCCCTTCTGATGTAGAAAGTCCTGGAGGCAGTGCTTCCTTCCACCCAGACAGGCGATTTACCTGGAACTCTTCCAGACTGAAAACCACCTTCCTGAAGGCACTTGTCCAGCCAGTGTCTGGGGCAGAAAACTTCTCCTGTGTCCCTGTCACACCCCCATCCCTCCCTGCCACACCCCCCCGTGTGCATGCCCGTGTTTGATTCAGCTACGAAGATGTCACTGGACATGGTTTTGGCTGTATTTGTGCACTCCAGGTTAATCAACCCTGACACTGGAGCTCTGATAAAACATTCTTTACTCCATGTCATGTTCTTCTAGAGAGAGAAGCACTGACTTCTACAAGGAGTAAATTATCTGGCAATTGGACTTTGAGGTCAAAATCTGCACATGTGTTTTCTGCGAAGAGATGCTTTGCAGTCTTGGTGTAATTTAAAGGATCAGACTATTCAGGCAGGGATTTTCTCCAGTGCAGATTTATGTTGATATTTAAGATAGTAGTTGATAATAACCCTCAACCTTGGGTTGCAAGGATATTTTCAGAAGATAAACGGCATGCTGTTGTCTTGACTTTGGGTCCGTGGGTGACACTTTGAAGCTTTTTGAAATATTACAGAATTCTCTCATTACAGATATGGTTTTGAATGGAAAGTGTAGCATTAGCTGTTTTTTTCTGTGCATGTCATAAAATAGTTGGGTGAATACTTAGGGGATGCGATCACAAGTACTGCTGCTTTTCTCTGAGTGGACTCGATAGACACACCAGTTTGTTAGCGTCAATACCAGGTTCTCCCTGAACTAAATACGTTTGCATTTTTTAATCATCATGATCCCTTGGGAGTTGGTTTGTCACTTCCTAATAGCGCACCTAGTTGCTGTAGCAGCAAGTTCTTCCAAATATATCACCTGGGATGCTCCTGCCTGGCTTTTGTTTGCATTTTATCACAGCACTTCTCTCAGGTGGCAACAGGAGGAGGAGAAGGAGGTATAGAATTCTGAAGGAAAGAAAACAGGGAGGTTGTAGACTGGTCTGGCGAGGGACTGGCGAGGGATGGTTGGGTCGAGCAGTCACCAGCGCTGGTGGGACTGGGGTGGTGGCAGACAGCAGCTTGGCAGCCCTGGGGACCCAATCCAGGGACCTGATCCAGGGACCCTCCGTGACGCCCGCCTGTCCGGCAAAGACTCTTTGGGCTCCTTGTCGGGAGTGGTGAGCACACAAATGCTTAGCCTAATGACTCGTTACATCCTGGCTATCTTTTGTGTCTGTTAGACAACAAATATTTGCTTTATACTTCTAAGCTGTTGTGCATCCTGCCTGCGGAGTCTCTGCATCTGGCTGGAGGTGCTTGAACAAACAGAGATGGAAGAGGGGCTGTAGCGTGGGGTACATCTGTACGGTCACATGTTGTCCTCGGCGGGCAGAGCTCCGGGACACTTGCGGTTGTTGGCTTGGAGCACAGTCAGCTTCTTTTCTTATGTGAGTATTGTGGGATACAATATTTTGTGGCTGTATTCTTGGGAGCAAACATTTCTGTGGGTCTTGGTTAAGCAGAAACTGAATTTAGCACATTTTTAAAAGGATGGGGATATCTCAGCCTGCAGCATTTCCAGGTGCGGATGAGATTAATTTGCTTATCTTAGGTGATGGCAGGTAATTGCATGTGCAGGGGAGGTACTGTACTCAGGATGTTAAAACACAAAGAAGTCGAATGGCTCCCATGTTCCTCCCTCGCTGTGCAAGGTCTTTTGCCTTAAAACACCCTGTCTAGCAGATCTGCAGGCTGAAGTCTTCCCTCCTCCTTCTCCCTGATTAGGTTTGGTGGCAGCCAAGAAGTCACTGATGAATTGTGACTGTAAAGCACTGAACTTTGAGGGGAGATGAAAAAAAACATACATGGGTCGGTAATAGGGTTTATCTTCTGACATCATTAGGATCTCTGACATTTCTAGCTTAGAAACAATAACTCCCCTTATCCGTCATCATGTTTTTCTAATTAAAGACAAAGCTTGGTAAATATTTTTTAAATGATTGAATTTCCCAAGTATGGAAAACACATGTCGGGAGCCAGGCTGGCTGTGTCCAGTACGCCTTTTCCCAGAGCGTCCCTCAGAGCACGTGAGTGCAAATACAGATTTAGAGCTGTGGGTGACAGGTTTATCTGGGATGATTGGCAAGGATTTATAAACCAGGAGGGGATTTTCTTCGCTCTCCCTCCTCTTCCCCCTTCTCTCCCCCCCCTTCCTGACCCCCATCTCAGAAATAGGAAATTGGGACCACATTAAACCCTAATTGGTTTGGCTCCAGCGCTGGTTCGGCGGCTGCCAAATAGTTAATTTATTGCGTGAGAGTTTGGCCATGTGTTGAGAGGCAGATTTGCTTGAAGCAACGGATCTTTGTAAACTGTGCACCCATTCCCTTGCCAGGTCCTGTTTACAGCGGCACGGGAGCAGGGTGCAGGGGGTGCTCCTTGCATCCCGGTGGGATGGCGAGGGGGACGCCCTGCTGCGGGGCTGCCGCCCTGCCTTCCTCCTTCCCCAGCCAAAACGCTTTCGGGAAGAGTTGCCTAAAAGAGCTGAAAGTGGTTTTAGCTGGACTTGGCGATCGACGTTTGGGAACTGCCAGCTAGATAAGACGTGGGAGGCTCTCAAGAGAATAAATACATCTGTTTGGGAGATAACAGCAGGCCTGGGCTGTCACTGCCAAGCGGGGCCAGGTGGGGAGTCCCCGGGGTGGCAAGATGGCTTTTCCTGGCTGATGTGAGAGGGGCAAACGGGAAGTGGGTGGATGCGGCTGGCTTCCCGTGGCCCCACAGAAACCCTCCTTGTTCCTGCCCTTCTCCAGGGGGTCACTTGCGCCAGTGGCTGTCACACATCCTGGATTTGTCATTGCTTGCTGTTGGACCCCAGGCATCTCGTTGCGTTTGGCTCCTGTGAAGTTTTCTGGAAGGTGGGCTCCAGCAGAAGAGCTGGCATGGGCTTGAAGGACAAGCAGCCCTCACAGGCATCCCCATGACTGCACTCACCAGCGCTTGAAAGGCAGTTATTTGGAGTAAAGAGGATGCTGCAAGCCAGAGTTAAAGACACTCCTAGTGCAGCTCCAGGTTTGGAGTATGATTTGAAAGAGGCTGTGTAAAGAATAAATCCACGGCTGTGGCATTTTCTTTCATTTCTCACTGAGTTTAATAACAAACTTTGTGTAAGGGAGCCGCTTCCAGCTCCGAGGCAACAGAATTATTACTACCGCGCTCAGCAGCACCCGTTCTGTGTCAGCTGCTATTTCCATTGTGAACTTGATACCTGAAGGCTCAATATTGTGACCCTTTAATTTTCAGCTGCTAAAACGTACCGTGCGAGTTGGCTAAAAGGGAAGAGCTCAGAGGGGAATTTGAAATAGTTGTGCTGTGGGAGCGGTGTGTTTTCTTTGGGTATTTCTTAAGTGCTGAGTGTTTAGAAGAAATTGATAGGTAATAGCAATGCACACTTAGCAATACTTTTCCTTCTGTAGCTCTTGCTTCCTGGGATGTAATAAAATCCATTAAGTTCTATTTATGATCTAAGGCCTAATATAGTAATAGTTTTATTTGGATAATTGTGGCTGTTCTACTAATAATCAGAATACTAAACACTTCCAGGCGTACTGCAAAACCCAGGCTGTGTTTTTAGAGGGGTACAGGGTTGGCGTGGCCAAACTTGCGCCAGTTTTTCTGAGGAGTCAGAGAGACGTTGGTTCAGCAAAAAAACCCTGTATCGAGCGGCACATCCTTGTAGGAAGGCAGCTCGTGTCCAGGGCTGCCGCGGTGGGGCCGTGCTGGCCTGGATTTACCAGCTGTAGCACAGAGGTGCTGGAAGGGTTAGCAGGCGAAAGGGAGACACATTGGACAGATTTTGGAAGCAAACAGCGATGGTTTGTTTTGGAGAGCATCTTTCCATCCCAAGGTCTGAAGGCAGGTTAAACATTCCTCAGGGAGCCACGCCCCACTTCTGCATCTCCTGCTTAGTTTGAAATGCAGCCATTTCTGGGGTGAGCCCCTGTAATTACTTTAAAGTACATCGTACTTCCACCACTTTTGGCAGGAAGGAAGGAGGAATACTGTGCTCCATCGTCAGACGAACTAGAAATCAACAATTGGGGTTTTTTTTTAAAGAGCGGATCTATCTTCTCCTGCCATTAAATCCGAGTTGGATGGGAGCCTTGTGCCCATTTTACTTTCGCGATGCGAGCGTGGCGTTCTGCAGCACGCAGCCCGTGTTCATGCAAAGATTTAAAGCAGCAAATTCTAGCCAGAAATTCTTTCTAGCGCTTTGCTTTCCTTCTGCTGTTTGCTTCCCTCTTCGCACTACAGATGCTAATGGATCACCTTCCCATGGTGAGTAACGATACAAGCCGTACTTTACGTTGTGCTGAGAAACTCTGTCATCTTTAGGAACATTTTTTTCAGAGATGCATTCCCAGTTCTAAACCATTGCAGATCAGGCGGCACTGAAAAACTGTCAAGCCTAGCTTGAGATCGCTGGTGTCAGCCTAAACACCCACCTCCTGTTTGAGCCTGGGCACGTACTTGAGCATGTGTCAGTGCTTGTGCCACGGCTGGGTGCATGTACAAGCTGATGCATCCAGGTTTCTAGCTTTCTGTTCATTCCCTGCTCCCTTCATAGGTGGAAGTTGTATTAAACTTGATATCCTCATTGCAGAGCCATACACTTCCCAGGACCAAATTTTTTTTTGCCAGGAGATCTGCATAGAGGTGTAGAGAAAGGGTGGCAATCTTGGGGATGGTTTCCAGAAAAAAAATATGCCAAATTTGTGGCAATCACAAAGCAAACTAGTTTAGCAGATTGGGGAGAGCATCCCTAGGACCTTCGCAGATCTGAAATGGTTCAGGGCTGTGGGATGAAGAAGCACAGAGGCAGGAACGTGTCCTTAACCTGGTCTCTGCTGTCTGTCATCCCTGCATCCATTTCTCCAGCCAAGCCACGGCTCACCTACAAAGTTGTACATGGTTCGGAGGGGTGAGAATTTAGAGACACAGGCAGTGGCTTGTTCACAGAGCTTGTAAATCTGACTGTGGGGTGTGCAAAATTGAATTTGTGGTGGGTTGTCTATATCCATTTACTACTGTTCATTTACTCCTTTGGTACAAAAGTTCCAGATCCAGATTAAAGCTCAGTCCACACAAATCTCCACATCTCTAAATACAGGTCAGTGCCTTTTCTCCTCCCAGGGGATGGTTTATTTCTCTGAAAGCATGGTCAGCCCTCTGTGTCTAGGTATGCTGAGCACGTAGCAGTTAATTTGATGGAATCTTCTTAGGAAGAATCTTGGACAGAAGCAGTTGCTCTTCTTTTGGAAAGCGTGCGGACGAGGACCTTGCAGAAGGTCCTGTGCCCACATTGATTTTAGCATTGCTGTCCCTGCCACCCGTATCTAACAGCACCCGCTTGGCCTCTCACTGGTTTTGCACTGCGCTACTCCAGAAATGTTCCCAGGCACTTGTCTGTTCTTTTTCTTCTTGAATATACTTGTCTCATTTTTTTTTCTCCCCGTGTAGTATTGATTTTGGCAAGAGGAAAATAAAATCTCTTTGTGCCTGTGAATGGGTAAACAACTATCAGAGCACAGAAACTGTTGGGAGGTAATTTTTAGATGTTTCTTGATTTGCCTGCTACCAGTTTTATTTAAATGTTAAATCTTCAGTTGCTGCAGCTGCCGTCTTCATCAGGTTTTATTTCCCATTTCATAATTACAGCACTTTCCCTTGAGCCCTGTACCTCTAATTAAGAAAGCCAAGTTTGATATAAAGCTAATGGAATGAAATTTGTTATATTTTTATGGGAAAATATGCTCACAAAAATAACATTTGTAGACTCAGTCACTACTCCTGAACACTGTTTGCCACATCTCCTGTTTTCCCTGACCCTCTGTCGGTACTGATGACTTTTCTAATGGTCAGAGACCAGGGTGTGCTCCGTGCAGGAGTTCTTGCCTTCGGTCTCACAGATACTGTGCACAACAGTTCAGCTGGCACAGGATCTCTGCTTTCCCTTTTACGTGTGTCGATAAGGATTGCCTCAGTTCCCACCAGCACTGCCCTTCTGCTGTCCTACTGGTGCTCTTGGCAGTGTTGGGTGGTTCTAGAAGCCCTGGAGAACCTGGCAGCACCTCACAGAGCTGGTTCTGATCCAGGGGGCCTCTGTCCAGATGTCACCGAGCCACCTCCAGGCTCTGAGAGCCCCATTTGGTGAAAGCCTGATGTTATTTCAGGAATATTTCCTATGCTTAGTCACCTGTTAGGAACCGCCACCAGAGTGGCACCTCCCTGCGCTGTGCCGGGTGTCCCCCAGATGCACCAGCCACCCTGCTCTGCCCTGCACGAAGCCTCCCTGTCCTGGTTTTGTCTGGGATGGAGTTAATTTTGCTCTTAGTAGCTAGAATAGCGCTGTGGTTTGGATTCAGTGTGGCATTTGGTATGAGAAGAATGTTGATAACGTACTGATGTTTTCAGTTGGTGCTGAGACAATCAAGGACTTCTCAACTTCCCGTGCTTTGCTAGTGTGCAGGTGCACAAGAAGCTGGGAGGAAGCACAGCCAGAGCACTGGAACTACAATTACTAGTTTAAGATTTGATCTTAGGTTTAGGATTAAGGTCCAAATTGGCCAATGGTATGTTCCATATCATCCCATGTCATACTCACTATATTATCAGGGTCTGTCCGGAAGCTTGGGCTCTTGCTCTCTTTTCCAGGATTGTGGTTTCAGAACTTCCTCTGCTCCGGGATTGTTAGCTGGGAACGGGCTGGGCCATGGTCAGCGAGTGGTGAGCAGTGTGTCACTCATTTGTGTATTATTACCATTATTATTATCATTATTATCATTATTATTATTATCATTGTCAATTTTATTGTATTTCAGTTATTAATTTTTTATTTTCTCAACTCATGAGTCTCCTTTTACAGGAAGGGACAGGGGAGGGTGCGCAAGCGGCTGTGTGGTGTTTTGGTCAGTGGCTGGGTTAAAACCACGACAGCCCCTCAGCAGAATTTTGCAGCAAAGTTGCTTTTTCTGCTCCTTGTGCAGGATTTCTACAGCTGTTGCTGGTCCTCCTGGTCTCAAGGCCAGGGAGATGCTGGTTCTCCAGATATCCCCAAAGAAAAGCAGCAGTGGCACGCGTGGGCTTGTTCAGGTGGCCACGTGCAGTAGCCTTCTCTGTTCTGACTCTGCTTCTCCAGCCTGGAGTGGGTCTGTAGATCAGCGGGAGCAACCGAGGTGAGGATGAGCCAATGGGCAGCTCTGCCTGCGTACGCACAGCACATCAGGAATTTAAATCCGTCACCGATGGTACCGTCCAAATAGCCATGCCTCCTCCAAGCAATGGCTCCGTGAATGGAGATGCACCTCGTCACACCTGTTTTATAACACAGGAGTAAAATATTCGGGGCATCCAAATAGTTTATGCCCCGACAAACTAATTCTGGCAGTGGGAGCGTGAGTTTCCATCTCATTAAGCTGTTGGCAAAACTCTGGTAATTCCAGCCACTGATACAGTGCAGGAATTATCCCTCAACACGGCTGGTTGTGTCAGGTCAGAGCATCGCTGTTTTTTCTCAGCAGTTGCGTGTTTATACTTGAGGGTGAAAGAGTGTGTTGAAATGTCAATTCAGTGGGTTCTTCCCTGGTGCTGGAGCAAGGTCTGGTGAGGTCAGAAAACAAGTGTCTGAGGATTTTTGTACCATGAGTAGATTTCTACCCCTAAGTTGCAATGAGGAGTTGTTTTAAAATCTAATGGTTTTTTTTAAATGCAAAACCTGGCACTGATTTGCAGTTTTCCAGAGGCTTGAAGGTTCAGCTTGGAGGTCACCAGCTTGAACTGCAGCCCACGTTGGCTTTGATGAAGCCATCTCGCAGCTGTTTGTGGGTCTGCATGAAGTCAGCTGGTGGTTTTGGTCCACTTTCTTTGGGACAGGTCAGCTCAAAAATGATCCCATTTTTGACATGCAGGATGTGTGCCAGGAGTTGGAGAGATGGAGCTGAATGGGCTGGAGATTGTGGTGTCTTCTGGTTCCTCCGGCAGGCAGAGGATGAGGCGTTTTGCTGAAGGAGTGGCACCCAGATGTCAATTGGCATGGGAAATTTGCCTCCAGCGCTGTTCCAGATTTTACGGTGTCTTACAAACAAAAAAGAGCAGTCAGCTTTCCCTGCCTTGTGTTACGTTACACAGCTTGAGACAGGCGCATGCAAAATTCATTTTCGAGGTCCGTCATCCAGTCCCAGAGACTAAGGAATGTTTTACTAGGGCTTTTATAAAATTTATATGCTTTATCAAAAGTCCTATTGTTTCCTTATTAAAGCAGGATTATCCCTCTGGGATTAGCTGTTCTGCATGGGTCAAGAAGACAGCCACGCTCCATTTTCAGGGTAAACTTCTGCCTGCTGAGATGTGCTGTGAAGCAGCCGAGGCGAGTGGGAGGCTGAGTACCCGGGAGACATGGGGTGCAGGTGTTTGGAAACGGGACCCAAGAGGAGCTTTTACAAATGTCAGGCTGATTGGCCTTGACTCTTGCACACATGGAAGAATTTTAGTGGGCTGCACCTCCAGCACTTCTTATCATTCAGACGTCCCATCTCTGAGACTTCTGGCATTCAACAGCCTCTGTCGTTGGAGCTTTTCCATATCCCAAAACAAGGAGGCAGGAAAACCTTTTAATTTGTACAGGGATCCTCCATACCCAATAAAAGCTGACCCCACAGGCTTTCTTGAACTAATTCCTGTCAGTTCGTTTTTGCAAGATCTAATTTTTGCCCTCAAATTATCTCCTGTCTTCCAAAAGTTTATTACATCTCATGTATTTTTTTTTCCCAAATAACTACGATTTTGAATTAGGTTCAGCTCATGTAGAAATCACTGCTAAGTGACAGACAGCCTCTTTCACTGGTGCTGTACTGTCCAGACATTTGGAGCCTATTGGGAAGTGGTTTTGTTTGGGTTTTTTGAAGTGCACTGTCTGTCTCTACAGTTTGCACTCACATAGTTGCATATTCTTGTGTTCCTAATATAAATATAGCCAGCAGTGAACAAGGACTTGCAGGGAAATGGTGAAAAGAAGTGCTGAAGCAGCACTGCTAATCACGGCGATGTATTACACTGCTCTTTAGTTGTCGGAAGTCTCCAAGAAGAAGAATGAACTCTTGGACTAGAAGCCCGCTCAGACTCCAGTAAGAACTTGTAGAGAGGTGTTATTTGAAATGGCTGCTGTAAAAATCCCTCAGAAAACGTTTTTATTACTTCTCTTGTTGCGCTCATAATGACACTCCCTAGAGGCTATTTGTCATCTATTTTTCTGGATCTGCAGAGAAGTAAAATTCAAAGTACTCACACTCTAGCTTGGAGCATCAGGTCAAACACAAGCAGCTACCAGCACGCGTGGTCTTGCCTTCCCCTACACTAGCAGTCCTGCGAGCCTGGCTGCCAGGGACCCGTCGTGGTGGCTGGGCTCAGCCTCAGCGATGCTGGAGGAGCCACAGCGATGCCATGTGTGCACCAAGCCACCCCAGCAGCCCTGGTTGGGTTGGTGCAGCCCAAAACTGTTGTGCAAGGGATGCAACGGGTGTAAGTGTATAATTGTTGAGGCATCTGATGGCAGTCTGTAGCCATGAGTAGGACCAGTGGTGTATCTCATCTCTTCCACCCCACTTAGGGTTTTTTTGGTGGGTGGTGAGCAGGAAGCTGACCAGGGTCATTAACTGTACATAAATGAGTCGTGCTGACTCCAGACTCAGCCTGCGGTGTTTCAGGTTACTTGGGCTCAGAGCAGTCAGGTTATTAACCGCAAACCCAGCATTTATAATCCAAATACCCACACGGCCTTAAGTAGAGCAGGAGCTGCTGGAACTCTGCTCTCCCCCCGAAGGCCAGGTGTTTGCCTTTAACTGCAGCTGCTCCATCTGCAGAAGCAGGTGGGGACGTTCAGGACTGTCAGCAAAACACAGCTGGGAGAAGTTAAGAGCAGCCCCACAAGGTGCTGGTTCACCTGGGCAGAGTGTACCCCCAGCAGAATCGCCTGTGATAAACACTGCTTCGCCTCGGTGGCTCTGGGGGGGATTGATGAAATGAAGAGAAAAGAAATGTATGCTTGAGGTGGTGTGGGGTTTTTTTTTTCTTTCTTTTTTTTCTTTCTCAGTAGCAGCATAGCCAAATCAAATCAGCTCTTTCCAGAATGCTGCCTTTTAACTGCCTGGGCCATCAAATCCAACCCCACTTTGGAGAAGATTTGCTGATGAACATCTCGTTTTCATCTCCTATTCCAGGTTTTTATTATTGGTTTTTTTTAAATTAAGATGTTTCCTTCTTATTCTTTCCCCTAAGATTTTTTTTTAATAACTCATGGTGTGGAAAATCAGGATTTTGACAGGTGTTGAAATTTCAAGTTTAGTAAATCTGAGTTTTGGATTGAAGGTAATTTTTGGCCTCTTCCTCTTTCCCCTGTGTGCGTGTTAATTAACTTCACCATGCAGATATTTGACTTCTTCTAGCTCTCAATGGTTGTCTGAACGTGTACATCTGGTGCATGGGGTGGAAGACCTCTGACTTCTTTGATGTGATGCTCTCACAAAATGCTCCTTTCAAATTACTGATAAATCTTCTCTTTTACCATCCAGTGTCACCTGGATGTAAAATGCTCGGATCCAGGGCAGGCAACTCCTCAGCGGTGGTGTGTTTCCTCCTAAATAATTAAGATGGAAAAATAATCTTTAGGAACTTTGCATGACTCTCTTCTCCTTGTCTCTCTGACTCCAGTGGGAATTTTGTTAGTGCTGCTGGGTTGGTATGGAAAGAGCTCGAATGCCCAGGTAGGGAGTGGGGATGTGCAGCTCTGGGTGATGTGGGTCACCCTAAATCTGTGCTGCGGGCAGCCACGGCTGGAGGTGCTGGCTACAGATGTGGTGGTGTTGGAGGGAGCGGATGCCTCCAGCAGTTACGGGCCTCCTCTTTAGATTTTGCCTGTTAATTCTGAAAGTTTTTAAAGATGGGTGGGTTGTGTGCTTTGTCAGCCTGGTTTTCTTCAGTTGTTCCTCTTAGGAGAAGCCGGCTGGATTTTCTGAGCCTTGGTTTTCTGTACCTGTTGTGTTTTGCTGAATGAGTGTGTTTCAGAGGAGTCTCCTGATGGAATCATTCTGTTGGAAAATGTCCATTTGGTAAGATAGAAACTTTCCCTGGGACCAGTACATGCTCAGGAGATCAGAAGCCACCCTAGGCGCTCTGTAATTGTATTTACTAAACTCTACAACATGCCCTAACTAAATATTTACTGCTTTGAATATGGTTCTCTGGCATCCTGGTGGAGCCTGGCTGCTTGACCTCTGGCTGTCCTGATGTCTCCTTGTTTTATGTAATTTTTGAAAGAGGCTTGGGGTTTTTGTTTGGCTTTGGGGTTTTTTTTAATAACCACATGGAAGGGGAAGATTTTAAGTCCAGGGTTCACAGGATGGGGCTGTTTCTGCCCATGCCTCCTGTATGCTGAAGGCAATAAGTGGTGTCCTCAGCTTGAGGTTTAGGGTTCAAAGTTTTTCAATGTGACTTTTCTGCATGGGGACATGGCTGTGAAATTCAGGGGTGAATTTGCAGCGTACCAGCCAGCCACAGAGATGCGCAGGGTGCCAGAGCACCGTTGTGCAAACCAGCCTTTCAGAAAGGCTTGGAGGTGGTTCCATGGCTGGAGATCTGTTCTGCAGCCGGCACGGCCCCACTTTGGGGTTAAAGTGAGCTGCCGCTGCCTTTGCTGCCTGGTTATGGGCTGTGGTTTCACCACCACTGAAACCTCTCTGGTGGCTGTAGAGAGGAGGGGGCTTGAGCTGGGGTTGAGCTTGGAGAGGAGGATGGATGCTGGGGGATCCAGCAGCACCACTGGACACCACTGTGGTCCCATCCGTGTGCTTGCTGGGAGGGAAGGGGCCACTCTGGTGTGACCGTGAGCCCAGCTTGGCTGCTGAGCCCTGGAGGAACAGTGTAATGGGAATGACGAGGGATTTGGACCAGAGGGGAAAAATTCATGGTAGTGTCTGAATATAGTTTTTCATCCTCTTAAAATTATTCTGTTTCTTTGAAGTGTGAATCCCAGATGCTACAAAAGTATTTTTCCAGACATGGCTATGCTGTCTTGCTGTGTGTTTTCCACCAAATTGCTGAATTATTGTTTTCCTTCTGGCCTTCAATTTTTTTTTCATAGCTTTATCTTTTTGTCTGGGTGTTTTACATGGCTAAAACTCGTTCCTGTCTAGCATACCAATCTGAGAACTCCCACGTGAGACAGCATCCCCACGGAGCTATTGCATAGGACAGGAATGCTGGCTTTTTTTCCTGGAAACTTGTAAACATGAACTTCCTGTTGACACGAGCTGTAAATCTGCAAATAGCCTCTGCTTCCGACAGATGATGAAGGTAATAAAATTGCAGGTCCTTGTTGACTGTGCCTGGTCCTCCTCGCGCCGTGTCCGTCACCCCAGAGGCAGCGGAAGCACGGAGGCACGGAGGAGGGAACCTGTTTCTCTGCACCTCTGGAAATGAGTCTTTCCCTTTATTTTTTCCCCTCTTCTTTTGAGCACCCAAATATGGATGCAATGCTAATAGAAGCCAGTTGGAGAATCTCAAAATCCTCATGACCCATGCTTCACTGGGTTTTTCCTCCTTTCATTTTCTCCCTGTCTCTCCCACCACACAACTAACCTTCAGTTTCGGGGAGTTTGCTCTGTCCTGCATCCAAAACAGGCCTTTTTGGATAATAACCTGGCCAGAATCTGGCAGCTATTAGGAGACTTTGCATGTTACTGCCCATGTCACTTAATCTTGTTATTTCTACCTCTAAGCAGAGATCTGATGGGACACCTAACCTACACCAGTTGTTGCTTTTCCCCTTCTATGCCGAACGCTTCTCCCTCCTGCATTTCATGCAGCAGCAGCTCATGAGCCTCATCCCATGTGGGCTGGGAGCTTGACTCAGGGGCTGGGGGCTCTGGGCAGCAGCTGACCACTCTCTGCCGTGTAATGCCGATGCAAGGCGAAGCTGTGGCTAGCGAGCCGTGTGCTTTCCCTTCCTTCTCCCGGCACCAAGACAAGCGTGCCTGCAGCTCACTGGGAGAAGAGGCAGCAGTGCAGGGAGAAAGCCGCGTGGTTCCCCATGCCGGGTGTGTTTTAGAGGCTGATGCGTGCTTTATTTCTGGGTGGGTAGCAGACACCCAGGCAGGTGGCTTGAGCTTGGCAGATACCATGGTGGTTGGGCACGACCATGCTGATCTTCAGGATCAACTGTTGGGGGTGCTGAGGCTTCTCCGTGCTGTCGGGGAAGGGATGGAGGTGGGCAAGGGGCTGGGAGATGGTGGAAGCTGTGAGTAGGGAAGGGAAGCGGAAATAAAGTGAAAAAAGAGATTAAAAGCGTGGTAGTGGAAAGGGAAAAATGATACAGAAAGGAAGGAGGAGTGGTTACAGGACGTGGAAATGAGGAGCAACAAGCAGGATAAAGGATCTGGATGGAGGCTGAACTCTCTTAATCAGCATCCTATTAATTAATACTTTCTCATGCGGCAGCACGGGGGTGTGGATGAAATCCAGCCCTTCCCAGCCTGACCCCCGCGCTCTCCTCGCTCGCCGCCGTGCTGGTTTCTCCTTGGCTTCCTGCCCCAAGCGAAACCGCAACCTTTCCGACTTCTCTGGGCAGAATGAAAGGCACATGGCAGTGGTGTAAGAGGAGCCTCTCGCAGTCGTCTGCGCTTGGGTGGGCGTGCTGGTTCTTTCGTAAACTAATCGCTCCCAGCAGTGCTACTAAATCAGACTTGGTGGAGCCGGGAGCGGAGAGTTGGAATGCTGGGCCAGGCGCAAAGGGCTGCGCTGGGTTGTTTCTTTTTTTTTTTTTTTTCTTTTTCTGTCCCCAAACCCACCATTTGTTAGGTCCAAAGGGCCAGCTGACAGCAGGAGAGGGAGCTGGCAAGGATGGACTTTGCAAACTGTTTAAAAATTAAAAATAAATCCCCAAAAGTAAATCTCCTCCCAAACTCCTGTTTAAAACTTATTTTTTGTTGTTGTTTAGTGAGGTGGAAAGAGGGGAAGCCCCGTTCAGTGCTAAACCTGCAAAGCCAACAAACTGGGATGCTGCTGGAAAGCCCTGCTTAAAATCCTGAACTGGTGGTTTTACTGGGTAAAATGAACATAACAACTGAGGATTTTTTTTTTTTTGAAGCGTCTTAAATGGAAGCTGTGGTTTGGGTAAGAAATTTAGATTATTTTTTTTTTTAATCCAGGTTACAAGGTTAGTGACAGCTAATTACCAAGAAAATAAACCTCCTTTGGTGCCTGGCTGATGCCGGGATGTGACTAGGCAACAAGATGGGATGTTGCCACCTCCTCTGATGGACCAGGCGAGGAGCAGAGCCCCAACAGCACTGTCCCAGGGGCTGGAGGGGAGGGAAGCTCAGGATGAAGGGGGAAAGAATTCTGTTAAAGAAGCCAAAGATAAAGAAAGAAAAACCGTTAGCAGGGGAAAGCTGCAGCCGGCAGGAGGGAAGTCACCGGTGGAGGGAGGTGCAGGAAGAGAGCTTGGGGGTGATGACCCTGCTGTAGGGAAGGGGCTTGGGATCCATCACATGCGTTTTACTGCTCATATTTTTAATTGTAAATGCTGCTATTTATGGGATGAGAGCAAATGCTGTCAAGTCTTGCTCTGATAAGCTTTAATGTGTGCTTTCTTAATTGTCAAAGATCTTTCCCAGGGGAGGTGGTGGGGAGCAGCAGGAGCCCAGAGCAGGGTGTCTGATCCGGGATGTGGTTCTCAGAACACATCATCTCACCTGCAGGAGGGAGGATTTCTGCCTGCAAAGCTTGGCTGCATCATAAACACATGCTAAAGGGGATGGCCCTGTAAGGACTGGGGCAAAAATGTCAGCTCTAGGCAGGTAATTGCGTTTTCTAAAGTAGCCGGGAGGTACCCGAGTCAGCTGCAGCAGAGGGCTCCATCAGCACAGCTTCCAAAGCCAAAAACGCTCCTGATCCTCCCACCTGGGTTCTTGGGCATTTAAAGATGAGGGTCTCCAAAATCACAATTGGAGGGGAGTAAATGTAGGTATTTTAACAAATCTCTGTAATCGAATGGAGCTGCTATTGATCTGGAAAATATTGTCAAGCTGCAGAGCTGTTGGACTTGACTTAATCCTCTGCAGGCTGGGTTTTACTCTCTCCAAGTAGGATTACTCATTTTTTCCATATTTCTGTGTTTGGTTTAAATACCCGTGACAGCTACAGAGGCTTGGCTTTCTAATCACAGCAAGGGTGTTAGGAATTGGTGTGTTGTTTTGAGGGCGATTTTTTGGATAGGACATAACTTCCTGGGTGTTTTTTCTTTACATACGCAGTCATGTGGCAGCAATAAGGTAGCTTTTGCTTAGGTGCCCCCTGTCCTACATCGGTGGCCAGGAGTAAAGTTCCAGCAAATTCTTTAGGTTGTGTTTAATTCCTTGTTGCACCTTTGTTCCACTGTTTTTTTGCAGTATCTGATCATAGTTGTTCTGGGTATAAATTCTGCCCACTCAGTTAAGGCCAACTTTTAATATATTTTTTCCCCTCTCTGGGCAGTATTGAAATGGCACAAAAGCCAAACACTACTTACATCCGCTCCTGAAGGAGGCAATATGATTAGATTTACTTGACAAATTAAGCTTGTTAACATAATCTGCCATGTGCTAATTTAAATAATGGATGTATTGAAAAGAGGGTGTTTGTTAAATGTGATAAATTTGCTAGGAATGCAGAGGTCTAATCTCTGTTTTAGGGGGTTGCATGCCTCTGTCTGCTGAGCTGGAACTCAAGTCAGCGAGCCTCCCCTGCAACCCCACCAGCGTCTCTTCAAAGGCAGCAGTCCCTTCTTGGCTCCGCTGACTTGTAAGTAAGGCAGAAAGAAGGCAATAAAATGTTTGACTTTCCTGCCAGACCTGAGCCTGGAGGAGGATCCCAATTGGTTTCCATCAGATTCCAGTTAGCATGAATTTACGATTTCCACTTAGCCTGATAAATGGCTTTGGCTGTCTCGGTGCATTTGGATTTATTTTTCTGTGCGATGGAAAGTGGTCAGCTTAAAAAGGCAAAGGCTTTCCAGGGTTGCCGTGAATATGAGTGAAACTTCTTTCCGAGGTAAGAACACAGCAGGCAAAAAAATAAAGCTGCAGCGCGTCATGAAATATGGGTGGAATTGAAGAGAAATCAGAAGTAGTTCAAGTCTCTTGTGCTTGCTGTGGGCAATGGGCTGTGATAGGCATAAAAATTCCACTGGAAACTGGAAAAATTCTTCAGATTTCCTCTCTTTCCTCAGAAACCACACTTAGCAGCAGGTATCAATAGCTCCCAGTGTTCAAACTTTGTTTGCATCGTTCTTTCCATGGAACATTCCCAGGAGAAGAAAGCAGAAGCAGATTAATGCGGCAATCCGGGGAAAGAAGTTTCCCCCGTGCTGCCTGCAGTCCTCCTCCCTCCCACTGCAGTGCTGATGTCTGGGTTACAGAATCTATTTTAATGCGTATTTGGGGAGCAGAGTAGCCTCTTGGTTACAGACAAATGCTGCTTGAGGTCAGTAGGTGACATGTCTTGGTGTCTTCTGTTGGTGCGTTGCCGCTGCTCCCCCCTGCTCCGTTAGCACAAGAGGTTGGCTCCTACTTGGGGCACCCAGGTGTCCCCACCTTCAGTTTTTATGTCTTGAGAGCACAAAACCACACATGCATCTTCCTTACTCTGAGGCCAAACAGTGAGTCTGGCCTATTCCTGCCCCTCTAGCCAGAAGTGGGGATGTCTTTCTTGAGGATGGTGGGTTTTGGTAGAAGGTGGCCTGTGAACACCATGGCAAAGAGTGTGTACGTTTATAAGGTCAAATCCTTGTAACTATACTTGAAATACCTGGATTGGCCTGAATTTTTGACATTTCAAACTAGGTTGTAAAATTAAGGAAAAGATTTATTTGGCCATGAGTTGACAAATGGTGGTTATAACCCAGTTGTCATAGTTGGGGACAGCTTTTGTTTATGTGTAGTGAAACATTTACAAGCTGTTGAGGTCCTTAAGTTAAAATATCCTAATGCTAGTTACCTATTTCAAATAAATCCTCCAAATACCATGCCATCCCATGTACCTTCTTAGAGGACTTTCTCTGATGACTTGGACCCAGAGACCTGGCAGCTCCCAGGCTGCATCTCTGGAGCGTCTTCTGTTTGTCGTACAGCATCTCCTTCCTCCTCTGACCAAGGTCAGCTTTTAGATTCTCTGGCTGGTTTCAGGCTGGTTTGGTGATGTTGGGACAGGGCTGGATGGGGAACACAGTTAAGCCCAGAACTGCATCCATCTGCCTCGTACTATCTCCACTGGGGGCAAAGCTGCAACGTATGAGACATCAGAGAATCCACATGAGAGCCATCGCTGTTGGGATGACCCTGGCTGGGGATGGCTCCTGTTGAGGACCTCACAAGTGTGAGGCGCCGGGGAGCAAATCACGGGATGCAAATGCACTGGAAAATAACTTTACTAATTCTGCTGCTCATGGAGCCGCTTGCTTTTTGTCTCCCTTCATTGTCTGTATGATTTAGAGATGGTTTTTTCCATCTCGGCTTATGAAATATTGAGAGCTTTAGTATTTTGCGCAACCTTCATCAAAAGTGTCAGAAGCCTCAGCGAGCTAAACTTTCTGAAGTTAAATGTTTTATTGACATGCCTTGCCAGCAGCCCTCCCAGCAGGGACAGGGGCGCAGGGTGCTGGTGGCTCTGCCTGCAGTGTCTGCCCGTTCCCAGCCTGCTTCGCTGCCCGAGCATCGCTTTGCAGGGCACGTCGGGTATCTGTGTGCTGAGACTTGGTCATGGTTCACACTTTTTTAACTGAAACATGGGAAATCACTGCTGCTGGTTGAGGTTTGGAGGTAGGAGGGTGGCTGTAAATCTGTGCCCCCTCTGCCTGCACAGGTTGCCCCTCTTGGAGCCGTGTTCTCACCCAGCCAAGGCTGCAGCAGCTTCATGTGCTCCTACAACCGTTGGAAGTCTCCTCAGATGCTTCCCCCCAGTTACCTTCCAGCATCCTGCCGATGCTGGGGGTCCGTCCTTCATGGGCACAGATTGTGGCCCCTGTCTTTGCAAATGCATGCCAGGCCTGCTCGCAGAGTACTTTTTAATACTTCCTTTAGAGCTTTTTTTTTTTCTTCCTTTACAGCTTTTTCCCCTCCCAAAGGGAAGCAGAGATACCTTAACCTCATTAGGAGTAAGAGGCAGAAGCCAGGGATGCTGGGTTAGGTGGGATGCCGGGGGGCAGTACTCCTAGGAGGTTTATGGACATGGCTTGCCAGTTAGCAGTAGCCTACCAAAGTGCTGGAAAAAAGAAGCATTTTGGTGTCTGAGCAAGTAAATGTCCTGCCATGCTAACACCATCTGCACAGAATTCAACTCGTGATTTCTGGGCTTTTAAAAAGCCAGCATCCCCCAGCCTGGGCAATGGCAGGCTTGTTGTTTGCAGTCTTCCAAAGTACATATGTCTCTGGTTCTCCAAAAAGTAGCTGGAGAGAGAGGTGGTGCTGCCTGCAAAGATTTGGAAAGGATTATATCGAGACCTGAACCCGCTCAGCTCAGAGGAATATGGGCTGGAGCGGTGGATCCCTCCTGAGATCTTCAACTGTACCTGTGCTGGTCTGAGAGCAAAATACAAACATCGCTTCTCCTGCTTGGGTGGTTTGATGGGAGCTGGGAGGAGGATGGTGTGGAGGAAGGTTTGGGCAAGAACTGGAGGGGGGTTGCCTCTCCTCGGGGGCAGTACCGCTGGCAGCTGGGGGTGCCCGTCTGCGTGGCGGGGAAGGCTGGTGTGTAAATCTGCATTTTCCCAGCGCCCGGCCCGCGGTGAATGGTGCTGGGCTGATGGGATTAGTCAGGGGCCTCCGGTTAATATCTGTTGTTCACGCTGCACGTCGGGCAGGGGCTATTCAAAATTACTAGGAGGTCTGGAGGTGGCCGAGCTGCCCCGTCTGTGCATTAAGGGAGGGGGGGAATGGCTGAATGTAGTTGTGTCCCTTGGGTTTGTGTTCTCCCTTGCTGCTGGGCGATCCCCAGTGGAGTTTACTTCCCGTATAAAACATTTCGGATTTACATTTTCCTTTAACACTTCCTCTTCGATGCGAGTAATATGTTACACATTTAATTGCTCTTCCTTTGAATTTTCCAGTCCTCATTTGGTACCCTTGCAACATCAGTATCTTGTTATCTTGTTGTTGCTTCTAATTGCTAACACATGCCAGTTTTCCAGCGCTGCAAACTGGCGCTGGGGGCTTGGAGGGGAGTTTACTGGGAAGATTTACATGTGTGGGGAAACCTTCAAATAATTAATTTGCTAGTTTACCCAACAGCTTACCCTGATTTCCAAATTGAGGACTAAGACAAAGGTTGGTTTACACCCGGTGCAGCGGAAGGCAGAGCTGATTTTGGGAGGGTGGCTCCAGTGTTGGCGAAACCCTCCTTTCCTCTCGCCATCCCGCTGTTATTGCCGGCCATAAACAAATTCTGTGTATTTAACAAGTTAATGTCAGGCGGGCTGCGAGGCGCTGGTAGGTGTGTGCTTGGTGACATCAGCTGGCGAGCAGCCTGGCAGCAGCGCTGCGCAGGCAGGGAGCAGGCAGAGAGCCCAGGGTGTGTGCCTCTGAGCTGGGTATTCTGGCAAGGTGGAGAGCTGGTCTGTTTGGCAGGACCTTCCCATCTGGGATCCATCTGTGTTTCCCTGGAATCGGACAGGCGGCTCCAGGCAGTGAGAAATCGCAGATGTGCGGGACCTGACACATGTCCAGCTAATGAAAGGAGAAGGCAGGCTGGGCTCCGGCTGCGCTCGAAGATCACGAGCGGAGGAGGAGGAGGAGGAAGAGCGCTTTTATTTCTATTTCAAAGAAACTAGGTGTATTCAACAGCAGCTGGATCGTTGCAACCTTGCTCTTTAGGGTAAGCGAGAGATGGGTTTATTTTTAACCGGGACTGGGTAGGGTGCAGCGTATCTGGGGGCGGTGGGGGATGCTCGGGGGGGGATGCTCAGCTGCCATGCTGCCAAGTAGGTTTGAAGAGCGACGTGGGTTTTGCTGGCAGTCTGGGGAGAGCCTCAACCTCGAACGCAGGTAGAGGGAGAGGGTGGGAGCGGCGGCGGCCGCAGCACTTCACCACCCAGCCTGCCGCCGGCCGACTGCAGTGGCTCTGCTGGGGGAAAACTTCAATAGAGGAGCCGGCTGTGTGCGGGGATTCTGCAGCTGAAAAAATACTAAACTCTCCCTCTGAGGAGAGGTGCATTAGAGCTTTCTCTATGTTGCTATGGAATGGGTTTTTTGGTTTTGGGTTTTTTTTTTCCCCTTATTTTTATTCTCCCCCCCACCCCCTGTGAGCAGAAGGCTGGGATTCAGCATTTGCTGGGGAAATGGAAAAGCAGGAAGGTTTTTGTGTATTTTAGCAGAATGTGTTTTCCCTCTGTGCCTAGCCTTGCTCTCATTTGTGCATGCTGATATGGAAGCTGGAGGGGGGGGTATAAGTCTGCAGAGGCAGATTTCTTCCTTCGGCTCCCAAATTTCCTTAATTTTCTCTGTGTTTTCAGTGCTGCTCTGCAGTGTGGCAGAGGCTGCTCCCTTTTTGTCTTTGCGCTCCTCGAGCAGTGGCTGATGCTACCAGCATCTAAATCTCTCAGATCAATTTTGTGATACCAGAACAGACTTCCTTGCCCCATATATTTTCTCTATCGGGCTGCAGACTGCTGTATTTTCTTTTATTCCATTGTAATCTCCCGGTCCTACGTCTATTTTAAACCTGTCCTCCCCCCCACCCCCCCTGTTTTTTGGGAAGGTTCAGCAGTTGAAACTGCTCCTCCAGCTTGTTGGAAAGATCCCTCTGTTGCATGTTTGCTGAGCCACTGCCCCGGCTGTGCGCTCTGCAAAATACTACAGGCTTTTTCTCCCCACCTCCAGCACTCAGCTCCTGCACGATG
This sequence comes from Pterocles orientalis, assembly GCA_011057875.1. NCBI lineage: Eukaryota > Metazoa > Chordata > Aves > Pterocliformes > Pteroclidae > Pterocles > Pterocles orientalis. The sequence continues at coordinate 55,305 of WKFP01014340.1, forward strand.
GTACTCCCAGTCCGTTTTGTGTGCCGAGAAATCCTGCCCAGCCACAGGAGATGCACCAAAATCAGCACCCAAAGTTTGGGGAGCTAAAATGTGCCTTAGGCTCGCTTGCTATCAAGCTGGAAAAAAAGAGAGGACTATTTCTAGGCTGTCTGGTACAGGGTGATTCCCTTTGGGGCACTTTGTTGCTTTGTCCGGGTGAGTTTGAAGCGTGCCAAATGCCAGGGATTCCCCGGGGAGAGCGCGGTGCAGCCTGGCCGGGCTCCCTGGCAGGGTGCTGTGCGGCTGTGTGGTTTGGTGCTTGTCTGGTTTGGCTGCTGCACATGCCACCTTAAGGTTTTCCTTCTCTTGCAGCATGCAAGCATTTTGGGTATAGGCTTTTAAAAAATATATATTGTAAATCTGCTTCTGTAGACATGCCAAACACCTCCTATGTGCCCCTTGCTGTGCCGGAGAGGAGGCAGAAGGAGTGCGTGCTGCCTAATGCTCTGCGACTTCAACGGCTCAAAGTGCACCAGCACAAAGGAGGAGTGAAACCCCAAAATCTCCAGCAAAGTCGTACGGAGTATGACGATATCTAAAAGCAAAGAGCCGTGCTCCCCTACTGCAGGCTTCCCGAATTTGTGAACGCAGCGCAGCGTGTTGGAGCATCTGCTCCTGCGGTCTCGTTGCAGGTTGGCTCTGATTAAGCAAACGGAAGTTTTGCCGGCATCAAGGCAGCATGATGTGGCCATTAAACAATTAATTTACTGGTGTCTTGCTCAAGCCCTGTGGGAAACTTTTTTTCTTCTCAGGTTCCTCTGTTTTTGGGAAGGATTTGGGGTGCCTGACGAGCTGAGTGTTTAGGTGAGGGAGGTAGCTTTGGGAGAGTAGCTTGCAACTTGGTGGCCAGTCATAATAATTTTATAGAATCCAAGTGAAGGTTTTTTATTTCTCAGAATTTTCTGATGGATGGTCTGATTTTTCACTATTAATATGGAGATGGTTAGGTTGATTTTTTTGGGACTACCTAGGTGTAACCTGAATGACTGTGGGTCCTCTCCAGCTGGGTACCCCTACTCCAGCACATCCACCGGTTAGAGAAACCTGCAAATAATTCAAAACTAAGAACCCCCAGTGTAAGAAACAAGGTAAAAGGGGTGAAGCAAAGGCAATTTGAGCAAATATTGCCAACAGGAGAGTGCAGTAAGCCACGTGAAGGATTTGAAGGGTCTGAGGAAGGAGCAGAATTGCTAAAGGCAAGGAGAATAAATCATTAATCTGAGAAGTCTATTACGCAGAGAATGCCCCAAGGAAAAGAGCAGAAACTCCATTTAATAGTGAAAAGGCCAAAACAGTGCTGCCAAGTCGGGTTATGCTCTGCCCAGGGACTGGAGCCACAGCCCCTGCTTCCTTCCAAGATGCTGCTATTTTTGCAAGTTGCATCTGCTGGTTTTTGCAGAGACTTGTATAAACCCGCTGAAGCCAAAAGCGAAGGCAGCTTTTCTCATGTGAACCATGGGCTGGGCTCTTGGGGTATTTTTTCTTCTGTTTTATTTGTCTTACAGGACCAGTGTCCTCAAGAGAGCCAGGTTTCACTTCTTAACCCTACCTCGTCTGTCAGATCAAATCCCAAATTATTTTAGTGCTGCTTTACAGAGCTTTGTCACACATCACGTGCGGTGAATTCTCCCTTGTAGAGGTTATCTTTGGGGGACAGGAGGCAAGAGGGAAAGAGCATGGTTTGACTTCAGGACCTGAGCTTTCAAAGCAGCCAGCTTTTTGGTCCCCAAATTGACCCATGAGCGTGGTAACCATCAGCAGCATTTTGCAGGAGGCAGGGCTCTCCCACGGCTTTGTGCTCGGATGGGCGAGCCAGGTGGCCTCTTGTTTTTTCCAGCTCTGTTTTTTTAGGGTTTTGGACAAAAAGCAAGATTTGTTTGACGTGCATGTGTGATGTTTATAGTATAGCTGGATAGCTGAACAAAGTCATTTGAGGACTTGGGCATATGTAGCAGATTTAAGGCAATGCTGGCTAATTCCTAAAGCTGAACAGGAGATGGTTGTAATCTGTTGCCTGTTGGGTTTTTTCCCCATAGTAAGAGCTGGCTTATCTTCATGTGTTCTGGCCTAGATTGTAAGCTTGCCTTTATCCTAGCATCTAGTGACTGTTTCCATATCCAATTGCCTGTTAGAAGCTAGGTATGAAATGTGTTTCGACAGACACTCCAGAGCAGTCCCCGAGGGCAGCATCACTGCGGGTCTCTGAAAGCCTGTTCAACTTTTTATTTTTATGATGGAGACTGTCTTAACTCATGCAGCGTTCAGGGAATGGCTGGAAAAACCTTTGTTTAGAGGAAGAGCAGAAGCTGGGAAGAACTGGTGAGTGATGATCCCACTTGGGTTCGGTTCCTGGGTCTGCAGGCAATTTTCTAAGGCAAGACCTTGACCTTAGCACCGCGTTGTGTGTCGGTGGCTTACATCTGAAAGGACAACAGTGATTTCGGAGCTTTAAAAGCATTTTAAAGTGTAACTATCGTGCCTTTTATGGGGCTGAGCAGTGGCATTTTTATAAGCCAAGCTTAAGGTTTTAGAATAACGTGTATTGAATTTCCTGGGCACGCTGCCGGCTGCAGGACTCCTGTCTTTCGTGTCCGTGGCAGGACTTGTGCTGTTGCAGGAGGACAGTTGCAGGGGGCCAGAAGACCACGTAGAAGAACCAGGACTGTTGCAGATCTGCTTGGTTGCTCTCTGGTCCTATGGAAACTACAAAGCTAAGAGGCAGTTTTCCTTCCAGCAACAGGATGCCGCAACCTGACAGTGGGATGCTACATAGCCGTCCCTTTCAAAGGCATGTCCTTCACCAAAAAAACCCCAAGAAAGCCCCAAAAGTATTGATAACCACGACTGAGCTCACCCCAAACGAGGGCAGGAGGAAGAGGAGCACGCTGCAGCCCCGAAACAGCCCAAACCTGTTGCTCCGTGGCAAGCTGTGGACGTTTAAAGCCCCGGTATTACTTAGGATGCTGGTGGAGTGTCGGGGGGAGCCGGGTATTGTGCGGGGAACAGATGTGCCGTGCGCTGTTGCCGCGTGCCGGCTCTGTGCCGCTGCTCCCAGCACCAGGTGCAGCCATTGTTCCGGCTGGTCCCTATTCATCCGCCCTCACTGCCGCTCCGCGCCCGCTCCCTCATTGTTTCTCCAGGAAATTAGCATTAAAAACCCATCCGAAACCCCCACGTCCCTCAACTGCAGGTGACTGTTATTGGCCCCAGCTGCCACCCTTGTGCTTGATTACTTCCATATGGGGTTGTGGCAAGAACTAGGATCCACTTATTGATTTTTTTTTAATATATTTTTTCCCTTTTTTATTCCCCCCACCCCATGCAGACACTTCAGCACTCAGAAGGAACAAAACCCTGAAATCTATTAAGCCCCCGATAGGCTCCAGTTGCTGTTACAACTGGGATGAACGTTTTACAAGCAAAGCTAATTACACCCTCTCCCTGCTTTCTTCCTTCCTTCAGCCCCCACCCCATAAATGTAAAATAACCAGAGGGCAGTTGGTAGTAAATTAAATCTTTGCAGTGTCCTGAGAGGAGGTTTTCTTGCTGGCAGGAAGAAGTGTGCTGGGCTTTAGATGTCTGGGTGTTTGGGTTTTGCTTGGGTGGTTTTTTGGGGGTTTTTTTGCTAGAAAATGGGAAATGCTGGTCTCTGGCATATTGCTGTGGCACACCTCTTAAAGGGACACACAGATCCCAACCTGGGCCTGGATGGAAAAGGAAAAAATAATTGAACAAGTGGGTTGTTAATTTGCGAGTGTATTCAGCTGTTGAGAGGAGCCAAAGACAGCATCCATGCCGGTTGAGGTTACAAAATTCTAGGAACAATGTGATTTTTCTGCTGGTCCAGTTCATCTGCAGGGCAGCAGATTTCAGGAAACCCCAAACCCCCTGAAGTCTCCTCTGGGTAGAGCAGCATGGAGCAGCCTGGGTTTGCCTTGGGGTAAGAAGTGCTGCAGGTAGGAACAGGAGAGAAGGAGCGGGGGCATCTCTTACTGCCCTGCCTAGGACTTGTTCTGCAGAGCACGGAGCGTCTCCAGCGAGGAGTACTGGTGGGACATGTCCCCTGATGAGGGGATCAGCCTGTGCAGCCCTGACCTGCTTTGTGCCAGGCAGGGATGGAGGAGAGCAGCAGCTCCTCTCCGCGCTGGAGGCATCAGGTATAGCTTTGCTCCGTGCTTCTGTCCGACCAACCTGGGTGACAAAGCCCTGTCTGAGTCTGGAGGCTGGTCGGTCAGAGTATGTCTCTCTGAAGAAACGCTGGGTTTCCCTTCTGATACGCTGGCCTCGCACAAGGAGTTTGGTTATGCTGCAGCGTTGCAGCTGGTGAGGTTTGTGCCGGTGGCTCCTGTCCGAGCAGCTTGCTGGGGGATGATGGTCCTCGGAGCACCGTAGTTGAGGTGCTGCATACTGCTGGGAGATCAAAGCCCTGTGCCAGCTGTTGTGGTTTGTGAGGATATTTCAGAGATAATCAGTAGGTTTTGTGTCTTTGCATTCTTGGTGGTGCCTCAGCAGGCACTTCATGGGATGTGCCCTGTTCCCAGGGTGCTCCAGCATGGCAGTGGTGCCACGCTCTCCTGGGGCAGTACAGATACACAGATGGAAACTTGGCTATAAAAGATCCCAGCTGTTCTCCTCTCTCCCCAGAGCAACCAGTTAACAACTGAATTGTCCAGATTGAAGCAAAAAAGAGGGAAATCAGTACAGACTTTTCTAACTTTCCTTTTCCACTTTTTTCAGGTTATGATGAGCCTTTAGAAATAGCTCCTACCAGCAGAGGAACTGTATTAGGATGCTTGGGATGGTCAAGGCTCTAGACTCACTTTCTTCCCAGGTCAGAGAAGGGAATTTCTGTCTCTCCCCCATGTCTTTCACATGAAAGATATATTCAAAACAGACAATGACTTTATTCTGATAATGTGGCCTCTTTGGGCAGAGAGTCCCTGTTTCCACTCTGGAAGTCGATGGTGCAGCGAGTCTTTACTCGGATGAAATCTTTGGGAATGGCTGGGGCTTGGTTGGTTGACCTCAAGACATTTGTAAATGCAAACAGCTATAGGTGGGGAATGGACTTGTGCTGAGACCTTGTGTCTCAGTGTTGGTTCTTTGGCATTTGTCAGGTTGAGCTCCACCTTGAGGTACCTTGATGGATGGGGCCCACCAGTGCAGTTTGTGAGGAGGATTTAAAATAAAACCTCTGGTTGGCATCTGAGGAGATGGGTTTAACTGCAGTACTCAGGTACTGTATGGACCACCTTCATGGTACAGACCCGTCCTGGCTTGGCTGCCCAGCAGGGACCACCCAGATCTTCCTGGAAGCAGCTGTGCTGGTGCAGCGGTGTAGGTTGTGCACATCTGGTAGTGGACTTCTTAAAAAATATCAGAGGTGCTGTGCGGCATGGGGAGAGCCACCAGGTAAATCGGGTCACAAGGATGGGTGAAGCTAGCAAGACAACCTAATAGAGTATCTTGAGCAAGTTTCCTCATACTTGTTTTAAACCCTTCAAAGTCAAATCTCAAACTTCGGGGGTTTCTTCTCCCTAATTAAATTAACAGGCCATATGGTGTTTACTGTGAGCGCCTGCAATATGGAAGGAGCTACCCCCGGATCACTTTCTTTTTTCAAAAGAAGCTGCTTTACCTGATGTCGCTGTTCTGCAATGTTCTTTTCAGCAGCAGGCGCGAGGGGTTATTTCAGCCACCTCGCTGCTGTTGGTGTCACCTTCTGATCCTGGGGATGAGCTGGATCACAACCTTTTCTGCTTCTGCAGCCGCCTTTGTCTTCTCCCGGCACTTGTAATGTCACTTGGCTGCTTACTGGGAGTGTGCACAGGTCAGGGGTTTTCCATGCTTTTTCCCATGCAGGTAGTGATTCTTGTTCTTGGAGCTGAGGAGCACAGAAAACAAGTCGGGGTGGTGGTGTTATTTTTAACAACTACTGCTAATTTTTTTTTTTTTCTGTTAAGGGCAACGTTAGCATCTCAGGAATGCACGGAACTGAAACTTTTTTTGAGTTTTGTTCTTTATTAAAGCTCTGTCTTGAAAAAAAATAAGTTAGTTTGCACATGCTGCTTTTATCTTTACGTGAAATCTGGAGGAGGAAATGAAGACTTTGAGGAAGCAAACCATTGGTTTATTATCAGACCCTTGCATTTAGATGAACAGGAAAGGAGGTTAAGAATCTCTAAACCTGTAGGATATGGTAAGCATAACTCTCGTGTGTGAGTGGACTTTGCCGTGGGCTCGTCCTGCGTCTCTCCAGTGATCGACGTTAACCTTTCTCTGCAATCTTAACTTGTTGATGCATCTTTTCCGTTGGGGCTTGGTGTTAAAAGGGGAGCTGGGTGACCCTTCATCTTCAGCCAGGCTCAGCTTCTTCTGGGGTATCTGAGCTCCCAGAAGCAGATATATTTACGTCCGCTGAAAACACCCTGCCACATTAGCATGTTCCCTGTAACGTATGCTCAAAGGGTGTTTCTTTGCAGAGAAGCATCTCTAAAGATAGCATCGTGAAGTTCTGTGTTGTCAACCAGGGACACTTGATCTAAAAAACAACATTTGATACACAGACAAGGTTTGCAAGTGCCATCTGGATTCTGGGAGATAAGCTAGGTTGTCTCTGTTTTGCATACACTCACTAGGGAAAAAAAGTACGTGCAGGCAGATTAATTCTTCAGGACCACCTGAGCAGGATCATTTAGTCTACACGAATGTCCTTGGTGACATGGGACACCGGTGTAATCTCATACCGTGGGGCAGCATGTGCCGGTGCACCTTCTTAGGGTGCTGGCAATCATTCTGTAGTTTAGTGGTATATTTATTGAAACCCAAGTGGAACCAATTTAAATTCCCTGGGGCCAATAATATTTTAATCGACCATCAAGCATACTGCAGGGCAGAAGTTGCAAATGATGCAAAGCCCCGCAGAAATGGGCATATTTTTAGCAAGGTGGGGATGCAGGGTATGCAGATGTCATTGTCTGGCTTCAGCTCTGCGTGGTGGAGAGACCATCCTCAAAAATACACCAGCGCTAAGAGCAGAAACCTGGAGCACATGAACATGAAACACAGCCCTGGGCTGAATAGCAAACTTGATGTCCACGTCTTCCCAGGGACGTGTAGGTTATAAAACATATTTTACTTAAGGGACTATTTCTTGACTTTCTAGTTATCCTCTCGTATGCAAATGTAATTTGCCTAATGGGCTGGTGAGTGTAATTGCAAGGCAGGCTGCACTTACACGCTCCTGAAAAGTCTCACCTGTGCCCAGGCACAGATGGGTCGCTGCCTTGCTGCTGCGTCATTAGAGGAAATTTATAGGCACTGTGTCACAGGCTTTGCTGCAACCAGGGAGGAAAATAGCAGTTCAAAACAAACTTGGGGTTTTGCTGGGGTTTTTTTGTTTGTTTGTGGGATGGACTCTCTTATTTCCTGGGTTTGGAATTTTGGTGGTTGTGTTTCTTGGGTAATGTCGTCTTTGTCTTTCCCTTGTGCTCCAGTTGATGGTGAGGAGGCTACGAGTAACTAGTTTAGGACAACCCTAAGAATGACAAGTTGGAAAGTCTTTGCTGTGTTGCAGCGTGATGCTTTCAAAGCAAGTGCGTCAGCAGCTGAGCCAACACCTTCGCTCTGCGGTCCCTGCTCATCACTGAATCTCCCGAGGTTACCTGTGGAAAATCTCCACCTCTGCTACACACGAGAGAGAGAGCGAGGAAGGAGGCACAGCACAGGCAGTCGCTGCCGTGCATCCGTCTCTTCTGGGGCTGTTCCCTGAAGAGACCAAGCAGTAGTGAGCTTCAGTGGCTCTCCTGTCCATCCCCGTCTCTCCATGCATGGACTCTGCAGGAGATGCCGGCTCGTGGTGCTCCAGCGCTGCACCAGCAACCCCACTCCTAGAGGTGTGTGGGTCCCCTTGGACATCACCAGGCTCTGAAAGACCTCTAAACCCCATCCCTAAATGTGTTGCTCCTATGATTCCATCTCCATGGGACAGTGGAAAGCTTTCCACATGCTGGTTTGGGGTGAAGGGGTGGAGCAATTTGTGCAGTGACGTGAGTAGTGTTTTTAAGAGGCAGAATTGTAATCTTGGCAGGGCTCCTACGTATGCCATGGATCAGGAGTGACTGTTAGCTGGGCAGCAGTTGATGTACTTAGCGCCCAAGCGAATGAGGCGTGCTCTGTAAAGAGCCCGTGGGAGTTAGGGTGTGATTAGTGAGTCTGGGTTGCCTTGGGTACGTTGACGGGATGGCAAGATGGGTGTTAGTGCCTGGAGCACTGCCTGTGTCGGTGCAAGGGCTGTGGGGTGAGGGATGCGTCTGGTCCTTGGTTCAGTCTTTTGCACTTGTAGGAAGGTGTAAGTAACGGGGATGAAAAAGGCTTCCCAAGTCTTTTCTGAGTTCCTCCTTGATTTCTTGGGCAACTTGCCTGGTTTTGGATAAAGTTTGGTGGAACGTGAGCCCTGGAGCTGGCGGGCAGTGGGTGAGCTCCTGCTCTTCAGCCTCCAGCCAGAGAAGGGAGACTCCCTGTTGGAGTATTTGGAAAAAAGAGCAAATTATATGGCTTCAGGGACACAAGGGAGATTGTTTGTCTCTGTCCTTCCTTGATTGCTTCATTTTGGGTTTCTGGTAGAACTTGGGTGCTGGTTTGGTTTGGCTTGGATTTCTGTTTTGTTTTTGCAGAAATGATGTTGTTTTTACCTAAACTAGCCCTTCTGTCTGTGAGCTTCTGGACTGCTGCCTTCTCCAGGTGGTCAGGACTTGTACCTCTTCTGTGCTTAACAAACGGTTTGGGTTTTTTCTGGTTTAATTTAGGCTTTTGGTAATAGCTTTGGGTGTCCTTGGTACTGCTTGTGCCTCTCTGGGGTATAACATTGTTACGGACTTCTTTAAGAAATGGCCTTGCTTGCTTTGGGTGGCATTATTTACTGGTTATTGGTAGAGGTGCTTGGGCTGCTGGTGCTAGTTATTTTGGGTTTGTCTTGTGTGCATAGACTTTCAGCTCCTCTGTAAGTCAGTGTGAGTATTTTCTACTCACTGGATACCCTCACCCCTTAGACACCAGACCCGCTGGACCAGCGCTCAGTTGCTTCAGATCCCCGCATGCTCAGCAGCGTTCATGATGCTGTAAGAAATCCAGATTTGCTCAGTACTAGCTATTTTTTGAGATCAGTGGTGGGTTTTCAGGTTGATTTATACAGGTGGGAACCAAAGCATCAAGCAGCAGGGCTTGGGAGATGGAGGACAGAGAGGGATGTATTCCAAAATTTTTTTAAAGTTTCTGACTCCTCCTGTACGTCTTCAGTAATCAGGTTAAAATTCTTAAATCTTTAATTACTGGATGATTTTAAGGGGAATTTGTGGTGGTTTTGAATTCATGCTCTTATGTTAAATGAGGCTGTTTCCTCCTGTGATGGTTTTCGGGCTGTTCCC
>WKFP01014340.1:64794-85562 GCA_011057875.1 Pterocles orientalis
CCTTAAAAAAAATCGAAAAAAAAAAAAAAAAAAAAAAAAAAAAGCCTTTAATACCAAGCTGTTGCTCCAAGTCTTTATCTGAATGATATCCCTTTAGTACGTGTTGTGTCTGGGCTCCACCGGACTCGGGAGCCGTTAATCTTCCTGGTGTTTTCTTCCCTGTGGGAAATGAGAGACAGATGTTCCCATCTGGAAGGTTTGCTCCTGCCACCGTCGTTTTGCTCAGAGTCGGAGGATTTGGAGAGCAGTGCAGCAGGCTGACACTTTTAAGAACTAATTTTTCCATGATTGTGATAATTGCCTGTTTGATAGCTGTAACTGCTTTCATTTTTCATGCGGAGTGCTTTAGCCTAATAAGTAAACAGTGCGGAGGAGTAAATACTTCTTAATATTGTAATAGGAATAGGTGATTTATTAAAAAAATCTTGTTGCTGTAGCTTTAAATGGAACAATGAACTAATGAAAAATTACTGAAATACTTCAGCAGTAACTAATGAAATGAATTGGTGACAATCTCTGGCTTTGCTTGACCACGGCTGCCCTGCCCAGCCTCTGCCCGTGTCCCAGGTTATAACTGCGGCCAAAGAGGTCTGAGCAAGCAGAGGGGTGCTCCCCCCAATCCCCAAAGCATTAAAATTAAAATTGAAATGCTGGCCTCTCTGTAGGTTTTGGTTTCCAGGAATATGTTCTGCTGGGATATTTTCCAGGAGCGTATCCCTCCCTTTGGGGTGGCTGTCTCAGATGGGGATAGAGCAAGCGGCTGGTGAGGGTGGGGAGGGTTCTTTGCCCTGGGGCATCGCGGGTGCTCCCCGCATCCCTTTGAGACAGCAAGGAGCTGTCTCAAAGCTCCTGGCAGGGACATTGAGAGATGGACCTGGGTCCCCCAAACTTTCTGGGAGTGTGGGAAGGGAATTGCTGTGGCGTGGTGGTAAGAGCAGCAACAGCTCCCGGGTGGCTGCCTCACCGTGTGTAAATGGTTTTTAGGGCAGCTTGCATGGTCTGAGTAACTATTGCCTTGCTCCTTCATGCAAAAGAGACCAGGAGAGTGGGGGTACCACACCAAAGTGGTTTGTGTTCTTGAAGAAGCAATGCAACCAGAATGTTGGGGGCCTGATCGATACCCTGCTTTGGGGGGTGTTGGATGCGATGGTGTGTGGGATGGATCCTGCAGCCATGGGTTTGCACCACTGACCCTGGATGAGTCCATGGACCAAGGGGAGACAGGGCTGAGGAGGCAGGGGTGCTGTGCAATGGGTCTGTGCTGAGGAGGCAGGGGTGCTGTACAGTGGGTCTGTGCTGAGGAGGCAGGGGTGCTGTGCAGCTGGTCTGTGCAGAGGAGGCAGGGGTGCTGTGCTGAGGAGGCAGGGGTGCTGTGCAGTGGGTCTGTGCTGATGGGTCTGGATGGCCGAGGCGAGGGCAGAGCTGGAGGTGCAGCAGGCTTGTCTGGGTGGGAGCACAGCAGAAGAGAACTGCTGGGAAGCCCAGCCTGTGCTGCCCGTGAGTTGAGAGCCAGGCACATTTAACAGGGTTTTATGAAAATCACTGAAGAGCAAGAGGGATAAAGATCTGCAGTCTGCCTTCAGGAGTAAATTATTAATCTTGCTTCCCTTATTAACTGCTTTCTGGACTGGTTGCAAGCGATAACATACTTTGCTCTTTCAAGTTCTTCTATCTGAGTTTCGCATTGAATTGAGATTTAAAGCGAAGCAGCTGTGTGTGGGAGAGGAGTAGATGGCAATGGAGATACACGCGTTTATTTTTGATTTATAAAATGCCTGTCCCAGGCTCAGCAGCTCCCTCCTGCGAGATGAGAGGCTCTCCTGCGAGGTGCCGAGTCCTCTCCACTCCCACAGCATCTTACAGCTCAGGAGCCTAGATGTGCTATAAACCCAAGCTAAACAGGGTAAAAATAGGCTGGTCGCACTTAGTGGAGGAAGTGTCCGTACAATCACGTAAGTTACCCACCGCAGCAGATGCTGTAGTATCATCATAGTCACCTCCATGCTTTGGCATGGAGAGAGGATGGAGAAGGACCTCAGCTGACCCACATTTGCTGCTGACCTGTTGATGGGACATGCTTGTGTCTCCCAATTCTGGTTGTAAATTATCATTTATTGACTTGAGCATAGGGAGACCTCTGGAAGCCACCCTACATGGAAATAAATATCAATGTTTCTGTAGAAACGTAATCTTGACTGCAAACCTCTTAACATCTCCCTTTCCACCAAATTGGGACTAACCCAATCATCCTTTTTTCCTAAGGCTGCTGTACTGGCTGCCTTGTTTCTGATGCTTATCTTCAGTCTTCCCCCTCCATCGCTTTTTGATGCAGTGATGCTGCAAAAAGATAAAATATTGGCCCTTTCCTTGATGATGTGATTTTGGTTTGAGCTTGGGGGAAGTTGTCTGGAAGCAGGTGATGGAGGGATTGCAGTGGAGTAGCAGTAAACAGCGTCTTCGGGAAGTCTGAGTAGCAATACTCTTGCTTTGCATGTAGATAACCTCTCATCTGCATGCCTTGGAGAGCTGCAAAGGTGCTCCACAGATGGCTGAGAGCCGTCAAGGGGAGGGAAAGGCAACCTTAGAGCGGAGGAAAGATGTTAATAAAATTTAAATGTAACTCTTCCCGTTTCTCAGTTCCTAAATGTGAAAAATATTAGCTTGGTGGAGACTGAAAACAGATGGTGAGCAGTTGGAGCAGATAAGCATGTTATTCAAAATAAACATTCGCCAAAGCTGGGGAGGTGGCGAACCATATTTCATTTCACCCTATTTACATTATCAGGTCAGGTTACACTGATGCTGCCTCTCGTTTGCATTCAGACTATCAACAGGGAACCCTGCAACGCAAGCCAACTGTGGTGTCCTTCCCATCAGAGCCGTGTTTGGGCTGGAACGGACGGGTTTGGGCCGTTTCCCTGGCTTTTTCTCCAGGACGATGCATTGAGCTAGTTGTCTTCAAGCAGCTCTCCCGGGCTGTCGGCAGGGTCCTGCCAGCCCCAGTGAGGGCACCGAGCTGCGTCCTGCCTTTGTTTCCCCCTTTCAAATGGTCTCTTTATCCATTTAGACAAGACTTTGTGTTGCTTTGGCTTAAACCAGGGACTCTTACCCGTGTGAATGGAGGGGAAACAAGCCTCTGGTTCAAAGGGCTGTGTCGAGGAAGGGTTCGTTTCCCTGACTTGAAGGCAATCTGTAATTCATGCCTCCAGTCCGAGTGGTCATCTGAGGTGGTAGGGCCAGTGGAAGGAGAGGTGTCTGTAAGATAAGATAAGAAGCTTATCTCCCTTGCTGTGATGAATGTTTTGGGATGGGCTGAATCTCCTTTGGGGGTGTCTGTCTGTCTGTTGGCTCCAGAACAAGCTCGGACCCGGCTCCTGGGTGACCAGAGAATTTCTCCTGACAGACTTAACCTCGGCCGCTGCTACTGGGATGATTCTCTGGTTCCTTGCTGTCAAGGGGCAAATACGAACTTTGGGCTGTTAACTTCTTGAGGTGAGGAGCAGCTTTTTAGGTTATGAGCATATTCTGCCTGTTCTAGATGAAAGCTGAAAACATCTGCTTTGATTAAACCTCTTTTTTCTGTATGAAACCGTTATGTGCTTTCACTCTGGAGACTGAACCACTGGGCAAGCCCCTGTACACAGTCTTTTGTTCAAGAGACATCAACTAAAACAAAAACTTGGTTAGTTTACAGACTTTCCATCTAACCACTTAGTGGTCAAAGCTTAGTTGCCAAGGTCTGATTTTGCGTCTGCTCTGTCTGCCCTGCAAACTGCAAAAGGGAAAAGCGAACCCTCGCCTGGGCATACCTGCCGGTTGTGCAGGGCTGTCTCATCTTTAATGTGTTTTTCTCTTATTTCTTCCAATATGTTTCATATTTTGACTTCTACAGAAAGCTGGAGTGCTTGAGTCTGGCAAACAGGTTTGTGAGAAGCAGCTCTGACTCCGTGCAGCTTATTTATAAATGGGATCAACAAAATCTCTCCCAGGCCAGGCAGGTTCCTCCTTCCTTCTGAACCCTTGTGACAGTGAATCAAGGGGAATCCTACACCTGTGCCAAGTATGGCATGAAGGTATCGATGTTCATGCTGTACGTACCCTCCAAACACCCAGCACAGGCTTTAAATCCATTTCCCATGAGGGAAGAGGAAAGGCTTTACTGTCTTGAGCTGATAGCAGGGTTTAAGAGCCTCTCACAGAAGTTGCTGGATGGTGTTAAATTGTGCCCATGCAGATGCCCCAGTGTAAGTTCATATAGAGCATCCATGTTTTCTATACCATAGCAGTGACTCTTTCTCTCTTCCCTTGCTCTCAGCAAGCTTGCAGCTCTGCCTTCACACCTAGATCAAAGCTTTCTCTTGAGCATCATCCCACAGAGCGGAGCACCGCCAGCCTCAGGCACTTTATCACCGCCTGTCACCTCTCCGAAACGCGACTGTGCCTGTGGGAGACACAGCCCAGGAGTCATGGCCCCAGCAAGGATGCGAGACAGGTTCATGATCCACTTTTTGTTAATAAATATAACTCTCCCATCTCGATATTATTCTAACGTCTGTCAGAACTATATTTTGAACTTGGGGAAGTGGATGAGGAGGAGACAGTTTGTGTCTGTCTGGCCCCCAGCATTATTTCTGGCTCTCTTCTCCAGTTCCTTATCTTGTTTTTTGTGGGAAGGTAACATCCAGTTTTCCTCATGCAATGTTTTTATTTCTTTCTCATCACTTGGTTTATTCTCTAACTGCCAAAGGCGTTTAGGGATTAGTTTAAATTCCAGTGTACTTGAGATGCTCCCTAATTTGTCACTTTTTTTTTTTTTCTCGTGCCTTTTCCCTTTTCTCAAACCCACGGGCACAAAGACATTAATAAAGCAGCTTCTTTAGACAGTTCACAACACGAGTAAATACTAGCCATTCTTCAGAGGTTACCTGTCACAGCAGCACTCTCTTTGTACTAAATACAAAGGTGGAAGACTTCTTTAAAGAAAATAAATACGATGAAATCTGTCTCAAGTGGGTGTTGGAATTGCCCCCTTTACAATGTGCTGCTGTGTCGGAGAGCTGGAGCCTTAATCCCCCAGGAACACAGGAGTGGGGCTTCTCTGAGGACCCCTTGAGACCCCAAATTTTCTCATGGCATGCTCTCCTGTTGTCTCACTTTGCTCTTTCTCCTCCCCAGAAAGGAAAAGCATCAGCTGCGCTTAATCTTGACATATGCTCCTTTTTAATTTGTTACGCCAGGATGAGAACTGGAGCAGCAAAGGAAATCTGGAGCATACCAACAGTCAACGCGGAGAGGCAAACAAAACCAGGGCCCTTCCACGTGCTGCTGGAGAGCAGAGGGATGAAGGGTTTCAGGTGTATTCAAAGCTCTGGGGCTTTCTAGTCTCTTGCACACCTGGGCTCCTTAAATGGGGCACGCGAATATATAGGGCACGCGGCACAAACTGCTCGTGCCTCCAGCTGTCCTCACCCCGAGAGCAGCTCTGCAGCGTCTGAAATCTGTAACTCCAGCCGCTGTGAAATCTGCTCTTCAGGCTTCGTCGGCTTTTGGAGAAAATGAAATTCTTTTATCAAGCCAAGACTAAAACAGCATCTCTGATCAGGTTTGGTTTTACTCCAAGTGAATCGTCTTCCCATGTGAAACTCCAGCGTGTTCAAGGCCAGTGTGCTGGTTTGGGCTGGGACAGAGTTAATTCTCTTCACAGCAGCTCCCGTGGGACTGTGGTTTGGATTTGTGCTGAAAACAGTGCTGATAAGGGGGTGTTTTAGTTACTGCTGAGCTGTGCTCACACAACGTCAAGGCCTTTGCTGCTCCTCACCCCACCAGCGAGCAGGCTGGGGGGGCACAAGGAGCTGGGAGGGGACACAGTTGGGACAGCTGACTCCCCTGGCCAAAGGGATGTCCCACACCATATGGTGTCATGCTCAGCATGTAAAGCTGGGGGAAGGAGAAGGATGGGGGGATGTTTGGAGCGATGGTGTTTGTCTTCCCAAGTCACAGCTATGTGTGATGGAGCCCAGCTGTCCTGGGGATGGCTGAGCACCTGCCTGCGATGGAAAGCAGTGAATCAATTCCTTGCTTTGCTTTGCTTGTGCGTGTGGCTTTTGCTTTAACTATTAGACTGTCCTTATCTCAGCCCACGAGTTCTCTCACTTTTACCCTTCCCATTCTCTCCCCCATCCCACTGGTGGGGAGAGAGCGAGCGGCTGTGTGGGGCTTACTGCCAGCCGGGGTTAAACCATGACAGCTGGGAAAGCAGCTCTTCCACCCGACTCCTCTTTCCCTGATTAACCTTTGCAGGTCCTGGGTGCAAAGTTGAGCCCATGTCACTGCAAAGTTTTGATGTTTGGCAGCTTGGTGGCAAAAGTGTGGTGCCATAAACACCTTCAATCTGTGTCCTACAGGCACTGCTTGAAAAATAATGACACAACATTTGTAAACGTTTAAATCTCAGAAGGGTTTGGAGGGAGGAGTTTTTGAAGGAAAACAACCCAGTGTTTCCAGTTTAGGCAGGTGTCCTGCTCTGACCCCTGGAGTATTCAGTCATTGACAAGAATTATTCTTCTTAGATCATCATCCAAAAATCTATTACAGCATTTGATGCTTTAGCATGATTTCAGATGACCGATGCGGTGGAGTGACTTGCAGGCGTTTTGAGGAGCATCTCAGCATCCTCTCTGCATCTGGAGGCAATGCTGAAATGTTGCTGTTGGTGAGCCAGTAAATATTTCTGAACTGTGAAATGTGGAGGAAAGAGACTGGGGAGGCGGCGTTTCTCCAGGGACCATCTCACTGGCTCGTTTTTAGCCCCAGGTCAACTTGAGGCTGACTCAAGTCCTCGTTCGCAGTCTGGTTTGCTCACATGATTCTCATTAAATGGATGTGTTCAGGCTATAAACGAGGAGGCTTAGAAAGATGGGTTTTATCTGCGTTTATAGATGCCCCAGGTCATTATCAGGAAGCTTTTAAATTTAACAATCCTGTTTGCTTCTTGTCTGTCAGAATGAGCTCGGAAAAGAAAGTGTTGGCTTCTCGTGGGCTTTGGTTTTGGTGCCTCATGCAGTAGCCCAGCAGTAGCCGGTTTTATTTTGGGGGTTATAAATTTTGTGTGACTTTTTTTTTCCCCTCCCCTATAAGTGAACCAAATTAGTTCTGTTTTCTTAATGTGCCTTAGGAGCGTTTGAGGAAGAAAGAGGAGAAACCTGAAGGGTTGGTTTCACGCTGTTTCTCTCCTGAGCAGGGCAGTCTCGGGTTTGCCATGTAACCTGGAGAAGAGGGTTTCATAGGAAGGGGGTGAAAAAGATTGATATTTGGGGTGTGCGGTGGGACAGGGCAGCAGGCAAGGAGTGATGCAATGCTCTCTGGGCGTGCCTGCAGCTGGGCAGGCGTGGAGGCAAGCAGAGAGCTCGAACCACATCTCGTGTCTCTGTCCGCGGACAACATGCAAACAGGTCGTGGTTCTCGCGTAGCAGCTCACATTTCTGCAATTACTCCCCGATTCGGAACAAATGTGTTTCTGTCCCCTGGTAGCCATCAGGCAGCTGGCACCGAGCGGTGGCTGGGCACAATTGGTGCTGTTTGGATTGAAAAATGTGAGTCGTATCGCAGTGTTTCGCTTCCCTGCCTGGGTGAGTAAACTCGGATGCTTCGTGGTAGAAACGCCCTTAACTCCATGCACCAAACCTGCTCCCTGTTTGCTGCATTTATTTTGGGTGGGAGGAAAGGGAAAGGCAGGAGCTTGTCCCTTCCTGCTCTTGCCAATGAAGTCCCCTGCTGGAACAGGTACCTCTGATGTCCTGCTCCTGTGCTAATATATCGTTATTCGTCTGAACGCCATGCTCACGTGTGCATGTGACAGGGAGTGCCTGCACAGCAGCGTTAAATCCTGTGAAAATTGGACCAAATGGGCGTGAATAGCAGTTTGCAGTGTTACATTGAGGTAGTTATTATATGTTAAAATTCATAGCAGTTTCCTATGGCTTTGGTATCTCCCCACTTTGTTCATGAAAGCAAAGCACAGATTTTCTTTTTTTTTTAATTTTACCGTGGAAGTATTGTGGACACAGGTTTTATAGTGATCCCAGCACCCCAGTTATTCCAGCTGCACTGCAATGGGTTTTCAGCGTGTATTCACCTCTGCTCCCCCTTCCACAGATTGTCCTGCAAACAGCAAAAAATCTGCTAGGACTAATGAACTTCATTTGTTACCGTGCTGGCGTTAACGATGACTTGCCGTAAGGAAAATAAACGAGGCAGCTCACAGCTGGTGCATGGTGGTAGCGCCGGTGCTGGGGGCTCAGGAGCAGGTTCCAGGCCAGGAGCACGGTGGGCTCAGGTGTCAGTTCGTGTCTTCTGTGCTCTCGACAGCAGCATTTTTGTTGTCAGGAGTTGCAAAGTCACAGGTTCTATGGTTATATTTCAGTGCAAAGCTTTGCCATCCGTTCGGTGCCTCCCTGCTTTATGGGACTATGGCATTTCAGCAGTTTGCCGGAGTTGGAAAGCTGAATTCCCTACAGCTGACAGATATTTGTAAAAACTGTGGATTGCAAATTAGATTGGAATCCCATTTGATTAGATAACAGCCTGTGCTTTAACACCTTTCCTCTGTGGCTTAAAGAGGCACCAGGACTGATGCCAGGCAGGGCAGAGCCCCTGTGCACGTGTGGGTTTATGGCTGTGCCCCCTTCGAGGGGGTGCCCTGGGAGCCCCCCTCGGCCGCCCCGCTGAGCGGCGGTGCCACTTGATGCGAGCTCCTGTGTCCCAAGCGGCACGCTTGGCTGCTGCCCTGAAACCCCGGCAGGCTTTTCCACTCACCGACAGCCAACAGCTGCCTGAGAAAATTCGCCGGTCGAAGCCCAGCTTGTGTGCACCGGAGAGAGGTGAAGGACGAGTGTCTGCACCTCCCTCTTCCCGAGCCAGGGCGCAGATGGGTGTGCTGGGGACCTGGTAGCATTCCTGTGCAGGGACATGCTGGAGTGTGGTCACAACTCGTTAGTGAGCTAATTGAATGAGGCAAGCGGAGGCTTGAGGAGCAGCGACTGTGTTCCCAGAGGGGATGGGACGTGTCCCATCGTCGAGGTCACGAGCTCCGCAGCCAGGCAGGTGCCAGAGCCACAGCAGTGTGATGGGTGGGGAGGTGTTGGCTCCCATGGGAGAGACACTTTTGGAGATGCTTAGGCTTTGCTGCTGAGCTGTCTGGATTTAAAAAAAAAAAAAAAAAAAAAAAAAAAGAAAAAAAAAGAAAACAAACCCCAAAAAATCCCAAGGCTTGCACAAGCACATATTTCCTCTTTCTCTGGTTTCCCCTCAAATGTCTTTTAAGGCTGATTTTAGCCATGCTGGAGCTGGGAGCACTTGCCACCTCATTCAGCTGAGCTGGGACATCCCACCAGAGCTTGGGCCCTCAGGAAGGGACCCGCAGAGGCTGAAGAAGCAGCTGCAATGTGAGCCAGTGCTGTATTAGACCCCAGAGACTCCACGCAGGCGAGGTGGAGTGAATAGCCGGTGTCGACTCATTTTTACAGTGCCGTGACCATATCAGTCACTTGCTGTCACAGCTGCCACCAGCGTTGCACCGATGCTCCCTGCACACCGCGCTGGCACCCACCCAAAAGCTGGGTAGCCTGTTGCATGGCTCGGAGCTGGCGGTTCCTCCGGAGAAGCTGTCTCAGGGCCAGGCAGTGTGAACACAGGGTGCCTGCAAGGTGTGTGCATCCGGGGGGATGCTGTGCTGGGCATGAGGACTGCCCGGTGCAAGGGAGAGGAGGTGCAGAACAGGGAATTTGGGAGGTGTTTTTTTTTCAAAAAGAGAACATGCAAAACTGGTCAGAGTGCTGTTGGCCACAGCAGCTGCTTCAGGGTGTGTTTTTGCTGGTTGGGGAGCAGGGCTGGGGGTGAAACCTTGGCACCCCTCCCTAGTGCCACCCCGTGCACATGGCGAGGTGTGTGTGGGTGCACCTGGGGAGTGCCAAGAGGATCTTAAATGGGAAGGAAGGCAAAGCAAATGGACAGAAATACTTTGAGGAAGCATCTTTGGGCACGAGGGGTGAGAAGGTGCAGTCGAGAGATGGGGATGGTGAATGCGGGCATCCTGAGCCTGCCTGGCAGCATCTCCTGACACCTGCTGCACCCCGGGTGACAATCCCCTGCCTCGGGCCATGCAGAGCCGCGGGAGCCTTGTGTATCTTCCCCACCCACTCATTTTCACTCTTGCAACTGTATTTCCCTTGCTGGGCGGGGAAATGCTTGTCCGTGACTGTCACTAAGCATTACCACCTTCTCTCCGTACAGTTGCTGGTGAGAAGAGGGTGCCAGGGATGCCCGGATCGCCTGTGGAAGTGAAGATCCAGTCCAGGTCCTCTCCTCCCAACATGCCGCCGCTGCCCCCCGTGAATCCCGGCGGCCCCCGGCCCGTGTCCTTCACCCCGACTGCACGTAAGCCCCCAGTAATGCTGCTTTTCCCTGGGACCAGGAGGAAGGGCTCTGCTTGTAGAAGTCATCAGGGGTGTCCCAGCCATCGTCTGGGGCTGCTGACCAGCACAGCAAGCGTTAGCAACGCGGCACGACTGTACGGAAGGGGGGACAGGGGCCTTCCTGCTGTCCTGCTAAGGATGTAGGATGTATAATGGGGTCTGTAATCCCCCCTTAACCCCCTGCCTGCTCCTACCTTGCTCCTGCTGCTGCCTTGAGTCCTCCTCCTTGCAGGTGCAGCCTTGATTTCCACCATAAACTCCTTAAGAAATGGAAGTCTTTTATCAGTTCTACTTCAAACAAGCCAAGAGCTGGGCTTTGCACTGTATCTTTTGGAGGAGTTAATTCCTGCTCTGCTATATCTCACTTTGCAGACAGCATTTCTGCAGCTGAGATTAGAAACTTTTCCTTTTTTTCATTTCCCAGCCTCAGAAATTCTTTGCTGTCCATCCCGATTCTCTTTTCTCCATCTGTTCTTTATAATTAAGCCGCACTCGATCCTGGTCCTGCCCAGCTGTAGCGCAGCCTCGCGCCTGCTTCTTCTAGCAGGGTGTTGCTTGGAGGTGACTCCACGGGTGGGATGGATGTACAGCCTTTTCTCACAGCCTAGAAAGAGCACTGACTCTTTCCTTTCTTCCTTAGCCAACATTTAAACCATTTAATGTCTTTAAAAAACATCATTCTGGAGCAAAGCTGCTTGACTTTGTTGGGCGTGCAGTTATCTGACCCCTGCATTGGCAGGTACATGTTTTCCAGGCTCTCCTCACCAATTTTCCCCCGTGCTGAGCTTCTCCCTAGCTGGTTCTGCGCCACTTTGCTGTCCGCGGCGGTGTCTGGGATCTCTCTGTTTCACGCTGGCAGTGGATTTCAGAGATTTCCAGTCCAGCCTCTTTCAGGACGCACTGATTTATCGCATGATGCTGGCAGCAGCCCTAATCGCTGGGTTATCCCACCAGACACATTGTCCCCATCTTTACGTGCTGAGGGGTTCTTAATGGCTCTCCTTTTGCTGAGGCCGAAAAAGACCATTAGCCAAGTGACAGAAATTAATTTTTCCAGTGAGGTTACTTGGCACACTGCTAAGGGCCAAGGAGCCTGAATCTGCTGATTGCAAATGACTTAATTGTCTCTTTCCGAGAGAGATGAGAGATGCAACCTGTGGTGAAGTTCATTCTTCCTGTTTTATTTCTCGGTTGTGCCAAAAGGTCTCGATCAGAGTCGGTGGGTGTGTGCCCTGCCTTGTAAAACCCACAGTTGGGCAGGTGAGGAGGAGCACGCTGGAGGAAGGCCATAATAAATAAAAATAATAAAACCACCCGTGTTAGCAAACAAAAGGGTTGGAGAAGCAGCGAAAGCCTTTGACTGTGGAGGACTTGAGGCAGAATTCAGCAGACCAGCCCTAGATGATGACTTTTATGTTTCCAGGAATTTAGCATCCTCCTCTCCCCAAAGCAGTAATCCCACCAGTGTGGGTACGCCACCTCGCTTGCTTCAGCACTGTCTCCTCACCTGGAAATTTTGGTCCCAGCCCGGCTCTGTGGTCTGTGGCAGAGCAGATCCCAGTGATGCGCGGGATCAGATAACTGCCAGCCGCCCTGCGGTAACGCCGTTTGCAGGAGGTCAGGCAGGGTAAGCCTGAAAACACAGAGAGCAGTTACAGGGGCTGCGTCTAACGGCAGCTCGAGCCGACGCAGCTCGCTCCGCTCCCATGGCATCACCTGAGTGCATCGGCTTCCCCAGCTCCCTTCCTTGGCAGCCTCCCCCGAGGGTCCCCTGCAGCCCCCCAGCCCCTGCATGGGTCGCACAACCCCTGCTTCTCCTGGGGTATAAATAGAGCTCGTTGATCTCCGTATCTTTCATTTGAAAGAATAAGAGGAAGCGAAATAGAGAAGGGGGAAAGCGCCTCGGTCACAGCCAGTGGAGAGTCCGGAGCTGCGCAGTCCTCTGCTCTTTGAGAGGAGCTTCTCTGGGCTGCTTTCCCCACTATTTATAACACTTTTATTGTGAAATAAATGCTCTTTATGAGTAACTGCCAAAAGCCTCGCCTTTCACATCGCTCCGCGTTTGCTGCTGCTCCGCGGTAGCTAACCCTGCGAGTACACGCCGTCTCTGCAGGACGCCTCTGTGCCTTTGCAGGTTTGGGGAAGCCGCTGGACAGGAGCTTTTCAGGCTGTGTTGCTCTGTAACAAAAGACATGAGCTCGCTTTGCTCTTACACCTTTCTGTCCTCTCAGCCTTTGCCTTCAATTTATCATCTGTCTGTGTAAAGACACGTCTCTGTTATGCCCCAGAAAAGCCCGTCACCTCCTGGTTAGCAGGAACCACCTTTGATGGTCTCTTCAGCCTTATCTTTCCCTTGCATCTTAACTGACTCTGGTTAATCTTGCCAGTTCCCTCCTGTGCTCACCAGGCAGGTCCAGGTGTGTGGTCCAGAGCAGTTTAACTGAGTACCTCCTGTCTTTTTCTCCGAAAAACCCTCACCGGGGTCATGAGGATTTGGTATGATCCTCATGTAGCTGCAGCGGAAATTTTGGCTTTTTTCTTTTTTTTTTTTTTTTGGCAAACTGCTGCTCCGTCATGGCACGCGTGCCCCTGGCCTCAGTGCTTCTCTGAACGCTGTTGTTTGAAATGGTTTTTATAGCTTGTGGCCTTCTCCATGAGGAATTCAGGGCTGGGCTTTTAAGGATAATCCAGCGGATCAGCTAAGACTATGTTTACGATGATGTACTTTTCACCTCTCCAGCTCTGGGCTCTACTGAGCTGGGGCCCCCAGTGCACAGCTGCTCTTCAGACAGGACTCCAGATTGCACAACGGCGGTGCAGGGATATCAACAATTTATTCTAATCCCTTGCCCAGTTCCCAAACTTCCAGCCCTTCTGTCTGTTTCGACATGCTCGCTGCTTACAGGAGACCAAGTTGCAGATGGGACCAGGTTGGAATAAAACCAGCCGTGTTTGCAAAACTCCCTCTAAGGCCCTGGGGAGGTACAGCAGGATGGGGCAGGGGGCTGTCAGCCGTCCTCGGGGTGACTGGAGGCACCTGAGCTGCGGCA
This sequence comes from Pterocles orientalis, assembly GCA_011057875.1. NCBI lineage: Eukaryota > Metazoa > Chordata > Aves > Pterocliformes > Pteroclidae > Pterocles > Pterocles orientalis. The sequence continues at coordinate 78,317 of WKFP01014340.1, forward strand.
TCTATCAGCGGGACGCCGGCTCTAATGAGCACTCATGACTTATTATTGTAAGTGACGGGGCTGGGAAGGATCCTTGGATCATCTGGTGTGATTATCAGCCTGATGCAGACCAAAAAACGCCAATGGGTAATTCGTGCTGAGGGCTCTGGACTCAGGACTAAAACACATTTAATTCCTCGGGCTGAGTGTACGGCATGACTCCATCTGCCGCAGCATCAGCTTTATGCAGCCCAACCCTGTGTTCTCCCGGGCTGCTCGAGCGTGGACAGAGATTCTGTTCTGCCTCTGCTGAGCCCTAGTCCCGAGGTGTCTGATGGCACTGGGTATGGAGCTCGCTGAGCGGAGGCTGGTGAAGGAGGGAAATGCTGGGGAAGGCACTGTCTGTGGTGGAAATCACCCCCAGTGATCCTGTAAGGAAAACTCCTGTGGACATCTTGGCTGGGCGAGCGGTTCTTGTGCACTGTTGGCTGCAGAGCATCTCCACAAGCTCCGGGGGAGGCCAAGGAGAAGGCTGGCACGCTGCCAGTGACCGGCTCCATCGCTGGGTACCCCTGGCTTGGCATGTGGACTCTGTTCTGGCCACACTCCCTCTTCTGGTTCTTGCCCTGTTTGCTGGTGATGATTAGCCTGAAGAAGAGAAGGCTCCGGGGAGACCTTCCAGCACCTTTCAGTGCTGAAAGGGGGCTACAGGAGAGATGGGGATCTGGATCGGGGGGTGGAGGGACAGAACGAGGGGTAACGGTTTTAAGCTGAAAGAGGGGGGGTTTAGATATTAGGAAGAAATGTTTTCCTGTGTGGGGGGTGAGGCAGGGGCCCAGGTTACCCAGAGAAGCTGTGGATGCCCCATCCCTGGAGGGGTTCAAGGCCAGGCTGGATGAGGCTTTGGGCAACCTGGGCTAGTGGGAGGTGTCCCTGCCCATGGCAGGGGGTGGCACTGGATGGGCTTTAAGATCCCTTCCAACCCAAACCAGTCTGTGATTCTGTGACTAACCCCCAGCAGCAGGCTCTCAGGTGAGAGATGGATCCTCTGAAACACCAAACCACAGGGACGTGCCCATCCATTGCTCAGTAATGTTTCTGTCTCCCATTTGCAGTGCCCAATGGAATAAACCATTCCCCCCCGACGCTGAACGGGGCACCGTCCCCACCCCAGCGGTTTAGCAACGGTCCTTCTTCCTCCTCTTCCTCCTCCCTGACGAACCAGCAGCTCCCGGCCACGTGCGGTGCCCGGCAGCTCAGCAAGCTGAAGCGCTTCCTCACCACCCTGCAGCAGTTTGGCAACGACATCTCACCAGAGATCGGGGAGAAGGTCCGGACCCTCGTCCTGGCATTAGTGGTAAGCCCCGCGCAGCAGCCTGGGCTTTTCCCAGCCCAGTTTGGCGATGGGACCCTGACAGCCAGTGCCTGTCCCCGTTACACAGCATTATCTCTTTGCGTCTTTACAAGCAAAGCTGTTGACTGAGCAAGACTCTCATGTTTATGTTTTATGGTAGACTCTGACTTCTTTTTTTCTTGTCTTGGGTGGGTTTCCAAAAGCTGTTTGTCCAGTGGCTTTAGCATGAGCTTGTGTGCAGCTAAACTTAAGGAAACCTGGAGGGATTTGGACAAAACTTTTCTATAAAGGCCCCAGGTCTGGTATTGTGGGCTTGCTGCATGCCGTGGGCTGTGCTGGGCTTTTTCATTTGCTCTCGTAAAAGGAACATTTCACACAATTCAGAAGAGCCTGCAGTTTTGTACCAGGAAAGTGTTTTCTTGCTGGTGCAGATTTATGATTGCCTGACCCCAACAGTGGATCAGTATACCTCTGATCTGCTTCCCTACAACGAAAAGCCCGTTCCAGCCACCGCTTTGCCAGTGCTGTCCTGACTTCAGTGGGCTTGAAAACAACGCTGCAGTGCTCGGCCAGGCAGCCAGGTGTGATGGGAAGAGCAGCGTCCTGTCACTAGCAGGGACTCACCAGGAAGGCTGCTAGTCCTCCGCGTAGAGAATATCGTGACACTTCACAGATGTCATTTATCGCTATGCAGTGATGTGTTTAATGTTCCTGCGTATCTTAAAACAAGCCCACCGGCACAGCCAAGTTCACCGTTGCCAAGGTCTGCAGGGGATGTGCTTCTGCTGTGCTGCTGCTTTGTGTGGTTGCATGTTTGTGTTACCAAAGGCATTGATTCTTCCACTCATACTCACGCCCGTGACAGTCTGGAGGTGCAGCTACAGGAAAGGGCTCAAATAACTTTTGTGCATCTTCTGCATTTTTTCTACATTCCCGCTCTGGGATTTGCAAGAGCCGGGGTTGGTGAGGGTGTGTACATGTGCAGACAGTGCACATGCACCCTTTGGCAGCTGGACGGCTGGAAACACCCTTCAAAAACCAATTGAACAGGTCCTGCTGCAGAATTGTTTAACATTAACAGGCGTACAAACTAACAGTGAGAAATGCTGTGCAAGCCCAGACCTTGGGCTGAGTCCCTGGAGCACAGCACCATGCCACCTGCCCAGCTGCGGTCCCGTGTGGCACCCAGCGCTGCTCCCGCGCTGATCACTGCTTTTGGCGTGTTTCTTTTGAGGCTCAGCACGCAGCGAGGGTAGCTAGGCTGCAGCAGCCTGGAGTATTTCTGCTTTCAAGATTGGCGTGGGCAGAGCCAACGTGAGTCTGTCCGTGGCCTTGGGGGCTTTCACAGTGCTTGAGCACTGGATGCAGGATGCTGCTGCGGAAGAAGGAAGGCGTATATATTTCCATGGGTGTGGGGTAGTGCCTTAGCTTACCCTTTTGGAGAGGAAATTATATGCTGTCCTGGTTCCTCTGACCGTCGTTCTCACCACTGATTGTGATAATTGCTGCAGGGATGGATTTTGTATCTGCCGGTTGTCCAGGGGAGCCCCCAGCCTGAGCAGCCATGGGGGACACAAGGTTGGGTCTGGGGAGGACTGTAGGTTAGACGAGGTGGAAGGGAGGAAGGAGGAGAAGAAGATGTGCAGCTCTGAGTGGCTACAATCGCTGTCTGGCCCCCCACAGCCTGCCCCAGCCGCCTGGCCAGGGTGTGGGAGATGCCAGCTGCGTCCTGCTGCCTCCCAGAGCCACTCTCTGCCTCCTGGCCCCGGTGCTGGGAGGATGCTGGGCCAGGCAGCACCCGGCTGTGCGCAGCGTTCACCCCTCGCCTGGTGCAGCGTTTCTGCTCCGTTGGCCCGAGTCTTTTTGGCTGCGTTAGGCAGGATCTGATGCGAACATTGTCAGTGCTGTAGTGGCAGATGCAGTCTCTCTTCCAGTTCTGTTCGTTTGGAGCTGTTTCCCGTGTGTCTAAAAATAAGAACAAATTGTCATTTCGTTTCTTATTTCAGAACTCAACGGTGACAATCGAGGAATTTCACTGCAAGCTGCAAGAGGCAACGAACTTCCCCCTCCGGCCATTCGTGATCCCCTTTCTGAAGGTGACAGGGGGCTGGGGGGGTTGCTGATGCTCCGTGTGCCGATCTGCGGTGCTTGGCAGCCTGTTGTGGCTGGGAAAGCTCTTGTTTCAAGCACCACGGCAATTTTGTTAAAGTCCGAGCCAGACTGCACAGACCGTAGCAGTGGCCATGTGGGGCTGGCTCGCAGAGCGCTAACGTTCTAACGTGTGCCGCATATGTCTGCGTGTGTGGGGATGAAGGAGACAAACCAAGCTCTGTTTGGCAGCTTCTGATCCTATAATCTGATTTGCAAATGTTCAGCTCTAGAATATTTGCAGTGTTGGCATACAGAGCGTGTCTGGGGTGGTTAGATGCTGGAAGCAGAGCGCTTCCCGTGACACGTGGTTTTTGGGTGCACCGACATCAGGCCATCCTCAGCTCTTGAGCAAATACAGGTAAAGGTGACGCTGGGAGCTGGAGGATCCTGAGCTGGGGCTGCAGGCTCCAGGTGTTATTACAGGTGTTACCTGTGCAGAGCTAACCTGTGAATGCCTGCCCGCAGCCTGCGTAAACCAGCCCCGCTCATGTTTTCCAGGCCAACCTGCCGCTGCTGCAGAGGGAGCTGCTGCACTGCGCCCGGGCGGCCAAGCAGACGCCCTCCCAGTACCTGGCGCAGCACGAGCACATCCTGCTGAACACCAACACCACCTCCCCCACCGACTCCTCCGAGCTGCTCATCGAGGTCAACGGGAATGGCAAGAGGCACAGTCCAGACAGGTAAAACCAGCTTTTGTTGCTCTGCCAAATTCTTGAAGTCATGACTTTTGTTTCAGCTTTGCTGCTGTCAAAGCTTCGAGCAGCATCTCGGGCTAAATTGTAGGATCTTATCGCTCCCAACAACTATTAGCTGTTAATAAGACACCGATGATTGCTCCTCCTGCACTGTGAATTCAGGCTGGGATCCTCTTTCAGGCAGGTTCTGTCCCAGAGGGATGTGTTGGATAGTGCTGAGAAGCCTGAGCTGGAGAGCCGAGCGGTTCCCCTCCCCGGGCAGCGGGCGGGAGCACTGTCGGGGCTGGGAAGGATACGGTTCATTTTCACCCCTGGTTATTCCAAGTTAAAAGTTGTTATGTAATTATGTGGAGCATGCCTCAAATTCATAAAAAAACTGTGAGATTTTAATTTCCATCAGAAAGATGAAACACAGCACCCGGGCATGTTGTACTTTTTCTTTGACGGGGTCGTTCTGTGGATTTGTTCACCAGTTGGGTGTGTTTGGTTTAGCTCCCTGCATTTATCTCCCGGGAAAATCATCACTGCCCAAACTCTGCTGATTCAAAATCTGCATCTTTCCCTCTCCGAGTTCATTTGCGCGTTGCTAACGAATACCTCTCTCTGCCGGTGTGGTTGCAGGAGGGATGACAGCAGCTTTGAGAGGGAGCCACTGCCGACAGAGCCTCCAGCCAAGCGGGTGTGCACCATCAGCCCCGCGCCCCGGCACAGCCCGGCCCTCACCATCCCCCTGATGAACCCTGCAGGGCAGTTCCACCCCACCCCACCGCCCCTCCAGCACTACACCTTGGAAGATATCGCCACCTCCCACCTCTACAGGGACCCCAGCAAGATGTTGGAGCACAGAGAGATTCGGGACAGGCACGGCGGTCTTGGTGAGAAAGCCTGGAGGGGTTTTGGTTGTAGGAGCTGTGGGACCCAGCAGCTGAGCTTTGGCATCGGTCCCTGCTCGGCCACTTGCACCCAAAGCTGTGTGATGCTGGGCACGTCCTCAGCAGGGTTTCTGCAGGAAATCAGAGAAGACAACTGATGGTGGGAGGTTAAAAACGGGAGGATTAACAGTTTGTACTTCCCTGTGCACATGTAAAGGCTGGAGCCACCGAGGATGAGGAAGGAGCTGGTGCGTGAGTTGAGCGTAGCCAACCCAGCAGGCAGGAATGGAGGGCAGGGAAATGGAAATTAACCTTTCTGAGATCACTAAAGCAGGAGAGCAGAGCCTGACCCCCTGCCCTGTTTCTCCCCAGTGGTGTGTGGGAGGTGCGCACTGCGTTTCCAGCAGGGCAGCCTGCATCGTGTCCCTGCCCATGGCAGGGGGTTGGAACTAGATGGTCTTTAATGTCCCTTCCAACCCAGACCAGTCTGTGATTCCATGAATCGCACGCTCTTAGCTCCTGGGCGTTTCTAAGAAGGGAGCCAGTTCTGCAGGCAGGTCAGGGCCAGACCCGTGAGCGGATTGTAGCATATCACAGACAGACAAGGGTAGAGGCACCAGTACAGGATTGCCCCTGTAAAGCCACCTCCTTGAGATGTGTTTTAAAATCCCAGCTGTGTGTAGCTGGAAGTACAGCTCTTTGTTCTTGCTTTGGGCCACCTTCCCTCTTCAGAATCTTCCTGAAAGCACTGGGTCCCTCTGATCGCTCTCCTGGCTGCGGTGTGTTGCAGGTTTGAATGGAGGATACCAGGATGAGCTGGTGGACCACCGCTTAACGGAGAGAGAGTGGGCTGACGAGTGGAAGCATCTCGATCACGTAAGGCATGGCAGGAGGTGTGAGAAGCTCTGTGGGATGCAGCTCCACCTGCTCCAGTTTGTTATTTTCTTGTTGCTGATAGTGTGTCTGGGCTTTCCTAGTGGCTTGGAGAGGAACAAGCCACCACAAGAAGGTGGATGGAGGGAGGGCGGATAGGAGCAGTAGCACTTTCCTGGCAGCTTTTCTCTGCTCATGGTCAGTCGAAGCCAAAATCACTTTGGATGATATGTCTGAAGCTGGGGAGCTTTTTTTCCTGGGCTGCCAGCCTTTTGTGAGTCTCAGCTAGACACCACCAGCAAGACCTGGTACGTCTGGCAGACGTTGTGCAGTCTGTTTTTTCCCTCTGAGCAAGGGTGTTCATTGCAGCACTTCACTGGAGGGTTTCCCCCAAAGAGATGGGACGGAAATTCAGCTTGGGTCACAGATGCAGAGAGACCCTGTGCTTGCTCATGCTCTGAAGCTGGTGTTTGGAGGTGGGGTGTGTGTGGAGTAGGGGCCCTGTACCTGAATATTTGTGAGCTGGGATGTGGCTACTGAGGGCTGGCATGACAGCCAGCCCTTGCAGGGATGCCCCGTTCCCGCAGGAAAGCGGGGTTTTGTCAGCTCCATGTTTAGAAGCGTGGCCCTAAACCTCCTGTGGTGCCCAAAGCCCCACGGTGCAGGTGTGATCACCCCCGTCCCAGCCAGTGCTGCTCAGCAGGACCCAACCTGACCCATTTGGATACTGCATCCTCTGAAACACTGCGCTCAGAGCCCCTTCCCATGGAACCACCTCGTGCTTCATCCTCCTGGGATGGTCCCTGGGGTACCTCTGATGAGAAATTCGGGAGATGACCGTATGCGTTTTCCTCCCCACAGGCACTGAACTGCATCATGGAGATGGTGGAGAAGACCCGGCGCTCCATGGCCGTGCTGCGGCGCTGTCAGGAGGCCGATCGCGAAGAGCTCAACTACTGGAAGAGGCGCTGCAGCGAGACGGCCGAGCCGCGGAAGGCGGGCGGCGAGCTCATCTCCCGGCAGCACAGCCCCAGCAGCTCCGACTCCATCGGCAGTGGTAAGCCGGGGCAGGCGACCTGCGCCAGGACCTTTCTAAGTGGGTGTCTAATTACAGCAAGGCTATATGAGGCATAAAGTGATGATCGTATATTCCAATTTGAATATAAATTAAATACTTAGCAGCACATAGCTGTTCGCAAAGCTTGGAAGAGAGACGAGTTGTTGCACAGGAGCTGGGTGAGCTCCTGGACGCAGCATTTGCTGGCGTCTGAAGGCACCTCTGGGCAGCGGCAGCACCTTCAGCGGGTGCCAGAAGAGCATCT
>WKFP01014340.1:92049-103155 GCA_011057875.1 Pterocles orientalis
GAGTTCATTTGCGCGTTGCTAACGAATACCTCTCTCTGCCGGTGTGGTTGCAGGAGGGATGACAGCAGCTTTGAGAGGGAGCCACTGCCGACAGAGCCTCCAGCCAAGCGGGTGTGCACCATCAGCCCCGCGCCCCGGCACAGCCCGGCCCTCACCATCCCCCTGATGAACCCTGCAGGGCAGTTCCACCCCACCCCACCGCCCCTCCAGCACTACACCTTGGAAGATATCGCCACCTCCCACCTCTACAGGGACCCCAGCAAGATGTTGGAGCACAGAGAGATTCGGGACAGGCACGGCGGTCTTGGTGAGAAAGCCTGGAGGGGTTTTGGTTGTAGGAGCTGTGGGACCCAGCAGCTGAGCTTTGGCATCGGTCCCTGCTCGGCCACTTGCACCCAAAGCTGTGTGATGCTGGGCACGTCCTCAGCAGGGTTTCTGCAGGAAATCAGAGAAGACAACTGATGGTGGGAGGCTAAAAACAGGAGGATTAAGAGTTTGTACTTCCCTGTGCACATGTAAAGGTTGGAGCCACCGAGGATGAGGAAGGAGCCGGTGCATAAGTTGAGCGTAGCTAACCCAGCAGGCAGGAATGGAGGGCAAGGAAATGGAAATTAACCTTTCCAAGATCACTAAAGCAGGAGAGCAGAGCCTGACCCCCTGCCCTGTTTCTCCCCAGGGGTGTGTGGGAGGTGTGCACTGCGTTTCCAGCAATGCAGCCTGCATCGTGTCCCTGCCCATGGCAGGGGCTTGGAACTAGATGGTCTTTAATGTCCCTTCCAACCCAGACCAGTCTGTGATTCCATGAATCACACGCTCTGAGCTCCTGGGGGTTTCTAAGAAGGGAGCCAGTTCCGCAGGCAGGTCAGGGCCAGACCTGTGAGCGGATTGTAGCATATCACAGACAGACAAGGGTAGAAGCACCAGTACAGGATTGCCCCTGTAAAGCCACCTCCTTGAGATGTATTTTAAAATCCCAGCTGTGTGTAGCTGGAAGTACAGCTCTTTGTTCTTGCTTTGGGCCACCTTCCCTCTTCAGAATCAGCACTGGGTCCCTCTGATCGCTCTCCTGGCCGCGGTGTGTTGCAGGTTTGAATGGAGGATACCAGGATGAGCTGGTGGACCACCGCTTAACGGAGAGAGAGTGGGCTGACGAGTGGAAGCATCTCGATCACGTAAGGCATGGCAGGAGGTGTGAGAAGCTCTGTGGGATGCAGCTCCACCTGCTCCAGTTTGTTATTTTCCTGTTGCTGATAGCGTGTCTGGGCTTTCCTAGTGGCTTGGAGAGGAGCAAGCCACCACAAGAAGGTGGATGGAGGGAGGGCAGATAGAAGCAATAGCGCTTTCCTGGCAGCTTTTCTCTGCTCATGGTCAGTGGAAGCCAAAATCACTTTGGATGATATATCTGGAGCTGGGGAGCTTCTCCTGCAGAGCATGGTGACGTGCTGCCCTGCCTGTCTGAGCACCTGAACCCAGCCATGTGCCCGCACGGGTCTTCTGCAGCAGCCCAGGCCAGCATGGTACCTGCAAGCGTGCAGATGTGCAGAGACATGGAGCTTGCAGAATAAGTAAACCCATCATTATTTTTTTATGGACTTTTTTTCCTGGGCTGACAGCCTTTTATGGGTCTCAACTAGACACCACCAGCAAGGCCTGGTACGTCTGGCAGACGTTGTGCAGTCTGGTTTTTCCCTCTGAGCAAGGGTGTTCATTGCAGCACTTCACTGGAGGGTTTCCCCCAAAGAGATGGGACGGAAATTCAGCTTGTGTCACAGATGCAGAGAGACCCTGTGCTTGCTCATGCTCTGAAGCTGGTGTTTGGAGGTGGGGTGTGTGTGGAGTAGGGGCCCTGTACCTGAATATTTGTGAGCTGGGATGTGGCTACTGAGGGCTGGCATGATAGCCAGCCCTTGCAGGGATGCCCCGTTCCCGCAGGAATGCGGGGTTTTGTCAGCTCCATGTTTAGAAGCGTGGCCCTAAACCTCCTGTGGTGCTCAAAGCCCCACGGTGCAGGTGTGATCACCCCCGTCCCAGCCAGTGCTGCTCAGCGGGACCCAACCTGACCCTTTTGGATACTGCATCCTCTGAAACACTGCGCTCAGAGCCCCTTCCCATGGAACCACCTCATGCTTCATCCTCCTGGGATGGTCCCTGGGGTACCTCTGATGAGAAATTCGGGAGATGACCGTATGCATTCTCCTCCCCACAGGCACTGAACTGCATCATGGAGATGGTGGAGAAGACCCGGCGCTCCATGGCCGTGCTGCGGCGCTGCCAGGAGGCCGATCGCGAAGAGCTCAACTACTGGAAGAGGCGCTGCAGCGAGACGGCCGAGCCGCGGAAGGCAGGCGGTGAGCTCATCTCCCGGCAGCACAGCCCCAGCAGCTCCGACTCCATCGGCAGCGGTAAGCCGGGGCGGGCGAGCTGCGCCAGGACCTTTCTAAGTGGGTGTCTAATTACAGCAAGGCTATATGAGGCATAAAGTGATGATCGTATATTCCAATTTGAATATAAATTAAATACTTAGCAGCACATAGCTGTTCTCAAAGCTTGGAAGAGAGACGAGTTGTTGCACAGGAGCTGGGTGAGCTCCTGGACGCAGCATTTGCTGGCGTCTGAAGGCACCTCTGGGCAGCGGCAGCACCTTCAGCGGGTGCCAGAAGAGCATCTTCCTTGTCACCGAGGCATCCTTGCTGACCGAAGCCAGCCCCGTTCATTCAGCTCTGAGACACCAGAGGGTGGGGAGGGAGGAGAGGTGGTTGGCTCCACCCCCCCCCTTCCAGCCGTTCTTGTCTAGAGGATTTTAAATGTCAAGATCTACTAACGCTAAAAATACCCAAGGCTGCTGTAAGTGTAAGAGCTACTACCTGAGTTATTTATTCTGGTTTTGTATCATGAGTCAACTTTATTAAAGCTGACTGGTTTCCCCTCCAGTATCCAGAGGTTTTGACCCTCTACAAAAACCAAGTCTGAAATGCTGAGTTGATGCATTTGGATGTAATTCTAATTTCTGTCCAAACAAACAGGCTGTGGGTCAAATGCTGAAAAAAACCACTGATCATTCAATAATTAAAAAAACAGGTGTTTTCTAACAATAGGAATAAATGTCAAACCAGAAATCTCAAATTTATATCTATTCAACTTGTCTGTATACACAATAACGAGTGGATCCTCCTGCATGTCAAAAAGAACCACCCCAATCAGTGCCCAGGGCAGATTTAGCTGCAGTTTAACAAGTTCTGATGCTTCTCAGACCGCAAGAACGAGCATTTCCTGGGAAAACAAGAACAGGTAGAGAAGCAGAAGGAACTAAAATAAAATAAATGAAGCCAAGTTTCTCAGAAACCACGCGTCCGTGGCTCCACCTGTGACTGCAGAGCAGCCCGCGGGCGGCTGGGCGTGCGTGGTGACCTGACGAGCACAGCCAGCTTTTAGCCCTTCTGTATTTCAGCGTATCATGACTTCCAGCCCCATGTTAAAGGTGATGTAATTTAACTTATTAAAAAAGTTGGGAGTGTTGTTGATGCTTTCTCCCCTTGTGGGACCACAGCTGTGGGGAGAAGGTGCAGTTGACCGTTGGGAAGCATCCCCAGGTGTGCCGGAGGCTTAGATACCCCCCTGCCCTCCCAGAGTGCTTTGGTTCTCCCTCCACCCTTGACATCAATCAGTTTTTGGTTTAACCCTTCAGAAAGTTACTCTAAAGTTACTCTGAAGTTACTATGCAGACAGAACACAGGACAAGGCTTCTGAAGAGCTTCCCTGTGTGACTGCAGTCTCTGTTTGTCCTCGCATGACCGTCCCCATCTGCCACGCAGGCTCCGGCCAGGCTGGCGGGCACTGGGGGCTGTGGACACCTCGCCGTGAGAGGTCCTGCAGGACAGTCTGTCCGTCAGCTCAGGCCTTTGAGTTGCCCCTGGGAGTGGGAAGTGCTGCGGTTACGTAAACTGCTGGTCGTACAGATCGATGCTCCCGTCACTGGGCAGTGCACAAGTTTGCTGGCATGTATTTAGTTAGAGAGTACCAGGAGATGGAAATTGGTTATACAGTGTCATGAATTATGCACGGCACTAATTAAATGTTGTAATTTATAGTTGAGTGTTTGAGGAATGGCTTTAACCGGAGAACTCCTCTGCTTTGTGTTTTAGCTGGTTAATTCTACCCTGCCCCGCGGTGTACCAAGGTACCACTGGCACTTCACAGCACTGGGGTGGGACGAGGCTTTGCCAACCCTTCCCTCTGTCCCTTATTCCAACAGATTCGTTGCGGGAGTTCAGCAGCAGGTCGGGAACGGGCTACGTTACCGAAGAGATATGGAAAAAAGCTGGTAAGTGTCTGCTGGTAACCTCGGCGAGGGGTTCTGCCAGATTGAGGTAGACCCAGATGCTGCAGCTTTGCTCTGCAGAACCAGGGGCAGCCCAGCTGTGGAACACCCCGGGATGTGCACATCTGGCTGCCAGTGCCCCCAGCCTGGCTTTTACAGAGGGTTTTTCTCCTGCCCGGTGCTGGGGGGTCCTGTGGGGCTGAGCCTGGCCTCACTGCTCCCAGCAGTGGTTGTGATGCTGGCGCTGACGGTGCCCCGCAGCCGTCCCAGCTGCAGGGAACACGCCGCTGCATCGCCACGTCTGCCGGAGGCTCACCCCTCCTCGGGCAGGTGGGTGAAGCCGCTCTTTTCTTCCAGAAGAAGCTGTGAACGAGGTGAAGCGCCAGGCCATGTCGGAGGTGCAGAAAGCAGTGGCGGAGGCTGAGCAGAAGGCGTTTGAGATGATTGCCTCCGAGAGGGCTCGGATGGAGCAGACCATCGCGGACGCCAAGCGCCAGGCCACTGAGGATGCTTTCCTAGTGATCAACGAACAGGAGGAGTCTACAGAGGTAAGGTGCCAGGGGATGGCCTAGGACGGGACTTCCAAAGACGCACAAAGTCCCCAGGTCCTGCCTGTGGGTCCCGATCCCTGTTCCTTTTAGAAGTCTCTCTCCAGTCAGTAACTAAAGGGATGCGCTGGTACCGTAACAAACCCCTTTTGCTTTCGATTTTGGTGGCAGGGGAATGAGCCTAAACGGTGTCCGTGGCACCTGCATGTGCACAACCGCAACGTGCAGGCACCGCTGGGCAGCGTGAGCTGGACCCCGTGCAACAGTCGGATATTTCCTGGGATTGAGGGGGGTGTGGGAGCAAAGGGAAAGAGATGCCGGTGGATGCAGCTCCCCAGTTAGCTCAGAAATCTGCCGCTGTGGGGTACTTGAGCTGTGCAGGAAAGGAATTGCTGTTTGTGGGCTTTAAAACAGCGCAGGGTAAAACCGGGCTGCAGGTGGAGGTACACGGACCTGGGGGTCTGTCAGTGCAGGCCAGCCGGCTGCACACACGGTGTCTTGGGTGTTGTTTCACTGGCCCCGAAACATGGGCCCGGGCAGCGTGTGGTGCCCTCCTCTCCAGAAACAGGCCCCCATGGCTGTCCCTGCATTACGGAAAGCCTCCTACCACCTGCTGAGACCTCTGTGTTGGGGAAGAGGGATGCCTCAGCCTGTCCTAGCCAGCAGCACCTGCTGGGTGGATGTCTCTTAGAGAATTTGTTTCTCCCCCGTCATTAATTACCTTCACCGTCGCTCAGCTGGAAGCTCCCTTTGTGAAGCTTTGGAGGTGGCAGCTGGACTGGGCGAGAATCGCGTGGCTCATCCCTGCGCCACCGCCTCGTCCCATCTGCGTGTGCTTTGGTTCTTGTTTCGATTTCTCTGCAGGAATGCAGGAGCAGAGGCTTTGTTCCGCTGAGCGAAAATCCAATGGGAACGTGGAGTTAACGTCCGCTGGGAGTGTGCGGGCAGCAGGTCCCCTTCCCTCCTGCCGGGGGGTTCTGCCCTCCCTGCTGAGCGGGCCGGGGTCCCTGCGCGGGGCAGGGGCTGGGTGGACGCCGGGTGGTGTCACAGGGAGCTGTGGCTGTGCTGCTTCCTGATGAAATCACTGACGGACAAATGGGCCAGTCAGTAAACACATGATGGGAGTGGGTGGAACTGCTCAGGAAGCCCTGGAAGAAATGAGGCGCGGGATGATTTCTCCGTGGGGGAATGCCAGAGGCGTGTCCTCCCCCTCCGGCCGTCCCGGGAGTGTCCCCCGCCAGCGCGAGCCCCATCTCCCCAGACCCAGAGCTCTTCTCTGAAGGCCACACTGACAGCCTCTCACCTGTTCTGGCACCACCGTGCAACCTTTGAAATACAGTTTAAACCCCCCCTTGAAGTGTAGACAGCTGTAAGGCGGTGACCCAGGTCTCCAAGAGTTACCACAGGGTTCGGTGGTTTTGGTTTAGTTTTTTTCCAGTCGTGAGTCCTGCTTCCCTTGGGAGACGGAGGAGCCTTGGGGACGCAGTGGCTCTGGAGCAGCTCACTCCCCACCAGCTCACGTTGGTACCCCGCTGCCCAAAAATATCACCGAGAGCTGGCGGCTCTGGTGCAGACCCTGGGAGCGGGGAATCTCGCCGCCCTGTCCCATACAGCATCTCCCCCCACCCACTTTCCTGCTTCCACGGCTTTCTGCGTGTGGTCACGGGAGCAGCGCCCAGCGGAAGGTGCCCGGGTGGGCAGGGTGGAGGCGGGCGGGCTGGGGCAGGGGCTGTTCTGCTGCAGCTCAGCCTCCTGCCCCTGGGACGCGGTTGCTGACACCGAGTCCAGCTGCAGGAAAGCTGATCCACCCGCTCCCCGCCTCGGAGCAGCTGCGGCCGCAGCTCCCGGCGCTGGCCTCGTGCCCCCCCTCGGAAGCGGTGGCACGCCGTGAGCCCACCAGCTGACGCCTCTCCCAGCGGCCAGAGGGGCTTTGCTCTGCTTCCAGATTGCAGCCTGGGCTCTGGCAGTGCTTCCACCTGGCTGGGAGGCTTTCAAATGAGTTTTTTCTTTTCCAAATTAGCCTGCTCTGACCTCTTGTGCTGCTAGGCAGGGTGCACAGCAAATGGTGCCTGTGCAGCCCGCCGTAATCCCCACAGAGAGCACTTGGCTGGGAGCGATACCAAAACAGAGCCGCTTAAAACAGGAAATAATAATATAAAAAAAAAAGAATAGCAGCATCTGCGGCATGTTTTTCAGTCCTCGCCTGCTGTTTCCTCTGTATGTTTGGGTGGATCCAGGGGAGAGGATGTGACCGGTGCAGCCTGGCAGGTGGTTTGGGCAGAGGAGCAGGGGTTGGTACCCTCGGCAAAGAGCGGTGCAATGGCAGGAATTAAGGGATTGCTCATTTAGTGTTACTGAATTTGAGCCAGAGGGGGGTGAACAGTCCCCTCCAGGCCTGAGTCCCGCAGCTCTTGGAAACTAAACCTGTTCTAAAATGCCACGTCTTTGTTCTTGCAGAGCTGCTGGAACTGCGGCCGCAAAGCCAGCGAGACATGCAGCGGCTGCAACATCGCCCGGTACTGCGGCTCCTTCTGCCAGCACAAGGACTGGGAGCGGCACCACCGCATCTGCGGCCAAGGCCTCCATGGCCAGAGCAAGCCCCTGGCTCTGCCCACCGGCCGCTCAGTAGCCGCCACCAAGAGCCTCGACGGCGTCCCCAGCCCAGCCCTCGAGAAGACCTCAGCCACCACCTCCCGGTCCTCCACCCCGGCCTCCGTGACAGCAATAGACACGAACGGGCTCTAAAGGGGCAGTTTTGGTTCAGTCCATTTGATGAGGTTCCCTGGGTTTTTTTTTTTTTAAGCTGAAAAACCTCCCACAGCAACTTGTTTCACCTGACACATTTGACTCATCACACCGCCTCCTCGGAGCGCTGGCACTTGGGCTTTGCCATCTCATTCTGCTTTTTTTTTTTCTTTCTTTTTCTTTTTTTTGTGGCTTGTGAAGAACTGGGACTGGCCTTGCCCGCAGCACCTCCGTGCCCGTCTCTGTGCGGGGGGAAGCAGAGCATCACCTGGGACCCGGAGGACACCGGGCACTCGCTCGGGAGGACTGGACGCCGTGGAGAGCGGTGCCGGCACACACCGGAGATGCTGAGCCCTCTGCTCAGGGGTCAGATCTGCTCGACTCCTTTCCTGAGGTGTCTGAGCCGCCTCCTCCTTCAGCCACCTTTCTTCCATAACATGCATCTGGTTTTTTCCTCACTCCCAGCAGCGGGCTCCACTGGCCGCACTGGCCGGTTGCTGCTGTGAATGGACCGGAGCTGATCTCCCAGCAGGAGCATCTCGTCCTCCAGGGCAACGGCCAAAGCCCGCTTCTGCTCTCTGCCCGCGGGCTGGCGGCTGGTGACTGCAGAGGGAGGAGAGGATTCGTCTGCTCTGAACCAACGTCGGTACCAGGGAGTGTGAACAGTCGCCTCTGGGTGGCCCGGTTTTAGTCCCCCTGTGTTCTGGGACAGACAGTTTTGTGTTACCCGGGGCAGGACCTTTGCTGGGGGGAGGCACAGAGCGAATCTGGATTCGTTGTGGGCGGTTTGTTGCCCTTTCCACCATTATTTTGCTATGCAGGCGGTGTTTGTGTTTTTCACTGCGTGGAAGCTGTTGGTTTGAGAGTTACCGCCGTTGCTGTTAACCACAGAGATCCTCGCGCGCTGGCGACGGGTTATTTATAGTCTGTTCTCTCCACAGTTGTTGGGCAAACTCTTAAAATAAAAGCAGGACTTGGTGTCCTGCGTCGGTTCTTACCCCCCAGCCCACGGGGCTCCTGCGGTGCTGCTCCGACGCCGGCTGCACGCCTCTGCCTGCAGTGCCCAGGGATGCGCGGCCACCGCTGCCTCGTCCTGCCTTCAGCCACCGTCCCGAAAGCGCAGGCTCGGAGCGAGGGCCCGGGGGGAAGCCATGGTCGGGCTGGGGAGAGCCATCGCTCGGAGCATCCCTGCTGGGGCGTGGAAGGAGGGATTTGGGGCGGTGCAAACCCCTCACCAACACCGACCCACGGAAGGGCTGTTGTGGGGCACAGCGGGGCTCAGCGCTGATGCTTCATGGAGCTCATCGGAGGCGCAGCCTGTGCGACGGACGGGGGTGTGTCCTCTGGGGAGCCACACCGATTTCCCACGCTGTGCACAGACGGGCTCTAGAAAAACATCTATTCAGCAAAGCCACGTTTCCGTCACTGTTTTCGTACGATTCCTGGACTGGAGCCCAATGAGGCGAGTAATTCCCAAATTATTTTTGATCACTTTTTCAATTGGAGGCGGATAATGGAGATGTAATGAATCGTCACGGAGTTTGCAGCAGTGGAGCCGGCGCTGGCTGCCCAGGGATAACTGTGTGACCCACTGAACCAGCTTTGGCCCCGAGGGAAAGCTGTTGTGCTGGGATGGAGCAGGTGAGTCCTGTGTCTGCAAGGTTTCATTACACAAAACCAGCCCCAAGGTCACCTGTCCAAGACAGCTCTGGAGTGGCAGTGGGGACTGTCTCCCGTGTCCCCCAGGTGTCAGCAGCGGGGCTCCTGGCTGCGGCAGAGCTCTGTGCGCGGACACGGCTCCTGGTGCTGTGCCCCGGGGCTGCTGCAGCCCTGAACCGCGGTGGCACTGACCTGCACCAGGGGCGAGGCCACTGCAGCGTGGGGACAGTGTCACCCAGCCGAAAGGTTTGTACCCCAGGAGAGACGGTGACGGTGGGGCCAGCCCCCGACTGCAGCAGCCCCATGCTGCCCCACATCCTGCACCCATCCCAAAGGTCCGGGAGGGCGGCTGGGTCCCTGCCGCTGCGGCGAGGCGCAGGAACCGTGGCTGTGCCCAGGGAGCAGGACCCCAGGCTCCCGGGCTTTCCTGACGTGTTTCCTGACGGGACCCGGGCACATTCAGAGCTGCCTCAGGTACAGAAAGTCCGGTCGCACCATCCCGTCCCTCCCTGCAGCCCTGACCCTGCTCTGCGGGCAGCGGTGGCCAGCTGCGGGATGGGCACAGAAGAGCGGGGCAGGGCTGGAAGAAATCGCTTGTAAATAATCGTCTTCCGTAATTCTCATGCAACTTTGATGGCCGTGTGCTGAAATTAACCCCAGTGTAAACGAATGAAATACTAACAGTCATGATTAGAATGATTGCGTTCTCTCTTTTTTTTTTTAACATGGAATGATAAATGTGAAATTCGGACAGGGGAAGACATGGGGTTGAGGTTTCTATTTTTTTCGACATTTAAATTCTGTAATAGAAATTTGTTACTTCATTCCTGTGCATAACTTATTTAATGTACTGTATAAAGGAACCCAAACTGTTAAAGATGTATTTAGTTTGTTCTACGCAGAAGTAGTCAATAAAAAGACTATATTCCTCATCCAGCTCCCGCTCCCTCCCTGGGAAGGAGCAGAGGTGTTGCTGCAGGAGTGCTGCCGTGCCGTGGCTGCGGCAGGGGCCAAAAGCTGCCTCCTGGGGGTGATGCTGCTGCAGGTCCTGGGGGGAGCAAGCGCTCAGCCCCAGCCCCGGTGAGTTTGGATTTATTTGTGTTCATGTTGAAACAGGCACAGAACAGCCTCAAGGCCCCGTCACTGCGTCTCCTGCAGCCCCCTGAGGCTGCCCACGGGCCACACCCTTGCCCCGCCTGAGTTCAGTCTCCAGCCACCTGCAAACACCAGTCCTGGGGTTCGGAAATCCAGAATTGGGGCCCAAACCCCCCCCTAGTCCCCAGCGGCAGCTCAGGAAGCCCCGAGCCCATGGCTGCAGCTCCCCTGGCTGGGGCTGCCTGGGGGACCCGTCTCCCACCCCCCAGGCTGTTATCAGTATTCAGGTAATTGTGCGCTGGGAGGACGGGTCCCGTGTGGGAACTGGGTGATGCTGGGTGCTCACCCTGTCCCTGGGGGGGGGGGGCAGTTGCTGTTTGGTTGCCTGAGCTCGCTGTGGGAGGGGGTTTAACGGTGCCCAGAGGGGCTGCTATCCCCCCTCCTCCAAGGAGGAGGTTTCCTGATCCCCTCTCTGCAGATCACTCCCAGCATCAGCCGGGTCACCCTCCCTGCACCCCAAACCCAGGGAGCCCCCCGGGAGCTCCTGCTGGGGCAACACAAGCACCCCACACCCACCCCCAGAGTGGCCTAAGGGACCCCGGGGGTGACACGGTGCCTGGCCTGCCCAGCACAGCGGGGCTGCGTGTCCCCAGGGTGGAGCTGCCCCAACAGCCACAGGTTAATTGTATTTTAACTACTGCACCTGGGGAGTGGGGGAGAAACAGTCAAATGTTTCTGGGG
>WKFP01014340.1:103216-137305 GCA_011057875.1 Pterocles orientalis
GGGCACAGACTCTCCTGCTGAGCTGGGCAGGGTGGCACCTGCCCTGTGCTGGGTGTCGGGGACAGGCAGGAGCGCAGGGACAGGGAGACACTTGCCTGTGGGCAGTCGCTGCCCCATGGATCACGGACCCCTGCCCAGCCCCCTTCGCCCTTGGCAGCCCCCGGTCCAGGCTCTGGGCTCTGCTCTGCCCCCCCTCCTCTCATGGCCCCCTCCCCACTGCCACCATCACCAGTAATTGAGCTACAACCTCTTCTGGCGGCACCAGAACTGGTGCTAACGCTGGTTTATGTTCACTGAGCCGCAGGATGAAGCAACAGAGCAACCAGCCGTGCTCGCCTTCCCCGGGAGGGGTGCAGGGGTCACTGGGGGATGTGCACAGCCACAGGCACAGCTGGGAGGGGCACGAGGCCAGGGTCAGACCCTGCAATGGCTGCAGTGGCTGGTGGCAGGGTCAGGGCCAGCTCCAGCACACCTTGACAGAAATAATTAATTTTTTTCTATAGAACACTATTAGTCCATAGGAGGCAGCCTGGCTCCCTGGGCAGAGCCACTGCTGGCCAGGCATGGGGATGCCACAGCTGGCCAGAGCCACGTCCCCGAGCCTGTCCCAGCCCCTGTGGAGCCTCAGTCTGTATGAGGTGCAAGAGGGGCTGAGGGCTACCAGGATGCTCCCCAAGGGCCAGGCTGCCACCGCCAAACACAGCTCCCACAAGCACTGCTAGGAGGGCCCTACGCCCCCCAGACAGCAAAGAGACTGGGGGAATAAATAAATTAATGTGAAAAGAGCAAAAGGGTAAAACACTGCCAAGGACGATGGGCAGCCAGCCCCCACCAGACCCCACGAGGGGACGAGGGACAGGCAGGTGACAAACGCGAGGGAAGGTGAGAGCTCCGTGTCCTTCCGCATGCTGACGGCGTCCTGGAAGCGGCTGTCGGGGGTCAGTTGTTGTTCATGATCCACCACGAGGCTGGGGAGAGAGATGGGGAGGGGGTCAGGGACAGGCAGCCAGTGTTAAACAGGGGAGGGGGAACTGAGGGAGGCAGAGACCAGCCCTGCCTGGGGGGAGCAGAGGCTTTGCTGCAAGTCCCTGGCTCTAAAGCACCCACAGCCCCAGGCTGGGGAGCGTATCCGTGGCAGGGGCTGGAGAGGGCTGGGCTGCTCAAGCTGTGGTGACTTCTGCAGGGGAGCACTGGGAGTGTGGTCAGTGGGTCAGGGGGAGCACTGCTGGCGTGGGATTTCGTCCCAATTAATCCATGTTCCATGTTATTTCATGCAAGATCCAAGAGTGACACCACACAGGCTTAACTGGGTCTTGCCCATCACCCAGCTCTCCCAGTTCCTCACAGCTCAGTCAGATTTTCACCCCCTGGTACCACAGGGAACACACATTTTCCCCGAGCTGGTCTGTCCCCTTCCTCAGCAACATGGAGCCATAAAATGAAACTGGGACACAGCCACAGGACTGACCCAGGAGGGCCAGAGCTTTGGAGGGAGGGTTCAGGGCTCGGGGGAAGTAAAATGAGGCATCAGGTGTCTTCAAGACAGGGCTCAGCAGATCCACTGCCCAGGAAGCCCCCCCAGCTCTTGGGTGTCCTGGCTGGAGGGCATCCCCGAGGCAGGGGACAGCCCCCCAGGGCTGCCAGTGCACACAGACTGGCCAGGGGCAACGGGTCTGGTTTGAAAGAAACACAGTTTAGGTGACCCCCCCCAATCCAGTTTTCTGCTCCAGAGGGAGCCAAGACACCTGTTCCCAGAGCAGCAGCACAGGACCATGGGGGTCCCACAGCCCCCCAAACTGTCCCCACAGCCCCCTCACCTGGGAAGAGCATGGTGGTCAGCAGCTCCGGGGACTCCAGCAAGCTGATGATGGAGCGCTGGAAAGTCTTGCTGCAGCTGGACTGCAAGTGGCTGGAAAACAACAGACAGGGTCAGGAGGGTGCTGGGCTTGTGTGGGGACAACTGCCCCCGCACAGGGGACAGGGCTGCTTTTGCACCGCCCAGAGCAGGACAGCCACTCCTGCCCTGCTCCCCAAATCCTTTTTCAGGGTCTTCCCCCCCCTTCTGCTGCAAACAGCCCCGGGGTGCACTGGGCTGAGCAGCTCAGCAGCAGGACAGGCGGCGCAAGGAGGGGGAGCCCCAAGAGGAAACCCCTTTCAGCCCCCCACCCCAAGCATCCAGACCCAGCCCAGCCCAAGGAAAGCCTCCAACCTTCTCCACGAAGTCACATCCTGCCAGAACTCGTACAGGATGAAGCAGGCCTCGTCCGTCAGCTTGCAGGCGGACACGCTGTGGGGACAGGAGTGACCCTGAGAAGGGGCCCAGCGAGCTGGCACCGTGTGGCCACCAGTCCCGCCAGGCCCGGGAGCGAGGGGTGTAGGTCTGCACGTGAGCCTCAGCACGAGGCTTCCAACCAGCAGTCTGGGTGCACCCACAGTCTGCAGCTGCTGGGGCTGGCACATGGCTCCAGGGGTTCCCAAACCCTTCACGCTTCGCAGTCCTGCAGCCAGGGAGCAGAGGAGCGTGGCAGCTATTAAACTGGTCCCTGCTGCTGCCCAGAAACCAGCGTGTTAACTGTTTATTGATTATTTCTTAGCACATCCGTAGTGCTGCAGCACACGGCCTGGCAAAGGAGCTCATCCTTCCAGCCCTTTGCAATAGGTGTGTGTTGTCCCCCACCCTCCACACGGAGAGAAACTGAGGCACAAGCGCAAGGAGCTGAGATCACAGCGTCAAACCACAGCTCGCTGCCCCCCAAAGTGATGCTCTGTCAGCAGGCGATGCTTCCCACGCTCCCTCCTGCCGCAGGAACACGCTGGGGCTTTCTCCAGCGATGGGAAGCTGGAGGGAGAAGCAGCAGGAAGGCGGGAGAGCAAGGCTCAGGGTGCAGGGCCTGGGGAACATCTGCACTCAGCCTCAGCATCATTAATTCCAGCTGAGGATGAACGTTCCCCCAGCTGCTGCCAAGGGCTGCAGGAAGGGACCAAGCCCTAAGGGGAAACAAAGCAAGTCACCCAGCAGCTCAGGGGCTGCGACCCCCTGCGCAGGGGCTGCAACGTGCTTTGCGATTCCCTGGCATGAACCAGGACAGCGGAGTCTCCTCGGGCTTTGCTCCAGCTTTCCACCCACATGGAGAGCCTGCCCATGCAACGCTACCCAGTTGTCTACGCTAATAGTTCTCACGACAGAAAAACCCATCAATTCCAAAGAAAAAAAATACCATTCTCTCTGCCACACGTGTCAAAACAAGTATCTTCCTTTTGTTGGGACTGAAAACGCAGTTTTGCGCTGCTGGAACTGAAGAGCTGAAAAATGACACTTTAACTGGGAACAGCACGAACATTTCCCACTGAAAGCGGCTTGAAACCTCCCGTGGGAGAAGGAAGGCACTTCTCAAAGAGCAGCTGTGCAGTCTCCAGGGTCACTTAGCAGCAGCGTGTCACTGAAGTCACCTGGGCTCCGTTCTCAGCTCTGTTTGGAGCTCCAGAGCAGTGCTGGGGGTCAGAGCCTTGGTCTCGGGCAGGGGTTAGCTCCAGGCGTTCACGGCTGCTTCCCACCAGCGCTGCACACAGCAAGGCTCTGACATCAGCTCTGCCCTTGACTTTTCCGCCATTACTTTTAAGTCCTTCAGTGCTGGAGGCACGCATGCATTCACTTACATGCACACGCTACAGCCATTCCTGGCATAAAAACCAGCCCCCTCCTCGCCAGACACTGACAGTGGCTCTTACTGGGAGTACCTGCAGCAGGAGAGGGGACAGTATGGCAGGCACAGACACTACTGCAGCCGTGACACCGTCCCGTCCTCTCTGCAAGGCCAAACCTCTGTGCACTGAGCCCCCCTTGCACTGACCAGCACACAAAATACTCCACAAGGGTGCTGCGTTAAAAGCCCCTATTTCTGGGTGACCCACGCCACAAGCAGTCCCGCTGCCAGCCGCACTTACTGCAGGCAGCTGCTGTGCCCGGCGGTGACCTCCGTGTAGGACCTGAACGCCTGGCGAAACTCCTCAATGCCGCTCGTCGCCACCGAGATCTGCCTCTTGGCCACCAGGATGTGCTGCAAAGGGACAGGAGGCAAGTGGCATCAGGGACTAATCCACCCCTCCTGCCCTCCCCGCTCCCACCCAGCTGTGGGACACAGCAGTGCTGAGCAAGCACAGCACCGCAGGGGAAGCTGCAAGAAGGGGTTTGTGCCACAGTGCTGGGGACAAAGCCAACGTAAAGTGGCTTCTTCCTACCAGGGCAGGTTGCCTTTACAGTGGGAACCTCACCAAGAGGAGATGCTCCATCCTCCTGTGTGGGGGTCCTGCTCTGGGGCTGCTGCAGTTCCCAGGGTCCTTCTCCCAGCAGAAAGGGGCCTCGGGACCCCTCCACAGCAGCTCTGCAGGGTCTGTGGGTGCTCAGAGCAAACTTGGGGGATCTAGGCACTCACAAGCAGAGCGCTGCCTTCCTCTGGACTGGCCATAAGCACTGCCCGAGCTTTCATGGACCTGATGGAGCTGCATTTGCCCTGGGGACACTCCCACATCCACCTCACAGCTCTGACTCCCATCCTGCTACACGGCTGGGCAGAGAACCCCCTGCCAGACCAAAGCCAGCAGCTCCCCCAGGTGACTCCAGTCTGGGGGCACAGGGGCTGTGAGAGAGGGGACCTGTGCACACTACAGGGTTACCTGCAAACAGCACCAGGACAGGGACTTACTGCATCTCTTCCTTTGCACATCACCTCCTCCTTCAGTGGCTCCAGGCGTGGGCTCTGCATTTCACACCCCAGGAAAAATGATCGTTAGTGTGAGAACTTTGCAACAAGGTTCAGATGCAGCAGTAACCCACAACCCAGCCCAGCTCAGCGTGACAGATGGGTACCACTCTGGGGACATTCCTTCAGGTCCCCAGGGGAGTGAAGGGATGTGACCTATGCCTCTGTGGGGGTCAGTGAGTCCAGACTGACTTGTCAGATCAGCCAGAGAGGGCTGGCAGAGCTGAGAGGAAAAAGGGGCTTTGGAGAGAGCAAGGGATTGGGTCTGGGCCTGGTGGATGGGTGCAGCTCTGCAGCGATGCCAGCAGCGAATCCCAGGGCTGCTGGCACAGGGAGAGGTCCCAGCACTGACCTGGTCAGTGCCACGGTGCGGGGCAGTCCCCATCTGTCACATACCTTGCACTCCAGCTTCTCGATGAGCTGCTGGAGCCTGTTGATCTGTGCCATCCACTGGCTGTTCTCTTCGACACAAATGCCTGCGCAGGAAGGGCACAGAGTTGTCACTGAAGCAGCCTGCTTTCATCACAGCAAAAGCTTGCCTCAGACTCAGAAAACCACAAAAGCTTCAAAACCTCTAATTTAAACCAAAAAACTGATCTGTTTTTCTCCTGAAACTTTTCCCGCTACTCAAGAGGTACAACATCCCACAGAAGCTCCAGCTGGAGGCGGGATGCAACAGTAGAGGCTCTGTCCCAGACAAGTGGGGCAGGGGCACAGACACCGACCCAAGGGATGGTGGGGCTGCGGATACCTGTTGTCAGCATCCCAGAATAGGGGTCCGTTGGAGACAGACAGACATTCTTCTGTCCTCTACGCCCACATCGTCTCCCTGACCTCAGGCCAACCGAGGTCTCAGATTTCTTTATGTCCTTTCTGAAAGAATAAAACACAAAGGGGGGGCTGGAGTCATTCACTGTACAGGTCAGCCTCACAGTGGGCTTGGAAGGCCAGATCCTGCTCCCAGACGTGCCCCCCAGGGGAACCTGAGTCCTTCCCCATGCTGCAACTCCCACAAGCGGTGGTGGGGAGAGGGGGAGGACCAGCATGTCCCACCCATTACCTCTCCCGTCCCGCCTGCTCCTCCACAGTGTCCACGGCACACTCGAGCGAGGCCTGCAGGGACTGCAGCTGGTGCATGGTTTCCCGCAGCAGGAAGCGGGTCAGGAACTGCTCCATCTTCGAGGAGGTCTCGTAGCTCTGCAGAAGAAGGGAGAGGATCTGTCAGATGCCCCCAGCTCCATGTGGGGGGAGCCGAGCTGCCTCTGGAAGGGGCTGGCTCTTAAATAAACCCAACAGAGAGGATTCCAAACAATTTTTTTGGTCACTCTAGTAAATGACAACACTGCAAAAGCATCCTCTGGCTGCACACCTGTGAGGTCAAAGCAGGCAACGCAGGGCGCAACCCCCAACCCCAGCCCCAACACCCACAGCCCCAGGCTGGCACAGCCCCCAGGAGCTGTGGGGGACCACAGATGGACACCCCAAGCCCTAAGGTAAAGGCCACCTGCAGAAACAGCCCCCAGCCCTGGGGAGGGCTCCGGGCAGGCAGAGCATCCCTTGCTGCACCCAGCGGTTCACACACTGCTCCGCTTGCACCAGGGCTCTTGTGACAAGGCTGGCAAGGCAGAGACTTTGGGGCAGGCTGAGGAGAGCCTGCAGCAACCCCTCGGGCACAGGCAGCTCCTTCCAGGGAGCACCCCACCACTGGCAGGGCAGAGCGCTGGTTTTGTGCCCTCTCTCCCTGGGAAGGCAGCGCCGAGCCTCTCAGCTTAGATGGGGAGAGATCCCTGCTGAATTGCCAATGCCTGCCTGCTCGTGGCTCTTCCCACACGCTTGCACAAGACCCACCCCACATCCCAGCCCCACATCACCCACGGAGCGATGCTGGGAGGATGGCTGCATCTGGCCCCGAGTCCCAGCCAATCCACCCCAGGAGGCCGGGGGGTGTCCAGCAGGAACGCAGGGCTGTGCGCCCCTTCCCCACCACTCCTCCCCAGTCTGACATGCCATGTGCACACCGTGGGCATTAGCACTGGGGGCATGCAGAGGCAGGTCGAGGGGGGTATGCAAGAAGTGCTGGGGAGAATGAAGGGGTCACCATGCATCCTGGCAAGAAGGTAAGCTGGCCTGGAGAGCACCCTAACAGTAGTTGGGATACCTGCCATGCTCCCAGAGCAGATCTGGAAAGTACAGAGAGCCAGGGAAGTGTCTGGACACACACAAAGGCACCTGAAACTCCTTCATTCCTTTGCCAGCTGTGACCACAGATCCTCTTGGACAAAAACCTGGGTGCAATGAAGAGCCACAGCCCAGAGCAAGGCTCCTTTCCACGTGCTATGGGTTCTGCTGGCAGTGCCATTCCCTGCAGCCTGATGCAACCACTCTCCTCTCCCATCCAGTTTTCACTTGCTTCCTTAAAACCATCTGGAGTTTTGTCCCTGCACTGTTAGGTGACCCAAGGGCTGGAGGCAAATGTCCAGTTCCCAGCCACAGAGATGAGGCACCCAAGGAGGGATGCTCAGGGAGGCAGGGAGCAATGAGACAGCGGGAAAGGCTGAGGCACATACCCAGAGACAGACACCTCTAGGGCAGGCACAGCCATCCTCTGCTGGGTTTGAGCTGCACTCTCCCTCACAGAGCAGGTACCCGGGCCTGGTTTGCCCCCACAAGACTTCTCTTGTTCCACTGCAGGGTGAGGCTCTTCCTCCCTCACCGGCATCCCTCAAGAGCACCAGTCATGTCAAAGCCAGAAGTCATCATAGACAACGGCAGCAGCTTCACCTGGGCAGGCTTTGCAGGCCAGAGGAAGCCAAGTTTGTGCTAAGGACCGTGTCGCTGCATTCCTGCAGTGCAGCCACGACGTGGGAGACCCAGTGGCTATCCCACTATCGCTGAAAGCACAGCGGGCTTCACCGTAGCACGCAAGACTTACCCGCTCAAGCACGGCATCATTGAGGACTGGGACAGCACAGAAAATCTGTGGAGCCACCTCTACTTCTGTGGCCTGAAGGTCCTCCCAGAAGAACAGCCCCTGCTCATGGCCGACTCCCCTTCTTGCCCCTCCATCAACAGGGAGAAGTTGGCGGAGATGCTTTTTGAGAGCTTTGGGGTGCCAGCCCTGCACGTGGTTAACACCGGGTTTCTCTCCCTCTGCGCCTAAGGCAGAGTCACCAGTCTGGCCGTGGAGGCTGGGGCAGGAGTGTCCCATGTCACCTCTGTGTACCTGGGCCAGACATGGATGGAGGCCACCTACTGCCTCGAGGTGGCCGGTGGGACCCTCTCCCGCCACCTGCACAGCCTGCTGATGGAGAGCCCCAACAACCCCTCGGTGCTGAACGCCTTGAAGAGGAAGACAGTGATCCAGCTGAAGAAGCAATGCTGCTATGTCTCCATAGACTACGAAGGTGACCTCCAGAACCAAGGGTACCGTCATGCAGCCAGATTTCAGACCCTCGATGGGTGTGGGATAACCCTGGACAAGGAACGGTTCTGCTGCCCTGAGCCACTCTTTCAACCTACGCTACTCTACCAAAGCTCCCCAGGGCTCCACCACTTGGCCTTGCAGAGCCTCCAGAAGATACCTGGCCATGCCAGGAGGAACACTGTGGGTAACATCATCCTGTCAGGGGGCTCTTCGATGTTTCCTGGCTTTCCTGGATGTGCTTAGAGCTCAACGCTCTGTTCCAGAGCACAGGCAGCCAGATCCAGGTCCTCATGAGCCCGGAGAGAAGCACACCAGCCTGGGCTGGGGGGTCGATGGCAGCATCACTCATGTCCTTCCAGCACATGTGCACAAGATATTCCAGTAGGCAGACGACTGGATGCATTCAAAGGATCCCATCAGCATGGCATAGCTCCTGCTGCAGGAGGAGGGTCTCCAAAACACTGCCTTGATCAGGGCAGAGCTGTAGTGACAGTGGTGACCAAGCTCCTGCGCTGCTGCGGAAGTGCAAAGTGGATTCAAATGCTCCAAAAGAAGTAAACTGCTTTTCATTTTCACTCTGTGTTATTTCTGTGTCTATCCACCATCACCCTTAATAAGCATGCGTCCGATCAGGCCAGCAACACGCCCATGGCTCGTGCTGTGAATCCAGGCCATGCCGGCTGTCGGGTACAGCTGGGCTACAGTCGGCCCCAACGCTCCAGGCTGGAGGCCGTGCACATCCAGGGCACTGCAGCAAAGCCAGGCTTTCAGAACACTGCTGGGAAGGCAGCTGCTCTGGCAGAAAGCTCCTTCCAGCAGTCAGTGAAGCAGGACCTCGAAAGTCCGTGGGGAGCCACGGGGGTGGGAGGAAGGAGCTGGGGAAGAGAAGGTGCCTGCACTGCAGCAACTGTACTGCGGGATGCGATTTCTGAACTTGGCACTGCAGCAGCTCAGCACTGGGTACAGAGGATGACCTGGTGAAAACCAGAGAAATTAATCTGCTCTTTGCAATTCTGGTGTAAAGCTCATTTGGTGCTTCAGGGAGCCAATTCGGCTCACTGAACGGGCAGAAAAGCGCTCACCTGCCTTTGCTGCTGCTTTAGTGAACTGACTCAGCTTAGCAGGCAACTAGAAAAGGATGAGAGTTTGCACAAGGGAAGCACTGCCCAGCTATCACAGCAGACTCCTTCCTGCACGGCCAGTCCCAGGCCCAGCTTCTTGAGGGACAATGAAACAACAGGACATCACTGTGAGCTTTCAGAGAGACAGGAGTGGTGCTGGGAGGCCAAGGAAGGAGTCTCTGCGTGACGCAGGAGGGCCGGCTGCTCCACAGGAGCACCCACTAGGAGAGGTCAGCCCCTTTCCTTGATGAGGCAATGAGACAGACTTGACCAGCCACCTCCACCTTCCCCGTGGTGCCCTCACACACCTTGATAATGTGGCACAGACCAGGAGCCAGCCTGCCTTCACCCTCCAGAGCACCGCAAACTCCCTCTTATGTGTCCGAAATAGAGTCCAGCAATGCTACCACATTACCCAGGTCAAATATTTCCAATTCCTACAGCAATTCTCTCCAACATGCAGGAAAACCAAGGATCTTGAGTTCCACAAGCTCTGCACAAAAGCATGTGGACGTAACCCTTCAGATGCTGGTATAAAAAATTGTTGAGAAGGGGAAGCAGCGGGGAGGGTCTTGAGCCCCACACTGTTTTCTGGTTCCTCTGTGCCACAGCCGGGCCACCAGCCCAGTCCCAGAGCTGTGTCTGCCTGGGGCTGCTGGCACAGCCACAGCTGGCCAGGAGGGGA
This sequence comes from Pterocles orientalis, assembly GCA_011057875.1. Lineage (NCBI taxonomy): Eukaryota > Metazoa > Chordata > Aves > Pterocliformes > Pteroclidae > Pterocles > Pterocles orientalis. Next base: position 113,207 of record WKFP01014340.1, read on the forward strand.
AGGTAAGTGCTCATGTACTGAGTCCCGGGCTCCTCCTGGAGTGGGCGAAGGATGGCCACAGCCACTCCCACACCCCCCACCACTTGGGCAGGCAGAGCGCTCCACCCAGCAGCCATGCTGCCAGGGGGTTTTCATCCGTGCTCAAAAATCAATGTCATTTTTCTGCCAGAGGAAAAGGATGGCACCAAAGCCAATCTGACGTTGCCATGGGAAGCTGAGCTCCAGCTCTGCATCTCTGGGCTATCCCCAGCTGAGCATCCCACCTGCTCCCACAAGCCTTCCTCCCCTATGGTCCCAGAAGATGGGGAGCACAGGGCTGGGGATCCCAGGCAGGGTCTCTGCCACTCCCCCTGCCCGCTGCCTTCACCTCCTCGTGCCCAAGGCATCCAGGCTCCAAAATCCCCTCCAGTGCCACTCCTCGCTCCAGCCAGCCCAACCACACACCCTCTGCTTACAGGGGAACAACCGACACTCAAACCTCCCCAGTACAAGCCTGAGAAAGCAAGCTGGAACATATTAATTGACTGAATCCCCACGGAGGTGCATGGGAAGGGATACATTATTCATACACCACATGGCCGGACACGGTCTGTTTCATTTTGGGAGTTGGTCCAAATCCAAACACCATCACCCCTCTCTCTGCACAGAGGGCACTTCCCACAGCTACCAGCCTCTGTAGCCGTGCGGACCCGCTTAATGACTTGTGCTCCCATCCCTGATCCATCCTCCCCAGCCCCCCGCTGGGCCGGCTGCAGCCCCCGCAGCCTCGGCATATGGATGCTTCCCCTCATGCAGGGGCCGGATGCTTCTCCCTAACTGCATCGCTCCCCTTCAAAGGGCAAGGTGCTGGGAGAAGCCCCGGCGTCAAGCCAGCATCCCAGCACTCCCCATCCTCTCAACTTTCATCCTGGGGATGGCTTTTTCCTGGTGTCGTCTACAGATTATGTTGGTGGATGGAGTTTTATCACAGGAGCAGGCAGCTGCCCCCACCAACATTATGTCATGGCTGCGGGGGGGAGCATGTTCAGCCTGCCCTGAGCCCCACAGCTCACCCCAGCACAGTCCTTACACCCCAAATGCACAGGCACCAGGCGGGGGTGCCACCCCCAAAACCCAACTACCAGCCCGGCGCACACCACGCTCAGAGAGGACTCGGCTCCAAAGCTCACCATGCAGAGGGCTCCCCGTCCTCCCCGTCCCAGCACGCCCCAGCCCACCCTGCAAGGGCAAAGCAGGATCCCACGCAGACACACCAGAATTTCGGGCGAGCACTGCACACCATGAGCCAGCTGCCTCCTGTCTCTCGCCTCGTCAAACACAGCACGCCCAGGGGAACGTGCCGGAGAGGACGGAAATAACCATCTCTCAGGAGAGCCCTGAATACTCTTTCACCCTTCTGCATTGACTTGGAAAATTTCATGCCAGGGGAGGGAATAAACTGAAAATGTATCTTCTGTTTGATTCAGCTGCCCTTCACACTCCTCACTTGGGGGCAAACAAGCAAAACCCTCTTGTCTGGTGCTGCACCACACAGTTCAAACCCCTCTGTAAAGGGGCTCAATAAAAACGTGCTCTGTCTCACTGAGCACAGCGCTTTCTGTGCATAGCAAAGACTCATGGAAAAGAGTCACAGAGGAAATAACTCAGCAAGCACGAGACAAGGCTTTTGGGTCGTGGACTGGTATTTCAGCTCCGTTGACCCAGATGAAAATCCTAACGTTGCCAAGAACTGCCATAATTCTGCTTTTGAGAGGTTTTATTAGTTTCTTATGATGATAGTTGAACTTGGGACAGAGTGCAATAAGGTGATCACATAATTTGTGCCAAAGGAGAAATAAGAGCACCTGACTTGGCGAGGTATTTGTGGATTAGTTCAGAAAATGGAGAATGGAAAGATTTCAGCATACGGATCCCCTGTGAGAAAGATCAGACTATTTCCCTGAGGTACTTCTTACTCTGACACTACTATATTGCAAATGCAAAGCTTGGCCACGGGATAAGCTGTATTCAGTATACTGCAGTACAGCTATCAACAGTTGCATTTTACAAATGTGAGTGGGAATGACGGAATTTGGAGAAAACCCCTGTTTTCCTGAAAGGGCCCCTCTTTCTTTACCATGTTTCTACCAACCCAGTGCTGAAGGATGGGAGCATAGGAACCCCTAACAATTTGGGTTTCCTCCTGCCAACCTGTGGATCCATAACAAAGACCACAAGCAGGTTTGCTGCCCACACAAACGCCGTTTCCTGCAGTAACTGCAGTCACACAGCGAGAAGGATGAACCCGGCTTGGGTTTCCCATGCTTCATCACAATGTTTATCCTGAGGTTAACGACATGCACAACAGGCAGATTGAGGAGCTGGTCAGCAAGGAGCCAGCCGCTGAGACACACCATCGACCCCGTCCGGGTACCCTGGCCCACAGCGACAGCAGCAGCACACGCAGAGGTGGGAATCCTCGATACCAAAAAGGCTTTTGGTGGCACTGCTTCAAACCACAGCTCCCAAACAGAGCCACAGCATATTGCCTCCAAGCTTTGGTTTCCTATTTCCCTCTCTCTCCTCCCTGTAGCTCATCCTCCTGGCACTGAGCAAGCCTCGGGCACCTCCCAGGCTCTGCTTTTGCTGTGCTAACGAAGCAGCCCAGGCTCTCTGTCTGTTTTCCTCCTCATACAGTGGGCTCATATTTTCATGAGCATTTTTACAGCTGTGGGGTAAGTACTTGGAGGATGCAGCAGAGAGCAATCCTGTGGCAGCAGAAGGAACTACTGGAGACAAACCACACCCTAACCAAGAGATGCTGTGGTTCAACTGGCGAGACCCAGCTCAAGTCAGAGATCCCCCTCTAGCTGGTCCAGGTATCACTGTCTCCTTGGGAGTCACACAAAGCTATCGTAAATACAGCCTGGGGAAAAACAGGCAGAGACTGAAGATCCTCCAGCATCTGTTGACTCCCCAGCCCTGTTCTGGAACCACAGCTTTATGGCGAGGTCTGTGGGAGAGGGCAGGTCTCTTCCAGTCTTCTCAGCGGACAGCACAGCTGCACCGGTCTCTCTGCAAAACTGGGGTGCTCCATCCTCAGCCAGGGTGGCTTTAGAGGTGTTTGAATCAACAGAGATGAGGGGCAGACATGTAATATGGAAAAATCTCTGTTCTCTGCCCCCTACTCTGGCTCAGAGAGGTGCGAGCTTTGGCTAAAATCCAACCTAATAACCCCACTAATCCTGTAATAACCCAAGATTGATTCCAACTCTGGAAATACAAACATGGGAATATATTCAGGTCACAGCAGGTAAGAGTGCAGCATTTATCATCCCTGCCAGCCTCTGGCAGCGGCAGATTTCCCACAGCTCTGCAAGAACCTGACCTAAGGGTGGGAGCACTGCCCCCTCCTGCACCCTCCCAGTGCAGAGCCCAGCAGACCAAGGAAGCACTGGGAGATGCTTCCCAGGAGCGTCAGTATCTGCACCAGGCCACCGAGGAGCTCAGGGTTGGGATGCAGAGCACCCAGATCAACACAGTCCTCGCCCGCGTGAGAGCAGTGCTGTGAACACTGGGCTGCCCTGGCCCCCTGGCAGATCCAAGCGCAAGTGGAAAACAAGCCCACAAAAATCTGTTCCAACAGGCAAAACCTGCTTCTCTTTCCCAGGGAACACCTGTGGCACCAGCAACTATGAAGTGAATGAACACATCATAACAATACTGGGGAGGAGACAGTAATTGCGCTGTCCTTTGAGAAATACATGAATATACAAATTCATTACCAAATAAAACCAAAACAGAAAAGAACTGAAATAAAGCATAGCTCTCTGAAGAGGATTCATTCTCTCCCTCTGGACTTGCAAATGCAAAATAACTGTGAAGGGGGCTGAGCAGCTGAACCAAAGAGAAAATGCATCTTTAAGTGACTCCCTCTCCTGGCATGAAATTTCCCAACGCACAGCGAGACACTGCTGAGGCTGGATCTGGCCAGAGAGAAACTCAAAAGAGAGGGCAAGATGGGGACTGACACTACAGAGGCACAAACACCACTTCAGTGACTCTGCAGAGCTGACAGCCAGGCTGGTCCCCCTTCTCTTCTCTGCTCGATCAATAGGTCAGTGGATGGTGCGCACCTGGATGATGCCCCCCATCTGCTTCTTGCCAAGCATCGAACCACCACATCGAAGGGAAAGAAAGGGTCGGCCCTTCCCATGGCTGTGAAACAACGTCAGCACAAAGCACATGGCTAAACCATTTAATACATTTTAGATGCAAAGGGGCTGCTGGTCCCCAAGGAGGGTCCCTTCGAGTACTGGCCACCACTTTTTGGTGGCTGTATTTAGCCCATGACGCTGCACACTGCAGACCATCGCCCTCTGACACAGATGCAGGGGGGCTCACAAAGCAGGAGGCCGCTTGCCCTAATTAGCAGCCTCCAATCTGCCTCCCATCAGTACAAGCTGCAGGGAGAGAATTCACTGCAGGGATGAACTCAGCACCAGGCTGGGAGTCAGTGAATTTCACCCTTCCCGACCTTCTCCCAAGCGCCTCCTGTTTCCCAAAGCAGCATTCCTGCCGCAGCAGCTCCTGCCCCCGCACCGGCAGCCAACTTTTGTCACTGTGAGCACAGGCTGTGCTGAGCACAAGCTGCTGGGGTCAGTCCAAAGCAGGATCGACCCATTTTGCACCACACTGCTTTGCAGAAAAGACCTTGCTTTGGCTCAGAGGTGCAGCACTTAGGCTATCAGTGATGCTCCCAGAAACAGCATCCCAAGGCAGGATCCCACAAGCGGTCTGCAAGGAGTTGCTGAAGCAATCACTCCAGACCCCTGTGAGAAAGAAGAGCCTGAAGACATCTCCAGAGCACCAAAGCACTGGCCCATCCCTTATCCTCCTCTGGTGCAGCTCCAACTCCTCCAGGCATGCTGCAGGCTGTGCCGCTGCAGCGCTCACTGCACGTGGAGAGATATGAAGCACGCACAGGAAACCCCACTGATCGGAGAGGTACCACATTTGCTGCTTCCAACACCTACATTTAATGCTAAGTGAGGAGCTAAGATCACCATGGCTTCTGTTACGCACCCACCTGCCCCACTGCCCTCCCACAGTCCCAACCTTACCAGCTTGGTTTTGTCCATGGCCACCAGGACCGCAGAGTTGAGGGCTTCCAGGGCAGAAAGCACATTCCTGTATTCTCCGAGATATGCTGAGAAATAATCTGAAGCAGGAGAGAAAAGCACAGTGAGCTTCCCAAGTGCCTCTATCCCTGCCTGTCCTGCTTCTGCCGCTTCCCACACACAGACCAGTGCTGCAGGGGGCCATTCACATCCCTCTCCAGACTCACCCTCCCACCTGGACTGAAATGAAGAGTCCTTTCCTATCCCCAAGGACAAAATGTCCCATCCCTTTAGAAACCCACCTCCGTGCTGGGATTCAGGCACAGGGACTGCCAGTGCGACTTGACGACCCAGTCCTGCCCAGGTCAGACATGTACAAAGCCCCACCACAGACCCTCAAGAAAGGACGTCCTCTGAGGCAGGAGTACAAGCCTACTTACCACATAATTTCTCTGTATCCACGTTACTGCAAGAAACAGAAAAACAAGCTCTTGTTAGATGGTAGGGTTGGTTCAGGAGAAACAGCTACAGTGAGCAGGGTCTTGAGGGCTTGTCTTGAGCCCCCAGGGGATTTACTGCTCCTCCCATGTATTTTTTAAAAATGTATTAGAAAAATAAAAGCTCCATAAGTTTAGAGCCAGCAGCTCAGAAGCTGTGCCCAGCACCTAAGGAGGGCTGCAGAGCATCACTTCTGTTTCAGGGGCCAAAGGAGCAAGCAAAGCTGCTCCACCAACATCTCCTGGAGCTGGAGCGTGCTGGGAAAGTGCCCGTGAGAGCAGGATGGGGCTTGGGGGGGGAAAGTCAGGGGAGGCAGGCAGAGCCCCATGCCCCTGGGCTGGCAGCCCCATGTCTGAGCCCTGGAGCTGATGAGCCCCAGAAGCTGCTTCGTCAACCCAACCTCTTCCGCCAAAGGTGTGAGGCATTCAGCCAGGGCTCCCTCCTTGTGTGTCCCTTCACCTCAGCCCAGGTCCTCCCTCATGGCTGCCCCAATTGGCACCAGACACCCATGTCTCCAATCTTCCCCATGGGTGCCCCCGGCTGCTCCTCCTCTTCCCTGCCTTCAGAGCCCTGGTGGTGTGGGGCTGCCTTCAGGCTCCCAGGGCAGGGGGCTGGATGGCTTCACAGCCCACAAGAGGGGTTGCTCCTGCTGCAAAGGCCATTAAAGCAGGGATCTGGGTCCAAAAAACACAGAGGCAGGAGCCAGCCCCCTGCTCCTTTACAGAAACAGAGTGCACTGCACTAGAGAAGCAGTGCTGGCCTCCCTGCAGGGCTTGGACAGGTCCCTCCTGCTGCTGAGATGGAGAGGGAGAAGGAAATGTCCAGAAACAGACACAGGTTGTCAGGGAAGGATGTTAAGCAGAACTGTGGGCTCGCATGAAGCTGTCAGATCTGCTCAGGTGGCCAAAGCCTGGGAGGCAGAGCAGCTTGTGACGCCCAGGACCAACTGCAGGGAAATGGCCCAGGATATCTTTTATTCAAATCAGCCTCTGCTCTAGAAATTCTGCTGTCTCAAAATCTCCTGAATGATTATAACCATTTTTAATCCTGATTGCACAAGTGGAAGAGAGCACTAAAGAGAGATTTTTAAGTGTTGAAGTGCTGTCACACACAGAGGAACCAGGGATACCTGGAGTTTGCTGGGCTCCAAGCACAAGGATGGCTGCAGGCCACTGCCCAGGGGAAGTCAAACCACAGCTGCATCGCCCTGTCCCCGCTCTGACACTGCTTACAGGGCAAAAGGACTAGAACACCCCAAGGTAAAATTAGAGAGCGTGCAAAATGTCCAAAATGCCATGCCAGAAACTGGTGTAATAACTTAAAGAAAATCTCCCTACAGCTCTTCCCCCAAACACCAAAGGCTGGTTTCTGTATCTGTCTTTCTGCTGGGCTTCCACTTAGTGTATTTTAGTAATAGGCAGTGCTTCAAATTATGAACATATTTTGGTGCGAGACGTCATCACAGAGCCAGGGCAGCAGGACTGCAGACCCCTCTGTTCAGTTAATTGCATCAGGCGCCTTCTTAGGAAATGGAGACGGACAGTTTTAGGATGTGATTTGGCTCATCTATTTTAAACACCTACCGCAGGAGCTGATTAAGGGAGGGCTCTGGCATGCTGTCCTGGCACTGCAGACACCTTTTAAAGTGGATTTAAAAAAAATAGTGATTCTCTTAAGACACAATACAGATAATCAGCAAAACCACAGCCCCTTCTCTGCTACTCCACTCCATCAAACGTTGCTGACCCCATCTCTGAGCAGCTCCATGCATCTGACCACAGCTCTGCTAGACAGAGTGACTGGGGTTCGAAGCACAAATTTAAATTAGAAAAATGTCTTGCTTCTTAATTTTTCCACTTATTTCTGAAAGCTGCCTGCAGCCTGCAGAGCCACTGCTGCTGCACTGCCACAAAAGACTTGGCACCGCAGCATCCACAGCACTGCTTGTTAGACCCGTGCCCCAGAATTATAACTACAGCCACTGGTTCCCATCCAATAGATGGGTAAAAATCACAAAAGAGGGGATATGGACATGAGACAACAAAATACACTGTGAAACTCCTAATGCATATGTTACCCAGGTATTTGCATCTGTCCCCAGTGAGAACCCAGGGCTGGGACTTGTTTCACCAGGAGGAAGAAGGGGCAACCAGCTCAACCCCCCACCCAGCTCCCCACCTTGAGTCTAGCGAGCAAGTGATGGTGTGACAAAGAGCCACAATCAATAGCAACCCTATGGCTTCTAAGGAGAGACCAGAGATTATTAATAACTTTATCTTGTCTGTCTTCTGCTTAACAACAAATGTTAACTCATCAATCACTAACACAGAGGTTCCTCCTGCTCACAGTTAAACACTGAACCAATCGCCAAGACCTTGTGGCAACAATCGGCCCTTTGGGAGCTGTCCTGCGGAAGATCGACTCCCTTCCCAACGCAGCCTGCTCCCTCAGCAGCCCTGAATGCCCACCTCTTCCCACCTTCCACATCCCGTCGCAGCCCCTACGGCAGGACAGAGCACTGCAAGCAAATCACAGGACCGACAGTGCTATTTTCATACTACCAGAAGCTACTTCATACCAGAAACCAGGAGCAGCTCTTGTAAAGAGCCTGTCCCGACCCATTTTGCAGGGCTGCAACGGGGCAGCAGGCTTTGCTTTGCTCTGCTCCTCTCTCTGTCATCCCCTCTCCCACTCCAAAAGAACCATCCTCTGCCTCCAAAGCACTCATCCTGAGACTCTCCACATTTCCCCATAGCTGTATTTTGACTGTGTTCAAACCACTGATTAACTGTAATTAAGCTTGAACTGATGATGAATGATCTTGTCATCATTATGCTGTTGGGATTTTGTCAGAATGTGCCTGGAATTTATGCAAGAAAACAGCAATCAGCTTCTGCAAAGCAGATGGGACCTTTTTTTTTTTTTTAATCATTTATCATGTTGGGAACCTCTGCTGCCATCACAGATCTGGTTTCCAAACCTTTCCAGCGTGATACAGTCACTCCCCATCATTCAGAGACTGGCAGATGCTGCAGCTCTGAGTCTGTGACTAAAGAGAGGGGAAGAAAGTTCATACAAGTCTCTTCTTCCACAGAACCAGCAGCTTGAGGTTATTTCCACTGAGAGTTTTTAAAAACCACCAGGTCAGCATTCCCACCTCTTTCGCTTGTGCCTCGAGGTCACAGACACAGGCTCTGGGCAGCCTGTACCCAATTTCTGCCACCACCATTTGACCGCTCTCATGCAAAGGACGATTTGCCAGACCTTATTTTTCTAAATTTTCCCAACAGTCTCAGGACAGAAAGACACACGAGGTCCACGTGACAGCTCCCTGGGCAGGTTTCATACTGCAAAGAGCAGCAGGCATGCAACCTATGCAACACTGCAACGTTCAGACCAAACCCCTTTGTAACCAACTCTGTCGTCCCCGTGAGATCCTGGGATCTGCTGCCATCCTGCCTGGCTGGGCTGCAAACGGACACGCAACTGCTCAGAGAGCAAACCGCACGGTGCATCTCACAAGATGCTTCTGTGGCCACAGAGCCTTTTCATCCCTTCAAAAACATTTATCTCTTCTCACCCAGATGCTTCAATGGATGAAAATGCACTTTTCTAGGAAGATGAACCTTTCTGTTCTGCACCAGAGCTGGTGTGGAGCTTTCTGATAAGCCAAATGAAACGGTGGATCTAGCTATTGTACCACATTGCAATAAAGAGTTGAATTCAGTTTCAACATATTTTTTTAAATGTCAAAGAATTAGAGCAAGGAGACATTTAAAAGCCAAAATGGAACAATTTTCAGAAATTAAGAACAAAAAAAGCCTTGTGGGGAAATGTAAAATCTGATCCAAGCCCAACAGAGGTGCCCGATGCACAGCCAAACATCCCACCTGAGTGCTGGGTGGATGGGAGGTGGAGTGAAGATCGGATGGGAAGGACATGGAGAAAAGCAGTGTGGGGCTGTGGGCTCTCTGGAAGGAGAGCAAGTAATGGATGAGAGCTCTGAACTACTCATCTTCCCAGATGTCAGCTTGGGGACCCAGGGGAGGAGCCGCAGGTTTGTGAGGGTCAGGACATGTCTGGGCAGCGCTGTTACCCAGACACAGAGAGAGCCTGGGTGTAAAGGTCGCTGTTACTGTCTCTCCTTGGGTCAGGCTGGCACTGACAAGGAAACACAAGTTTCAGCCTAGACCTGATGAACACAGCATCCTTGTGCCCAAATCCACCCATCAGATTAAGGGTGAAACTCTCCCATCATCAGAAAAGCTATGGGACATGAAAGAAACACGCCACGTATGTTTGTAGAGCTTGTAGTTGCTTTCCAGCTTTGTAATACTTTGAGTATTACCTCAGGTAATAACTCCTGAATCTGGCAGCAAATTTCTTTCAGCTCTCAAAAATAAGAAGTTCCAGCAAATGCAAGTCAAGCAGGCAGCCTGGAGGAGAGGGGCTGTCCCACCCCCACATCGAGGGGACAGCAGGGCACCAGGACAGCCTTTACAAGACAACAGTGGTTGCACAAAGAAGCAAGTCCCCCTGCACACCCCAAAAAAGAATGCCAGAAAGTCCAGCTCTACACACAGAGCCACCGAGACATCTACAGGACCCAGCATGCTAAACACTGCTTGATTTCTGTCACCTGCTACTGTGCAGTGGGCAAGCAGTCCCTGGGCAACCCCTGGGGACAGACTGGGTCATGGCTCCCTGGGGACAGCCCTGTCTCTCCAAGTCCCTCGTCCCAGCAGGCAGGCAGCCCTGGGTCAGGATCAGAGCACGCTGGCAGCTGCAGTGCTGTTTTCAGGTGACATGATGCCTCCTACCAGACAATAAGCCGAGCGCCAGGCTCCCTCTCTGGGAGGTCCCAGCTCCTCCTCCTCCACGAGCTGGGGATGAAGCTGAAGAAAACACAGTTTCCTGCTGCCACCTCCCGCATCCCATCCCGCTCCCGCCTACTCACACTGAGGCTGTCCCATGCACTGACCCTGCGCACAGACCATGTCCCAGTCAGGGACAGAAACAAGAACTACACCTGCAATGGCCTCAGGGCTGGACCTTCCCTTCTGCTCTTGCAGAAATGAGGGGATCCTTGCAGGGCTGGCATCTCCTACATTTGCTTGAAGTCACTGAACGCAGGAATTTATCCACAGCTCTGTCCGCAGGGTCCCTTCTGCTCTCCATGGCAGAAAGAGATCAAAGACCCAACACTCATCCCCTGCTAACAGATGTCATCAGCTTAATGTTGCAACTACCACGTTGTCATAGCTACCACACTGTCATTACACGTAACGAGTTACAGAGAGCACCACGGCAGCCAGGGCCACACGGGGCTCTCGGAGACAGGCCGCTCGCATGGGACCCTCTGGTCAGGCTTGTTTATCTGCTCCGGACAGACCAAAGAAGCCCGACCTGAAAGTGGCGGTAAACCAGGAGATCTTCACCATCCAGCCAAGGGCACAGTTAAAACTCTCTGCTTTGCTGCAACCTGTGTTTTCCAGTGGTGTCATATGGGGGGATGACTCCAAGGTCACCCCAAAATGGAACAAGAGGAAAAGAGGCATTTGCAGAGGAAAGGGAATGGCTCACTGCTAACCCTCTGGGATCACAGTCCAGCGAGACAGAGCTATTTTCAGAAGATACCTCCTGCTGCCCACACCCAACAAGCCCACCCGGCAGGACAGGCAGTAACGAGCAGCCAAGCTTAACAGAGAGCGGCACCAGGGGCTGCACACACCAGCCCACTTCTCTGCCCCTTCACTGAAGTGGGAGCATCAGCTAAACCCACCACCCCGACACTCAGCAGGAGTCAATCATCCCCACTTCCCCTGTCCCACGTGGATGATGTGGGGACTTGCAGACAGGGATCGCTGGTTATCTACTGTCAGTGGTTCGGTGACATTTGGTGGCTGTTGGCATCTCGGCCTGGCACAGGCCCTCTGTGCCACTGCCCTGGCTCCTGCAAAGCCCTGGGGCGAGCGCGTGCAGCTAAGGCTGCTCTGAGTTACCTCTCCCTGGCAGGGACCTGCTCAGACACCGCCTGAGGGGTGCAGGAGACGCTTCCTCAGGTGCCAGGAAAGTGGCACAAGCCAGAGGCAAGCCTGCCACCTGAGACCAGGAGGAGGCTGCAGCCACCTTCTCCCTCTGGCTGAACAGGCGGCTCCCAGACATGCAATTTCTCAACAGCCAGTTTCTCCCAGTGCCAAGACACACTAATCCACAGCGGCCGGCAGGGCAGAGGGACCCCAGCAAGGCCACACTGATATCCCAAAGGGGAAACCCATCCGAGCCCAACAGGCTCCTCCAGATAGCACCACTCAAGACGAGACCAGGGCTAAGTGCAATTCCTTCTCCTGTTCTTCGGGGGTTTCTTTTTTTAAAAGTAGCTGGCCTAAATTCACAGTTACACTCATAAGGCCCACTTCGGGTGGAAAGCAGATCTTATGTAAGTGAAAAGCAGTTCCCTGTGTCAGCAGTGGCAAAGCCTGCGACTTTGCACAGTCTGTGCATCGTCCTCGCACCACCACATGCTCCTCCTGTAGTCACACAACCTGCTCTCTAGAGGTGTATATTTCTGGAATAGATTTTTCAAACTAACGTAATGCAATTTGAAATGGATTCCTGCTTTTACGGAGCTACTGTAAATCTGATAAAGACTGTTCTCAGAATGTCTGGCTTTTCTCATCACCCATGCTTGTAGCTGGTGTTCAATGGGTTTTAACGTCTGCGTGTTACAAGAGGAAGGTTTATCTCACCCTGACTATTTATTGCACCCGCCTCCAAATGTCCTCCATCTACAGTCAAGCAGTTTTATATTCTCCTTCGTCTCCTCTCCTCTGTGCCACCACGGTACTTACTCTGAATGACGCCTGTCAATGCCACTGAACAACTCCCACAGCTCCTCTGAGCTCAGGATCCCATCAGCAAAATAGTTCTTGAACTCCTCAAATGACAGCTTCCCATCATCTGCATTTAAATAAAAGAGAAGAATAATTATAGATCTGCAGAAAGAAGCATACAGGCCCCAGTGATCCTCCCAGCAGCCTCTCTACCAGCAGCGTGGGACGGCTGGGCGTGTTGTGCATAATAATTAGAGCAGATATCTCACGGAAAGCATGTCCCACCAGTCCCCACCAGAAACCCAGGAGCACTGGTGAGCAGGGCCACTGCTCCTGGGATTTCAGGTGGGGATTTCAGCCCCTTCCAAAAGACCCCACCACAACATTTTCAAAAATGCATGCAGACACTCTGTGGTTAGATGACTGTCCAAGCTGATTGTTAAAGTACAGAGTCCATTACAGGCGGCATAGTGAGGACAGCATCAAGTTTTTATGGAAAGAAAATCTCTCCATTACTCAAGAGCTTCTTCCTCTCTTTGGAGGACTTGAGCTCCTGAGCTGCATTTTAATCTGCAACAAAAGCAGCTCCTGGATCCTGCAAGCTACCGTGAAGCAGAGCCCAAGACAGAGTGGGAAGGCTCAGAGAAACGACTTGCGATTTTGGACTTCTTGGTTTATGGGTGCCAGGTTAAAAACCAGGTAGCAGAGCCTAACTCTCAAATGCCAGGGGCTCCAGTGGGCATCCAGGAACAGGGTCACTCAAGAAAGGGCACCTGTAAAACCCTGGACTGAGCGCAGAGACTGAATCAATCCCGCACAGGACAAAGCAGAAGCCTGACGGTCCCTGGGCTGCCTGCTGCACAGCTCGCTTCACCCTCCCTTCTCATTGCTAGCATGCAGGAGAAGGGCTTGGAAAAAGGCGCTCTGTCCTGTGTGGCGCACAGAAGGTGAATTGGGGGAGCCCACTTCACCAGCCCCTGGCCAGGCCCTTTGCTCCAGTGCCTTTCCTCCAGGCAAAGCAGAAAAGTGTTTTTCTTGCAGCAAGAGAGCTGCTTGCCCTTATGCTCCTTCACTCTTTCAGCCAAACCTCCCAGCAGGGACGAGCTGCACTGCTTTGCCCAGACCTGGGCAGGGAGGAGGAGGCAGCAGCAGCAGGAACAAAGCACTCACCGTTCTTATCGGCTCGTCGGAAAATCTGCAAGAGAAAACATGACAAGGTTTAGTGAAGCAGGAGGGAGAGCAGTGTGGCCAAACAGAGAGCCAGGCAGCACCCGGCACTGCCACTACGGCAAAACCACCCCCCAGAGCCCAGAGAGCCTCGGAGAAGCCGCCGCTGCCAGGGCTGCGCTGGCCAGTGATGCACAGGCTGCTCCGCGAAAATTCCCCTTTGCAAACTATTAAAACCATTTCTTGCCTCCAATGCACAAAGCTCTCAACACAGCTGCTGCTGCCCGAGCGAGCCCAGTGCTCACACAGAGCTTCTTTTAGAGAACACAGAGGGAGATGAAGTAGAAAGGGCTTTGCTACACCCTTGTGATGGAAAGCATTTAATTTTTCAGACCTTTTAAATGAAAGAACATTAAGCATAAATCCACTGCATAACAGGAACACTTTGTGCATCGCTGCCGACGCTTCAACCGTCTGCACCAAGGAACAGCTCTTGTCCTGCACTTTGTGATCACCCTTCACAACAAGCCTTCCTGCAACACCTCGACATGCACACGCACGGTAATTAATAATTAATCCGTAACTAATTCAGCCACAGAACACAGTTGGAGAACTGCTCCAATTCAGGGTTTTAACCCAGGTTCCAAACCACAAGGCTTCTGCCCACATCCCAGGAGAAAGCTGGGGCTTCTTATCCCTGCCTGGCTCCTCTTTCACCAATAGCGATCAGAAGGTCTGGGGCTGACCGCGGTGAGGAACAGCATCCTGTCAGACCCAACAGTACGAGGTTTTGGCCAGCATGTCCTAAGTATAAGTTGTGTGTGAGACAACTTTCTTCTTTTTAATCATCCTTTTTAATTGTCCTGGTTGAGGAAGAAATCTGAAGGTCTGAAGAAAGATCAGAAATGAAAAAAGGGCAGGAAAAGCAGACAGGAGACCTGTTACATTCTTTTCCACACACCTGCAAAGCAGAGACCGCTGATAAAACCACCCCCACCCCCGGACCTGCTCTGCTCCCTGCTGCAGGAAGATGTGTTGCTGCCAGCTGCCCCTTCCGCACCACTTGCTGACAGCTTTGCTGTGTGTTTTGAGGGCACAAGCCCATATCTAGCCACTGACATATCCCTGAAAAAAAATCACTTTGATGTAAAGAAATAGCTTCCCAGAAAAACCTCCACTGCTCGCTCCTGAGGAAGCTGCTGGCTTGCCACTGAGCAGAGGCTTTTCTGATGCTGGTCCCAGCAGGGAGCTCCCTGGTCCTTCCTGATGGCAGAAACTGGGAGCAGTGACACCTCCTCAGAGGATACTCTTCTGAGCAAGGCAAGCTCCTCTGGACCTGAGCCGCTGCAGGGAACAGAGGCTGCCCTGAGCTGACCAGCGTTAGGTAACTGTCCCTATGGGACACAGGCTTCCAGCCAGCCAGGCTGCTTCCCGTGCAGGAAAGCAGGGAAGGTGCTCTCTGAACACCCCGCAGCACTCACCGGGTATGCTTCGGAGCTTCACCGCTACCAGCCAAGACAGGAACCTGCAGCTCCCACACACTGCCGATTTCTCTGGGTATTAAAGCAAAACTTTCTCCAGGCTAAAGGATTTGCTTGCTCATCAGGGGTCTCACGGCTGCAGGGTTACACGTGCTGGGGCTCCCCAGCTGCAGGGTCAGTGCCAGCAGGTCCCACATGCCTGCCCCCCCCATCACCTCCCACATGCCCCTTCCCATTAAGGCAAAAGCTTAATCCCACAGAGCTCTGTCATCAGAGGGACCCATGGCTTGTGCAACGACATCTCTCTGTTTCCAAATGTCACTGAGGACAGCTAGCTTGTCCCAAAGGCAGTAAAGTGTCTCTCAGGCACTTAAGAAATGCAGATTCAAGTGAGGTCAAACATTTCCCACTCCCAGGGTCTGTCTGCAGGCTAAGATGGAGAGCTCCATTTCTGGGGCAATCCCAAGGGGCTGAGAAGGTCTCGAATACGGGGTGAGCCCATCCTGGATTCAACAAATCCCCAGCAAACAGAGCTGACACTTCTGTCACACCCAGGATCCTCCTCTCCAGCAGTGCGTTAGAAAAGCCCTGCCAGTGCACACAACAGCTGGCTGAAGCTCAAAATAAATAGCCATGGTGCAAGCAGCATTGCTGCAAGAGCCCTGTGAGGTGAGGCCACATCTGCTCCACGTCCCCTGGGGACAGCAGAGCTCCTCACTGCCTCCAGCGAGCCCGGCCTCGGCTGACCCCAGCTGCACAGGGGTGTCTCGGTGAGCACTGCATGTGCCAGAAAACACCGATGGCTCCTGTGCATGAGGCAGGATGAAACTACAGCCAAGCAAAAATAGCCCAGAGCCACTTCCACACTCCATGGGGCAGCCCCTGCCCCCCCCAGGGCACAGGCAGATGCATGGCAATAGCAGGTAAGCGCTGCTCCCAGTGCAGGCAGCAGCCCTGGGACACAGCCAGGGAAAAGTGATGCAAAGCCCAGGGGGGAATGGGATCAGGTCTGCAATGGCTACTGGAGATGCCCTACAAGCAATCCCTCACTGGCACTTAGAAGGGGCTGGCAGGCTCAGAAACACAGGGACACTGCCTCAAACCCGACACTTCCCTCAGCCCCAGCTCCTGGGCTTGGGTCCAAGCAGCCGCAGACCCGTTTGGTGCCTGCGGCAGCAGATACACGGGGAGCAATGGAAGAAGCACCCAACCTGCATTTAACTGGGGATGAACCCCCCACACCTTGGGAAGGAGTGACATTGGAGGGCTTCTCCCTGCCTGCAGGGCTGGAAGTAACCACAGCTTCTGGACATGCAGCCAGGGACATGCTGGCTGCTGGGGAGGGGACAGCTGCCCTGGGGACACCGTGCTCATCGACCCACCACAGGCTACTGCGGGCTGCAGCCAGGCGCCGGTGATAAACGGCATCTGTCCAAGCGGCTTTTCTGAACCTCTCGTACACTGAGAGGGGAGTAAGCAAGCCCTGAGCACAAGCCTGGGGGATGAATCTCCCAGAGGTTTGAGATGTCCGCACAGAGAAACAACTGCGATAGCAGCACTGCAGTTCATACCATGCCTGCAGTGAAGTATCGCAGGCAAAGCCCTCCTCCTCCTCCTCCTCACCTCTGCTGCAGGCAGGCGATCTGTGGGCTGGAAGACAGCGGCTCCAGTCCCAAGGGAAGCACCGGCTGCCACCTGGGATCTGTCACAGGCAGCCCTGCCTTTCCAAGGAGCAGGCTGGAATACTGCCCCACTGCCCTGAGGGGCAGCTCGCCCTGCCAAGCCTCTGGGGGCAGCTGGAGACCAGGCAACTGCCCGAACCCAAAAGCAGAGATATTAAACTCATCCTGCCAAGCTCTGGGAACTGAGGCAGGAGCAAAGGGAGCCATGGGGAAGCCAGAACCCAGAAAGCAGCCACCAGTGCTGTTAACACTTCCCATTTTAATTGCCTTAATGACACCCTGAGGGATAGATGTGGGACTCAATGAGTGCCCGAGGGCTGAGCTGAAACACAGCTGTCACCACCAACCCCCCTCCAGCCCATCTTCCATCAGCCAAGTAATTAGTGTGGTTAATGATGCTGGCTGGAGAGCCCGAGACAGTCTGAAATCCTCCCACAGCAGGAGAGAGACCCTCACCCTCTGCTGGAAGCTGTAAGCACCACCGTGGTCGAGGGAGCTGCGCTTTCCCGCTGCTCCCTGGTGATGCCAGGAGGTCTCCCAGACAGAGGACTGGACCAGGCATGGCATTCACCTTCCCAAAGTGCTGCCCAAGATCTGCTCCCCTCCTCTGGGATGAACTGGGACACAGGAAGTAGCACCACCCAGACCAGGACAGGATGGAGATGACAGCTGGCACCATCCCGGGCTGTCCAGATGCTGGGACACCACATCAACACTCACCCTTAACCCTCGCTTGCTTTCTCCTCCCCAGCCCCTGTGGCAGGGCAGCAGCAGCACCACTGTTTACACATCTCCTTGGCTCCACGGGGTGACTTAGACCCAGTGACTTAGACTTAGACCTTAGCGGTGCGGGACACAGGGGAAGGCAAGGGCTGGTGGCCCACCAGGGAGATTTGGGTGCTGCCCACCTGACCCAGGCACCCTGCATGATGGGAGGCATCGCGCCAGGACCCATCTTGTGAAAACAAAGACAACCGCTAGCCACATCTTCGACTCCCCCCAGCCACTGACAGCTGCTGGGATGCCTGGCTGACCTCCAGCCTCCACAACCCCCAGGAGCAGGCAGGGATGGGGGCTGCAGCGGGCAACAGACACCCTCTGCCTGCGGGACCCCACAGCTTTTAACAGCTACACGGTACCTTCTGCAGCTTTCCTGCCAGGCGCACACCGCTCCAGGAGTAGAGAGACAGCCCTCGATAAGGAGCAGGCTATTGCTAGCCCCTCAGAGGCCCATAATTCAGAGAAAGGACACAACACCCAGTATTATTTAAGCCATCGCGACCCACGCCGTGATGCACAGCTCAGGCCTGGAGCAGCAGCAGGGCCCGCTCGCTTGTCCCTGGGGTTTGGCTCCTCAGGCGGGGCGGGCGGGAAAGCGCCTCACCCCGACGCCTGCCCGTGCGGCCCCCCTGTGAGGAGACACCGCAGCCCGCCCGGCCCGGGCTGCCCCCGGCGGGGCACAGGGGCTAGCTGGGGGCCCGCCCCCCGGTACTCACGTCGTGGAAGATGGGCAGCGGCTGTCGGCGGGGCGCGGGACCGCGGTCGGCGGACAGCAGGCAGACAGCCAGCAGCTCGGCGCACGCCATCATGGCCCCACCGGGTGCGGGCGCTGCGGCGCCGTAGGGCACGGTACCGTAGGGAGCGCTGCGGTGCCGTAGGGTGCGGCGCCCCGCGGTACGCTGCCGTAGGGCGCGGTGCCGTAGGGAGCGCTGCGGTGCCGTAGGGTGCGGTGCACCGCGGTACGCTGCCGTAGGGCGCGGTGCAGTGCCCCGCCGTACGCCGCCGGTGCTGAACTCACCCGAGACGCTCCGCAGCCGCCAGGCAACTTTGCCTCCGCTGAAGGCCCGCCTCCGCAGCGATCCGGTTGGCCGCAGCCGGTGATTGGCACCTCAGGGCCGCGCCTGTCGTTGGCGGAGGGGAGAGGGGCGGGGCGGCGCTGTGAGGGGCGCGGGGGCGGGCGCGGCGGTGGTCGGTCTCCTCAGGGTGTCCCTGGGTCTGATGGCGGCCGCTGCCTGTTCCCGGGGCCCGGTCGCTGTGGGGTTTGCCCCGGACTGGTCCCAGTGGGATCTAGTGCCCCACAGTGCTCCCAGTTGGCTCCAGTGCAGCCCACGATGGTTGCATTGTGCTGTGACCAGCTCTGGCTGCCCCAGTTGCTCCCAGTTTGGCCCTGGGTGATCCCAGTGTGGTCGGTGTTGGCCCCAGGGTAGCCCTGGCTGCCCCAGTTGTCCCCAGTTGCTCCCAGTTTGGCCATAACTGGCCCCACTGTGGTTGCAGTTGTCTGTGGGGTGCTCCCCCTGCCACCCGGGGCAGTTTCAAATGACTTTCCACTGGTGGCAGCTCCTCTGTGCCCGCGGTGCTGGGCAATGCTGCCCGCTGGTGCGGCATGCCAGGCGCGGGGGGGTCATACTGGTGATGCCCCAGTACCTCCAGCAGATGTAAAACCACTGACCTGCTGCAAGCGGGGGGCTGCAGGAGCAGGGGACGGGCTGGAGAGGAGGAGGAGGAGGAGAAGGAGGAGGAAGGAGTTGCCTGGCACAGGCACCCTGTGCACGTGGACAGGACTGGGGTGGACATCCACCTCTGCACCCAGCCTGGCCTCGGGTCTTCACAAACAAGAAAAAGATAACTAGATAAAGAAACTAGTTAAAGCCACGCCTGGGCAGACTGCTCCGAGGGTGACTTTTTGGGGTGGTGGGCTTCTTCCCACCCCTCTCCGAGTATCCTGGGATTTTACTTATAAAAAGGGGCATGCACCAGTTTCACCTGGATGCAAAATCCCAGCCAGGCTTGTCTCCATCTGCACCGCCTCTCCCTTCACACGGACCTCTCGGCGCCAACCCGTTTCGCTGAGCTCGGCGTCTCCTAACCCAGCTCACCAAACCCAGACCCTTCCCCACCCAACGTGACCGAGCCGCAGCACGTGGAGTTCGCCCGCTCTCCTCCTCCCCCAGGGACAACCGGCTGCAAGCTGCACCCGGAGCAGTTGCAAGGATGCATCACAGTTATTTTTACCATCTCTCAGCCTCTCTGGGTGTGTGCAAGGGAAAAGAGGCGGAAAAAGTGCACCTGGGACCTGGCAGGGACGTCCATGGGCTCCGGGGAGCACGTGCACCCAGCTCATGCGGCACAGGGCTGTCCCCTGCCCCCAGGGAGGCAGAAAAGGGTCCCAGAGCTGGGGCTATCAAGCATGGCCATCACCAAATCCAGCTAAAATGGAGGCAGACAGCAGGGAAACAGGGCAGGGAGGCAGAGGTGGCAGCCGGGACAGCGGACTGGCCCTGCCAGAGAGCGCGGGAAGTGGCTTGGGTGGTGGTGGGGCTCTGTGTGGGTCAAAGCAAAGCCGCAGGGGGGGCTTTCCAGGCTCCCATGGTGTTAAAATCTGTCCCTGGTCCCTGTCGGGGCTCCTTGAAGTTGGCACCAGCTTCCTCATGGGAAGGAGCAGCTGGACAGTCCCGAGGGTAAAGTTCAGGCAAAACTTCTGCCGGCGGCAGGAGGCAGAGGGTACCCCCAGCTCCTTCCATGGGCACTTCCAAAGCGCACCCCAAAAGCCATCAGCAGGGAAGGGGGGCATAGCCTCAGCCCCAGCTATGGGGGGGATGCCAGGGCTCTGCTCTGCTCCCCAGTTGGATGCACTGGACCACAACCAGGCAGGAATTAAACGAAGCACCTGCTTACTGGTGTCTCGTGAATAAACGATGCTGCGCCTCACCTCCCTGAGTTACTTCCTCTTTGAAGAAACACGAGTGGTTTTGGGAAATGGAAGTGTGAAAGTGTGGGGCAGGATGCAGAAGCAAGGCAGGCAGTGGGCAAGGCACCCGGGGCAGACGTACCTTGGGGGCCTGTGGAGACCCCAAAACCTGCCCTAAAACCCTCCGAGGGGCATTAGATTAAAGGTATAAATTCTGACAAACTTTATGCTGTGTCAGCATCTAACGTGGCTCCCCCAGCCCTTCCCGTTGTCTCCCCTGACTCCTCTGAGTCCAAACCTCGCAGTGCAGGTACAGGAGCCCCCCTGACTGCCTGGGCTCAGCACCATGTCCCCATCCAGCCCAGCTCAGCCTGCAGACCCCTGCCCACCTGCTGCAGTGTTTCCCAGTACCAATGGAGCCACCACCACAGCCCGCTGGCTCCGAGCACCCCCAGAGCCGGACAGTCCCCAACGGGTCACAGCTGGGATCGGGGAGGTGGGAGCGAATGGGTGCTGAGGACCCATGGGGCACACAGGATGTGTGCAGGGTGCCCACCTCCTGTGTTGCGTCCACTCCGCTTAAAGAAGAAAAACATCCACGGTGCAGATTGCTCATGAAACTGAGCTGAGCTTGGGGTCACTTCCCAAAGCTGCCACGTGCTCTGCGGAAACGAGGGCCCCTCCGTGAGCCATCAGCTCTTCCTCCAGTGATTCAAAATAGCAGGAGGGAAGCCCTTCAGCTGCACCATGAATCATCCCCAGGAGGCAGAGCGGTTATTTTTATGGTGCTCTGGCTCACGTGGAGCTGCCAGCGCATCCCCCAGAGACGGGTCTGCTGCCGCAGTGGGGGACACAGCCCTGTCCCTGCCGGAGCAGCCCTTCCATGGGGACCAGGAGTCCCAAGGGCTCATCATCCCGGGAGGTTCCCTATTAGGGGGCTGGGATGGTGAATGCCATTAGAGAGGTTCGCTTTTGCTGGGGGGAAAGGGAGAAGCTGTGCTGCTGCTGTGGGTCGGCTCGCTAACGGGACAGCTCTGCAGAGCTCAGGGCTCTGGGGTGAGCCCTGTCCCCTCACCCTGCGCCCACTGGCTCCCAGCAAAGCCAGGGGCCACTTTCCACTTGCTGGGCTCTCACCCCTTTGGGCAGCACTGCAGATCGTCGGGACCCTCCACAAACGCAAAATTAAACGGGGGACAGGAGAAGGAGGGCTGGATATTGCCAACCACAGGGATGAAGATGTGATGGCATATGGCTGGGCTGGGCACCCTGCAGTAAATCATAAAAGCTTCAGCACCTCTGTCACCTCAGGTGACAAACATTGACCTTGTAACGAAGGATGCAGCAGGCAGGGGACCAGGGGCCGCGCCCACCCACCCTGACTCCCCTGTCCTCCCACCCCTGGCTCTGCAGGACAGCTCTTCCAGTTTAAATGCCTGAAAAAGCCCTATTTGAGGGGCGACAGCAATCCCCCCCAGGCACAGGCTGTGTGTGCCATCACCTGCCTGGCACTGGGTTTGGGATGGAGTGGCACACTCCCCTCCTTGCCAGGGTCCCCCCCGGCCCCACTCCAGAGCTCTGGCCAGTCCTGAGGGGCTGTGGAGGGCTTTTGTCCAGCCACCATCGCTGCTCTGCCCCCCCAAATCGCTCCCCAAGTCCCTCAGTAAGGTGGCAGCTGCTGCTCTGGCACTGCACCCCTGGGGGGTCACCAGCCCTGGGGCGTCACCAGCCCTGGGGCCAGCACCCTCCACACGGCGGGCTGCGCTCCCTGTGACACATGGCTCCTCTCTTCCCCATCCTTAGACTTTTTCCCCCAAAACAGTGTGCACCGAGGGGCTCTGTGGAGTGCTGAGGGGGCTGGGAGCAGGGATGGGGCTGAGCTCTGCTGGTTTGCCACACCGGGGGACACTGGCACACTGCCATCCTTGTGTGTCCCAGGAACAGCTCCATGCCACCAAGATGAGCGAGGACATGCTCAGGGACGGAGGATGGAGGCAGGGGGGAGGCTGGGGGGCAGTGACTGGCTCCCAGTGCCACCCCAGCGCCCGCTGGCACCCTGGCCAGACCTGGGCTCCCATCACCTGCGACAAGAGCGAGGTGAGCTTCTGCAAGACAGGCCAGGGTGAAATATTCACCAGCTGAAAAGAGAACCAGGCAGGGGCCGGGCAGAGAGGAGAGGAGCGAGCAAAGACAGGAAGGAAGTGGCACATCCCTGCCTGCCACCAGGGCGGGGGACATGCACCCCCACCCCCCCCCCCACTCTGGGCTGCCAGGGAGTCCTGGAGTCTCCGAGCATCCCCCCCAGGAAGTCCCCAATGTCCCCTGGTATGCCACAGGGCAGGTAGAGAGTACCCAGGGTCAGAGATGCCATTTGCAGCCAACTGGTCCCCAGTGAGCTGGGCCATGGGGACCTTGAACTGGGGGCTGTGAACTGGGGCAGTGCCTTCAGGCAGGAATGACAGGGGCTGGGGCTAATGGGGGACCTGGGAAGGCACTGGGAGCCTGCTGGGACAGCAGAGGCACAGGCTGGTTTCAGACTGGCCCCATGCTGCCTTCCTCCTCCCAGCATGGGAGCTGCTGCAGCACCCCCAAAATGCTGCCCTGAAAGGGGGGGAAGGTGGGAGGGCAGGCAGGAGGGATGCCAAGAGGGGACTGGGGCTGGCAGAGGATGGGGGCTCTGCCCAGGACAGTAGGGCTGCTCTTCTGCAGAGATATTCCCAAAGCAGAAGGGATTCCCACCCGGAGTCATCAACCCAGGGCACAGCCCCTTGGGGGGGGGGACAGGGGAAAGAAAAAACCAAAACAAAACAAACACCCCACACCACACAAACAGAAAAACAAAAAAAACAAGCCAAAAGGAACAACGTGGCTCCTGCAGCCCCCAGGCAGTGCCAATTCCTGCTTGTGCATTTCAAGATCAAAAAGGAAAAAAAAAAAAATAACCCCACAAAATGACCCAAACCCCCCAGGGTTTCTTGGGTTGGGGTCCCCACCCCCCAAGCACAGCCCCACAGCAGAAACCAGAGTCAGTAGAAATCTTTATTAAACACAAAGCTCAGAGGAACACAAGCTTGTTAAAAGGCAGTAAAAGTGAAAGTGCATCTCCAGCCTGGCCCGGGGGGTGCCCCAGGACCCCCCTCTCCTTCCCTCCACCTCCCTGAGCCCCAGTGGGGCAGAGAGGGGGAGACGGAGCCCGAAGGCTAAGAGGCTGCGTGGGGAGGGGAAGAAAAGCCTGGAGACAGCATCGGGTCTTCACCCACAGAGATGCACCCCCTGGGACCCCACTGTGTCCCCCCCCCAAGGGGACACACACACACAGTCCCAGGGCCACCAGCCCTGTCCCACCTCCTGCAGCCACTTGTCACCGCAGTGGCCTCACCAGCAGCCCCATTTTGGCCGCAAGCAAAGCTGGAACGTGCTGGAGAACCCCTGACGGGACCCTCCATGTCCGCCCCCTCGACCAGCACAGTCCCCCGCTCCCTCTGGCCCCCCTGTGTCCCAGGAGAGCTCCCACACACCATAAATAATAAATAAATACCCCACGCTCAGCCGGGCTGGGGGCAGCCCCCCCACACAGGAGGGGGACAGCCCTGACCCAGCACCCCCACGTCTCTGCCACCCCCTTCCCAGCGTGACAAAACCTCTCAGCACCCC
>WKFP01014340.1:145079-186147 GCA_011057875.1 Pterocles orientalis
CCCCCCCCCCCCCAACCCGGGAAATTAAACGCTGTCCCCAGGAGACAATAATAAATTAATCAAATCTATACACAGGACTGCTTAAAGCTCTGTAACGGGCACCTGGGGGGGCAGCGGCTCTGCCCTGGGCAGCCCCCCCCCCCAGTGATTAAGGGCCCTGTTAGGGGGTCCCCTGAGATGGGACCCCAACCCTGGCATCCCCCTCGTGTGGCTGGAGCCAGAGATGCCGCCGGCCCCGCTGGAGGGATAAGAAGAAGATATTGCAAAAGGGGATGGGGAGGGGAGCTGTGGGCACCGCAGTTGGGGGGGCTGCCTGCTCTGCCCACCCTGCCCATGGGGGCAGGAGCCGCAGGGTGTCCCCCCGGCTGGGTGAGCTGCCTGGGCACAGCCTCAGAAGTCCAAGGGTGTGAAATCCCCAAAGTCGCAGTCGAAGAGCTCGCTGATGCCCTCGCCCTCCTCCAGCCCAAAGTGGTAATCCTGCGCCTGCGGCGGCGAGAGGTTGATGAATTCGTCCGCCAAGAAACCCGAAAAGTCCTCCCTGCTCTGCTCCAGGAGGGCGTCCATGGAGGCCAGCGGCGACAGGCTCACCTCCTCCCCCAGGCACTTGCCAGGCAACGTGCTCGTCCCCGGCAGCAGCGTCTCTGCAGGGATGAGAAGCAGCCATAAATCCCACAATACTTGCCAAAAAACCCCCAAAAAAACAACCAACCAAAAAAAAAACCAAACCCCACACAACAAAAAAAAACCCCCAAACCACCCAGGAAAGCAGTTTTTGGCTATGCAGGAGAACCTGCCTCCCTGCGGTACCTG
The DNA here is from genome assembly GCA_011057875.1 of Pterocles orientalis. Taxonomy (NCBI): domain Eukaryota; kingdom Metazoa; phylum Chordata; class Aves; order Pterocliformes; family Pteroclidae; genus Pterocles; species Pterocles orientalis. The sequence continues at coordinate 145,890 of WKFP01014340.1, forward strand.
AGCATCACCCCAGCTCCTTGCTCATGCTGACAGCAAAGGGGCTCAGAGCTGCAAACACAGCCCCTGCCCAGAGCCACCGTGCCATCGCGCTAGTCGCCATGTCCCCAGCTCCCTCCCGCCCCCACCCCGGCCGCCCACCTTGCTCCGTGGGCACCAGCGGCATGTTCACGTCCTGGGTGGGATGCAGGAGCGGGGATGCTCTGGGCTGCAAACGGCTGGTGGACGACTCCTCTGCGGGGGCTTTGAAGGGGCTCTTGACGGGGCTGCAGACCCCCGAGCTGTCCTCAGGGCAAAGGAAGACGTCGATGGGGCCCTGAGTGCTTCGCACTGACACCTGGAAAGCCTGGGGAGAGGGGAGAGGAGTGAGATGAAGGGGTACGAGGATGCCAGTGGAGCCTGGGCTGGGCTTTGCTGAGCAGCCATGGGGGGCAGAGGGTGACCCCAGCTCACCTCCGCTGGGTCTGAGACCTGCAGCTGGGTCTCTGGGGGGGCTTTGATAACCATCACCATTTGCTCCGAAGGGTCCACAATGCTGCGGAGATCCTGGCAGGTCACGTAGGCTGCAGTGCGATGGGTCAAGGAGCAGATACGGGGATGCTTTCACGCAACGCAGCCAGGCTCACCTCGGGGCTCAACTGCGTCCCCCCCACCCCGCCAGCCCCACCCTGGCCCTGCACCCAAGGATATTGCTGGTTGGCGGGGTCCTCGGTGAGCAGGCGCAGCTGCACCGTGCACATCTGGATGAGATCGTCCAGCTGCCGCTCAGCCGCCTGCAGCTCCCGCAGCTCCTTCTCCAGCAGCCGGTGCCGGCTGGGGGCCCCCACTGTGGCCTGGCTGCCCCTGGGGAGCACCACGGCTGTCAAGAGCCATCCCTATGGCTCCCTCTCCCCTCACCACCACTGTCGTCCAGCACTGTCCCCACCTGGGCCAGGCTCCATCTCACCCCATAGCCAGGGAACTGGCTCTGTGGGGATTTCCCAGGAGGGCACAGCCCTGGGGTCCCCTCACCAAGCCCAGACACAGCCCCCCACTCCCCAGCCTGGCTTTGGGAACCTGAAGGGGACTTCCAGAGACACAGGGATACCGACGCTCAGGAGCCACCCACAGCTGAGCACAGCTGTCACCCAGGGACGTGGACTACAGGAAGGGGGAGCCGCCACCCAACCCCAGAGCAGATGCTCTGGTGACACCGCTCTGAGCTTCTCCATCCCAGCAAGAACCTGCTCCACCCCAAGCCTGGCCCAGGTGCCCTCCCCATGCCAGGGGACAGCCAGCCACAGCCCCGTGAGAGCCCGGCGCGGGGACATACAGCCACTGGATGTTGTTCTTTGACTTCTTGGTGATGAGCTGGATGCCCTCCAGGACATTGGTGATGTCGTAGATGCGCCTCTTCTGCACCTTCAGGACTTCGGCTGCCCAGTTGAGGTCCACCACACCATCGGGTGACTGGCTCAGCAGCTCCAGGAAGCGCTTGGTGGTGAGGTTCAGCGAGGTTTCGTAGCGGGACTTCTCCCCAGGAGACTTTGCCCCTGCCAGCCACCAAGGACAAGGGTGATTTAGCCACATGGGAAACCCAGCGCAGGAGCTGAGAGACCCCAAAACATCCCCCCACGCTTGCCCATGGACCAGGGATCGGGACTGACACCCCAAAACCCATCTGCTTTCCCATAACAATAGGGTGAGCTCCCCACATCCTCCACGGGAAGGCTGCTGCAGGCCCTGGCGCGGGCTCTGACACTTGTGCTCAGTTGTCACCGCAAGCTTTGTGGTGACACCAAGGTACCAGGCAGGGCTCAGGGAGGAGATGACAGAGGGTCCACCCGGGACACTGCATCAACACCGTGCTGATGGCTGCAGCCTCTGGTGTGGTGCCCAGCAGACGGGCAGGACAGCTGTGCCACCAGCCCAGGGGACAGCAGCACAGGCTGGAGAGCCGCCAGGAACAGCTGGACCCCGGGAGCATCCTCTCCAAACCCCCCCGAAGGGATGGGGAGAACCATCCAGGGAGGACCCCAGGGGCACAGCCCAGCCCGTGGGCTGCCGGACCCCCCACTCCGGGCTGGGCGGGGGGTCAGGGGGAGCGGGGCCGGTACCTTTAACGGGGTTCCTGGCCTTGCCGCGGCCCACCGGCAGGCTCTCCGCTATGTACTGGTGATCCGTCTCCAAGTTCAGCTTCCTCTTCACCTGCGAGGGAGGGACGGGGCTCATCAGAGGGACGGGCACTCCACGGCTGCGAGAGACCCCCCCTAAGGGACATCATCCCCCGGGGGGGCACAGAACCCCGAGTCGCAGCAGGAACGGGGTGACGGAGCAGCTTCCTGGGATGGGGGCTGGCCCCAAAGCAGGCGGGGGCCGCGAAGGGGGGGGACAAGGCACGGCCCAGCGCCCGGGCGGCGGCTTCCGGAGCGGCAGCTGGGGCAGGGCCGCGCTCGGCAGGTGCTGCGTGGCACGGCCCGGCCCGGTACGGAGCACGGCATGGCACAGCCCGGCCCGGTACAGAGCCCGGCCCAGTATATAGCGCAGCTCCATACACAGCCCGGCTCGACGCGGGCCGGTATTGCACGGCCCGGTGCACAGCACGGCCCCAGGCCCCGCAGCCCCCGCACCGCCCCCTCCCCGTCCCTCTCCCGCTCCCGGGGGTTACCGGCGGGCGGCCCAACGCGGGCCGTCTGGGCGCGGCACCGGGACGGGCGGGCTGCGGCGTGGCAAAAAGCAAAAGGTCGGTGTCCGGATGGTGTCCGCCTCCCGCGGGCTCCTCGGCAGCGGAGACGATGAGGAGGTGCGGGGAAGCGCTGCCCAGCAGCGCCGCCAGCCCCGCCGCGCCGCCCGCCGCCGCCGCCATGGCTCACATGGCCGCCGGGACCGGGGCGGCGGGCGGCGCGGCGGGGAGGGCGCGGGCAGGGGCGCGGCCCATGACCGGGCGCGGGGCCGCTCCGGTCGAGCTCGGCTCCGCGCCCGCCGCCGTTATTGTTTAGCGCGCCGGCCCCGCGCGCCTTTGCGCGCCAAATCCTTTTTGCCGCGAAAGCGGCGCGAGCCTCCCCGCCGCCCGCCCATTGGCTACGTTCACCGCCGGGCGCCGCGGAGGAGGGGGGGGAGAAGAGGCGTCATCCTATTGGTCAATCGCTGCCGAGACGACGGGCGGTACCGATCGCCTATTGGTGGAGGAGGGCGGCGGTAGAACGCGCTGACAGGCGACCAATCGGATGAGCCGCGCTGAGGCAAGAGGCCAATCAGGGGGCGGCTCAGGGACGCGGCGCGTGGGTGAGGAGCGCGCTTGGGCGGCGGGGCGGCGGAGGGGGGGGGAAGGCGGCCTCCGCCGCCGTCCCCCCCCCTCCGCCGCCCCGCCGCCCTCGAAATTTCCCTATCGCCGGTGATGGGACCGTGTGGCCCGTCCCCACCCGTGGGACACGGCCCCGGGCGGTTCCCGCCATCAGCATCTCCCGCGTGCAGGCTGCTGATAACCCTCCTGCTGCGTGAAATGGCAAAATTAAAAATAAATACAGATAAAAATCCTGCTAATTTAAAAAAAAATAATAAATCCGCGTATTTAAAGCTCCCGCTGCCAGTCCCGACCTGCCTGGTTTTTGTTTTCCCACCGGGGTGGGTTGTTGTTTTTTTTTTTCCCACCCGTGCGTGGGATGCAGGAGGCACTGGCAGCGAGGAGTTAACTCCCCAGCCGCGGAGCAGATCCGGACACGCTGTGCCCCTGCCCTGGCTGAACAGGTTTCAGGCTTTAAAGGATTTTCTGGTGGATATTTTGGCAGTGGCTGCGATTCCCCTGCAGGACAGCCAGCGTGGAGCAGCGGCCGTGATTTCCCCAGATCCTCAAATCCATAAATTGTGTGTCTGTGACCAATCCTGCCCCTCTCTGTGCCTCATTTCTTCAGCAGCAAAGAGCAAACAGAAACGCTGCCTTGCTTAAAGGAAATTCATACAGTTAATTAACGCTTGGCCCTTCTAATATTCAAGGGCCCGCTCTCCGGAGCCCTCGCGCTGCGATATCATCATTACTGGGAACCATAAGCAACAGTTAGACCAGCTGTTTGCACACAGTTAATGTTTCTTCCCTCTGAGGAGGGGGGAAAAAGGCAACCCCACCAGCCCGGGGGAGCTGACGGTGCTCTCCCCATCCCCGGGGAGGCGCGACCAGGCGCTTCCTGGGGTGACGCAGGGTTTGGGCCACAGCTGCTGCACCAGCTGCTCCCGCTCGGCTCACAAAGGCTGGGTTTCTGCCCCCCTCCCTAATTCATGCAGTTTATTGGGGGGGGGGAAGCAGGCTGTGCTCTGCCCCTCTCTCCCCTGAGCTGCCACGCTGCAAGTTCTCCAAAGCTTTTTGTGCTGAAAAAGGGCAGTTGCGAAGACAAATGAAACGCAAACACTGGCGGAGAAGGCAGGGCAGGGTTTCTTTGCATGCATACGAGGGAAGGCAGAGGAATCCTACCTCTCGCACAGCTGCAGCCTCCTCCCGGCCTCGGCCTCGCCAGCCCTGCTGAGGAGTGGAGACGTGCTCCTGAGATTAGCTGTCTGGCGGGTGCTGCACAAAGATAAAGTCCTGTCTGCACGGCCCCACTTGTCATGGAGAGGAGCAGGAAGGCTGTTCATATGCTTCATACCCCAGGCAGCCTACCCCGCAGCAGTCACCCAGTTCCGAGGTTTGGGGCACAGTCAGGTCAAAGAGCGTCTGCGGGTCTGTGCACAGAAGGAAAAGCGCAGACTGGGGCTGCAGATGGAGCCGGAGCTGGTATCTGTGCTGCAGAATCATCTCCTGGCAGCGGGAGCAGGCAGGAGGAGAGGTGGCAGGATGCAAACCTGCATCCCTGTGCTCAGTTAGCCTTCGCGTGTAGGTGTCCCAGAAGCACGGTTAATGTCCTTGTCATCCGTAGTGTGGTCCTGCTCCCAGCAGTTCCCAATCGGACTGTGCCGAGCGGTAACACTGGAACGGGTGCGTTGCCTGAAGGGAAGCACGACTTCCCCGGGGTCTCCTGCCAGCGCTCCTGTTCCCAGCGCTTCAGTTCAGGTGACGATGAGCTGACAGTGTGGCATGCTCCTGCTGCAAGAGGACCTGCAGAGGGAACAGGCAGCTGGGAAAAGCCCAGAGTCCCACAGTCCTGCTGCCCTGACCTTACCACCCTCTACCTCTGTCACCATAGCCGCTGCCTTTTTGTATGGGAACCGAAGCAGTTCTGACAACACCAGCAGTTCTTCTCCCAAGACATCAGCTCAGCTGCTCTCTTGGGTGCTGGGCAAGACGTTTTCATCAGTGTTATTTCCTTCTCTCGTACAATGACATCTGTTATTAACACATCAATCCATGGAGTCTTTCAGTAGAAGCCACAGGGGTGTGGAGCCCCCTTGCCCCCCACTCTGCTCTTCACACCCGAACAGGGCAATCTTGTTCCTCAGACAGAGCAGTACCAACGCCGGCTTCCCACGCCAGTTGCTAAAAGCTGCTCCGTTCGACAAGGCTCTTCGACTTCCTTCCCTTGAGGCCTGCGGAGGAATGGAGAGGGGGGAGCGTTTCTCTCCTTGCCCAGCGGTACATTCTGCAAATAGCCTGGGAGTCATCAAGGAGAACATTTGGGAATAAGCCCCTCGACGGTGCCTCCTGTGCTTTAGCTTTTACCTCGACTTGGTAACTCCAGCCAGTTCACTTGGTCTGGAGATGCGGCCGCAGTAAGCGACCCAAACAGCTACAGCACAGGAAAGTTCATGCTTCAGAAAACCGCAAAGGATGACAGCCACCCCAGAGTGTCTCTGCAGCTTGGGATCCTCACCCGAGCTAGCGAGTGTTGCAGGAGTTAAATCTGATGGTGTGGTCAAAGGAGCGCTGGCTGTTGTCTCCAAGCTGGTAACAGGAGGGCACAGCCGATGCCAAAGATGCACTCCGTGCATGACGTCTCTGGATATAGGACTAGTCACACGCAAATGAAGTATTACTTTGTAGATTTTAGCTTAATAATGATGATGTAAAAAAAGACAAAAAATAGGTTTTTATTATTATTATAGAAAGCACAGTATTATAATATTCAGAGTGATTATACAGAAATAATCTGCACATGAGTTTGGCAGCAAGTCTTGGACTGATGTACTACACCGACTGCACAAGAAGTCGATTCACAGTGGACAGAGCTACTGCAGCAACCCACTGCTCCCTCTTTCGCACGTTTTAAAACCAAAACCGGAGGTATTCCAATGAGCATTCTGTTCAGTGTAATTACAAGTTACCCAAGTTTACGTTCTTAACTTTATAGCACACTGTCAGAAAATCAGGGCCTGGATTACACAACAATTACAAACTCAAAGTACACACCAAAAGCAGAGGTAATACTACTTGTATTACAGAGCATTTAACTTGTTTTCCCCCTTCCTCATCACCAGTCTCATACGGAAATAAGACAGATGAAAATTCTTCTAAGTAAAGAAAAAAAGTTGCCTCCTCTGACAATCTGGTATGAACACACAGGTTGAAAATTCAAGATTAGCACCCCTAAAATATTAACAGTGGCGGACAGACATTACACTTGATAGCATTACGCCTTATTTTTTCTCCTCCCTTATCTGCTGGATTTCAAAACCAGCATCAGAACACTGAACGCGTTCTACTCAGGTTGGTGTGATCTGGGAAGACAAACACGACCCGACACATCGACAACGTGCTGCTGGGGGTACCATCCAAAGGTCGTATTTGTGCTGATGCAGTGGAAATGAGTTCGAGTCGCAGGAGTTTCTTTGGTGTGAAGGTATCTGCGCAGGGTTCTGGTCACTCCACTAGCACCAGCCATCTACGACGGCTCCCAGCTGGCTGCAGAGCTTAGTGTGCACCAGGACCCTCTGCAGTCCCCCCTTCCCCAGAAACCCAGGCTCAATCTGCTTCAGCAGCCAGAGACCATCCCCACACTTCCACTCTCCCCAGCTCGGTTTAAAGCAGAGCCTGAACCACCCTACCAGGGAGAGACAGTCTCACAGCACCAATACCCAAGCTCTTCTGCAGCCTCTCCCTCCTGCCCCAGCTGTCCAGAGCAGGGGGGTTATTGCCCATGCACACGGACGGTGAAGGGGACAAAGCACGGCGTCACACTGCCAGCACAGGCTCACACCTTACAGCAGCCGCCGTCTCCACAAGCACTCCTCTGTGGCACTAACTGGACAAGCCCAAGTTTTTCTTTCAGAAATATCCTCCCTCTAACTGAAAGGATCAAACACAGCACAGAAAACCTCACCTACACCAAATGTCACGCACCCATTTAATTGTCCCCTTTGTTAAATAATGTAATTGTCCAGGAAACGGTTCTTCAGCCACCCTTACAGCCAGCACCAGCACCCAAGCTGTCCTCCAAAGAGAAATGAAGCTCAGTGGGTATGCCAGGGCAGCATGCAGCGGCAGTAAATAACCCTCAGCTGGCTTTGTTCCTTCATAAAATAAATGATTAATAGCTCAGTGTAGTTGGTCTGCTATTCAAGGCTTGCTGCAAACTTTTGATCAGTTTGATTCATTAACCTTTAAAACTGCCTCTGAAAGAGGCTTAAAATCTGAAGGAGAAGCAACATTTTAAAATGAACACTTCAATTTCTCCAGAAATTCTAATTTTTTGACAAGCTGAGCTGAGCATTGAGACACTCTGCTCCTCTTTAGAGGCACTCAGCATCTCACAGTCGGGTGCCGAGGAAGTAATAAGGTAAATTAAAGTTGATGTAGACAAACAAAACCATGTTCATCTTAAAATTCAAAACCCATCAGAGCTGGGGGGAGAAAATGGCACTTCTTTGTGATTCTTAAGCATTTGGCCGATTTGCAGGTGGCTTCCCAACTGTCTCTTTTATTTCTTTTGGTTTTAATGCTAATAAAAAATGAACACAAACAGGGGACTCAGCTCCCTACACAATGCACTGGGGGAGGGCAGGGGGTGTAACTCACGTATCCGAAAAGTCTGACTCAGACAAATTACTTCTAGTTCACTTCCTTACTACACGCCCGCATTGTTCCAACACCTCGGTAGCAGAAGGGGTTCATCCCCAGCTATCTGGTCACAGCAACAGCAATGTGGACTAATGCCGTTCAAGACCTGTTCCAATTACTTCCCTGGGGAAAGAACTGACTTGCAGCTTAACGTCCTGCCCCAGCACAGCAGGAACACCAACCGTCTGCAAACACCCGGGCTAATGGCTGCTGCTACACAGGACCTGCTGCAGTTCGTCTTCCAGGGGCAGCAGCTGGTTCCTGGATCAGAGGTACAGATGGTTTGAGGCTCAGGCACAATTTGCTTTGAAAGTGGGGTTGGTGAGACTCCCAAGAGAAAAAGGGCTTTTTGAACCAAGGACGACCGATGGCCGCTGCTGTCAGGTTGGTATTAGAAAGTTGCTATTGGCTTGTTTCTGCCATCTAGAGAGGACAGAGATACTACAGTTGTGTAAAAAGGACAGGACAGGTCACTCGTCCTTCACTTGGCAAGAGAAGGGCTTCACAGGCAGCCACATGGCTGCAGGGGCAGAAGAAAATTATTTCACCTCTAAGGGAATCACAAGCCTTTTTCAGAGAAAGGAATGCCAGCTCCAGGGATGGAGCACCCCCGGAACGAGGACAGGCTGAGAGAGTTGGGGGTGTGCAGCCTGGAGAAGAGAAGGCTCCGGGGAGACCTTCCAGCACCTTCCAGTGCTGAAAGGGGGCTACAGGAGAGATGGGGGGGCTCTAGATCAGGGAGAGTAATAACAGGACAAGGGGGAACGGTTTAAAGCTGAAAGAGGGGAGATGGAGATGAGATGTGAGGAAGAAATGTTCTCCTGTGCGGGGGGCGAGGCAGTGGCCCAGGTTGCCCAGAGAAGCTGTGGATGCCCCATCCCTGGAGGGGTTCAAGGCCAGGCTGGATGAGGCTTTGGGCAACCTGGGCTAGTGGGAGGTGTCCCTGCCCATGGCAGGGGGTGGAACTCGATGGTCTCTAAGGTCCCTTCCCACCCAAACCATTCAGTGATTCTATGATTCTATAAATTAAAAAGATTTAAAAATTCTTACAGACACACAGCTCACATAACCAGCCTGCATCATCTTTTGCTACAATAATTATACATGGCCAAGGATTTGCAAGTCTCCTAGTTTTAGGGAGAAATTCTCAAGCCATTGCTGTCAGATTCTGGCAGAGTCTTCTGAAGTCTCATCAAAGCTAGTAGGAATTCACTGATATTAGCAGAATATTAACATTCTTATTTGTAACAATATTGAGGCTTCTGACATAGAGCGTCGTACTCGCGCTGCTTCAGATATCCAGCAGTGAGTGGTGCAAACAAGGACACGATGTTTATAAAGAAATCAGATCTCATCTATAGCTTCAGGATTTTTTCTGTACTTCAATCTTTAGCTGTATCTACACCAAACAAAATATTTAATTACAAAGAAACAAAACCAATTCCTAACTTCTATAGATTTCCTGGAGTCCATCTGACTAAACACCGATTGGCATTCAACTTCAAGTATCCAGTACAGACCATAACAGCAGGTGATGTTAGAAGCTGAAGGTACCATCGACAGTTATTATGCCAAAGCAGTATCTTGTCTTTTGGGCATCATGGGATGAGCATGAAGAAACTTCTCCCTCTACACTGTAAGATCTCACAGTGAATGTGGTTGATTCAGCATTAGATTCAGTTCAAGAGCCAGAAGACTATTCCTACTCGATCTGAGACACTCAGGACGCGATTCAATCCCAGACAGACTATGGAGAGGGGAACATTTAACTCTCCCTCTTGCTGACACAGAAGGTAGAAAAATGAAGAGCAAAGCAGCACTCAGAAGATGCATAGTAGTAATAAAAGCGCTTAGGAGCACAAGGAAAAACGACTTAAGAAGAAATCAAGAATTTTTTCAACACAGAAGCTGACTGAACCTACATGTGCTGTTTCGATCTTACCACTGCATCAAACTGCTAGCGCCTGGAACGTAAAGGGACTGCGAAAGATGATGAAGAACAGCATCAGTGGAATTTTGAAATGACAAGGTCAGTTCAGGATGGAAAAGCAGATGGGTACAGGAAGAACTAACCCTTTTGAAATGAGAGGTATAAAAGGAGCAAATAAAACAGTCCTGACTGAGAAAAAAGGGAACGGTTAGCACAGGGTCCTTAAAGACTCTCTTGTGATGTCACCACATAAAACCAGCGTGTCAGGAATTATTTTAATATAGATCAGTAAGTGAATGGTATAGTGTTACAGAGCAGTGTAAGTGCTTTGTACTATTAACAGTTCCATTTTATTAATTTTAAAGCAGTTTTTGTTTTTTTCTTAGCTGCCTAGTCAATCTTCTGTTGAAGCCCAGTGTGTGCTGTGTATTCTTCTGAGGAAAATTCACTCATACGCTCATCCGTGGCCTCAACCTGGCTCAGCAACAACCCTGCACAAACTACAGGTACATTCACGTCTGTTTTCAGCTAACACATGCCACTGCTGTGGAGGGTAGATTCTGGGCCTAAGAGAAACCCATGTGCTTATCTCCCACCAAATAAAAGTGCTTGTTAAAAGTGTTTCTTGCTCCTACATATAAACTATCCAGTGTGATACACGAGGGCGTGCAACGAGCCTCAGCTTGTTTTCCAAGCAGTCTAAGTTGCGTAACAGTTTTCAGTATTTAGTTCAAGCAGCTTCAAAAAAAATCTTCACAAACAAATTTAAATTAATTACAGAGTATTAATTAGTGCACTTTGCAGAGGGACAGATTCAGCCCAAGTGCATGAAAGAAATGGAACAAAAATAGTCCTCCTGAGCCTGGTTTACCAGGCTTGTACCTATCTTAACAGTTTTATTCTCAAACATCTTATTGTCTGCCTGAGGGAAGCTGCAGAGAAACTCTCTCAAGGAGCATACAACTGTCCTTGTAATAATTTATAACAATATTTCCAGTCATCCACAGAAATCAAGAAATTACATCCCTGCTTTGAGACCTGAGCAGGTCCCCCGCTCTCATCACACTGCAGTGAGCACAGCAGCACAAAAACCCACTTCCGTCATGCGAGCATTCAGACAATCCCTAGAACATTTTTTTCATTATTAGACATAGTCCCCACTTACTGTTAGGCTGTCATTTTATAAGTACATTTAGTTTCTTTAAAAAATAAAAACACACACTTGCAGGGAAGATAAGGCCTCTTCTAACTCAAGATTTCCGTTTTACTCTCACTTAGGACTGCAGCAAGTTTCTCCAGGGTATTTACTCGCTCTAAACAGCACCAAGAGAAGACTAATCAGAACATTTTGGCCAGGACACAAGAAGCAACTGTGCCTGATCCATGTTAATTTACCAAAAATCATCAGTCAAGAGCAACAGAATAACCTTTCCCCTTAGCTGCTGGAAGGCACCATCCCATTCCAAGGTGTTTCACCATGAACCACCTACTTGCTGTCTGTCCTTTTGTTATAAATGAGAAAGTCAGAGATGTCATGCCATACATTACTGTCATCATACAGGTAGGTCATGGATGACTGCAGAGAAGGCTGCAGAGTTTCCCGATGGTATTCAAAGAGCCAGAGAACCGTCCCCCATATCAGAGCAGCGACAAGCGGAAAGGGATCCTGCTTAGGCTGGGGCACATAGCCCTTTTCCACTGCCAGCCGAGACAAGCCGAACAGGATACGAGACAGCAGGTACATGATGATCTGCAAGAAGAGAAAACCCAAGGAATATTAGGTAAATAACTTGACCAGCTATACTAGCCAGCTTAAACGACTTAGAAGTGATAAGCTAGGCAAGAGTGGCGTAAACAATTTACCCAACTTAGCAGCAAACAGGGTGTTGGTTCACATACCAAGCAGCCTTTATAACTAGAGATGTTTGTGTCTTCCCTGTGTCCTCCAAGTCCTACTTCTCTGCTGGTGCTCTCATTTAGTAATTGACAAGTTATACTTGATGCAACATATCTTTGCTGTTGCACAACATTTATCTTTGCTCAGTTAATCCTACCTCAGATACTGCTGATAGAATAGCCACGGAGCAGCCCTGCTAACCTGTCAAGCACAGACAAACTCTGCAGACTGGACACATCCTAAAACCAGACTGAAGGTATGCTCTCACAGGGGATTGCATAAGTAAAACACTTTTGATTAATCTGGATCTGTGCGTTTTACTGACTGATTAATCGGTGACTGAGTGTTAACAACCAAACTGCCCTGAGCAGCATTTGTCAGTATAACCAGTTTAGTCAAGCGTAGCTCAGTAACCGACTGTACTCAACACTCACAACGTTCAAGTTACAGGGTTTAGCCCTACAAGCGGGCAGAAGAGGAGCGCACACAGACAGTCATCACAGCTCAGAGGATGGGTGGGGTAACCCAATGGCTCTGGGTTGTATGTCTGCCTGCGTGGGTGTACGGTGCAGCTCTGGAGGTAAACCCGGGCTCTCAGCTCTCAAACTGCACACAACTCTCAAACAGAGGCACACAACCACCTCTAGGATTTGAGCGCTGTGCAGCCAAAGCCAGAACTTGTGCAAAGAGAAACGCAAAAAAAAAAGAATAGTGCTACACGATAAGAACCACCAGAAACATGCCAGGCTTTACCAACCACCTCCTGGCACATGATCATCTGTTGTGTTTTTTTTTTGTCAAGGAAACTTTCAACAAATGCATTTACCTGGCTGTTGATGGGATTGTTCTCACCGAACACTAGCCAACCCCCAATGCAGGCTGCAAAGAAAGAATGAAATGGAATTTTTTTCCCCTGTAGTTGGGACTGCAACGCCATCAGCCCCTTGTAGGTGAACACAAAATATGCCAAGTTCCGGGAATGAGTGTACGTAGCCTGAGCAATCGTTTTCAATTTCTCTCTTAAACTGAAGAAAAGAAACAGACAATTAGAAGAGCAAAAAGGCAGTACCACTGCAGTCCCACCCTGGACGCTACAGCCCTCTGGCCTAGACTGATGGCTTGGGCACCCCACATAACATCTACATAAATCCCTTCACCTCTGCTTCACTCATCAGAATACATTCAACAGCTCTACTTAGACTGTGCTTTTGTATAATTCTACGGATACTCAAAGGGCCCTTTTTTTGTTTTCATTATTTTTTATGTTTTGCCCAAGTGCAAACCTCTGGCCCAAGCGGGGAAAGCCCCAACGTGCACTGCCATAGCTTGGCTTTCCATATTTGAACAGAGAGCAGAGTGCTGCTGTTTGCATCTGCTCATTTCTTCTCTGCTCACCAGTTCTCATCAACCACTGCACAAGCGGTTGACCTCCACGAGTGTGTACATTTGTGTATGGTTGTGCATACGAGCTGTCCTGTGCAGCTATCAGAACAGTGGGCTATGACCATGGTCACAGATCACTCTGCTTTTTAAGCCCTCTGGAAACACTAAAGATTGAATACTTGAATGACAGCCTTCTAAGCAGGAACACAGAAATACAGAACTAGGGCTCGTACCTTCCGCTCTTGAACAGGAAAGTCATCACCAGTGCATGCGGGGCACGGATTTTTGCTCCGTAACTGCAGAAGTGAATAGATATTTCAGACTTTTAGTATTCCGCTACTAAATCATTGTATTTCTATTCTATTGATAGCCAAAAGATGCTACTTAAGCAACTAAACTTAAAGTCAGCCCAGTAGCAGCCGCACACCAAACCAGCCCACAGAGCACCCCAATAAGCCAGGCCCAGAGGGGACCCCAAACCCGGATAAATCCCCGCCTATTGGCGAGGGAGACGGAAACGCCTCTCCTGGACCTCCACCACAGCAGCCCCGGCCTCCTGACAGGACAGGAGGGCACAGCGCGGCCTTCCCGCGGCCTTGGGGCGACTGGGCCCAAGGGACCCGAGAGCCCCCCCACCCTGCACCGGGCCCGGCGCCCCGCCCTCCCCTCAGCCGCCCCCGCCGCACTCACACGGCCCCGTTGCGGAAGCCCTTGAGGACAGCGAGCGCGGCGTGGTAGCGGCGTTGCTGCAGGAGGGCGTTGGCAGCACGGAGCAGGGCGCGGAGCGAGTCCCGCCCGCCGGCCATGGCTCTCCTCCCGCCGGCACCGGCGGCTGCGGCCGGCAGAGCGCACACTTCCGGGGCTGGGGCTCCGCTCACCGCGCGCATAGGCTCTCCTGGCTGCCCATCGGCACGCTTGGCCAATAGGCGACAACACTTTAACCGCTCATTGGTGGAGAGTGTCTGTCCTGCAGCCAATGGGAGGTGAGCGTCCCGCCCCTCATCCGCTCCCGCTGAGGGGGCGGCGGGGCAGCACTCACGGCTGTCGGCTCCGCGGGGCGGCCCGGCCGGGCGCGGGCCATGGGGCGGGGGGCGCGGCCCTCCCGCGGCAGAGGCGCGGGGCTGGGGCTCCGCGGGCCCTCGCAGGTGCCGCGCCGGGAGCCCGAGCGGTGCAGGTGCTGCTGCCGGGCCGTTCCCGCCCTTCTCGGCAGGGCCCGACCTCTGCGGACCCTCGAGGCGCCGCTCCGCCGCCGCCCAAGTTAAACGCGCCGGCAGGCCCCGCCGCACACACCGGGCTACCGCCGCCCACAGCAGCGGCCCCAGCCCCGGCCCCCCCTCCATCGCGCCCCTCCCGGGCCCCGCCGCGAGCGGAGGGCGCCCCCTGGCGGCGGGCGGACGGCGCCGCTCCCGGTGCCCGCTCCGGCTGGCGGGTCGCGGCCGCCCCGGCTCCAAGATGGCGCAGGCGATCTTCGAGGCGCTGGAAGGTAACGGGGCCGCCGCACCGGGCCCAGCCGGGCCTTGCCGGGCCGCCAGCCGGGGACGCGCCTCCCCTCGCTCCCCTGGCCCCGCACCGCGCTGCCGCCGCGCGGGATGAGGGGCCTGGCGGCGGGGCCGCCACACGCGAGGCCTGGCCCGGCGGGGCGCTGGGGGCTCCGGCCAGCTCGGGGCCGCGCCCCGCTCCCCCTTCACTCCCCTCCCCAGGGCGGCGGCGCGCACCGGCGCGGCCCCGGGGCGGGCGGGCGGCGCGAGCGGCCTCGCGCGGCGACGGGGGCGGGGCGGGGCCGCAGCGGGCATCCCCCGGCTCGCCTCGCGTCCGCGCTTCCCCGGGGCACCGCTGTCACCTCCCGGCCCCGTGCCCCCCGGTACCCCCCCACCGCCTGTCACAGTGCCCTGCGCATCGGGCAGCCCCCGTTAAACGGGCCCGGGCAGCCCCCGTTAAACGGGCCCGGGCACCCCATCACCTCCCTGTCCCTGTGCCCCCCTCCCCAGGGCACCCCATCACTTCCCTGTCCCTGTGTCCCCCTCCCTGGGGCGCCCCATCACCTCCCTGTCCCTGTGCCCCTCACCCCAGGGCACCCCATCACCTCCCTGTCCCTGTGCCCCTCACCCCGGGGCACCCCATCACCTCCCTGTCCCTGTGTCCCCCTCCCCGGGGCACCCCATCACCTCCCTGCCCCTGTGTCCCCCACCCCGGGGCACCCCATCACCTCCCTGCCCCGTGCCCTGCACATTAGGGCACTGCTGTCACCCCATCTCTGTGCCCAGTGACCAGGATCACCGATCCCCAGAGCACCCCCATCGCCCGTGTGCCCCTCACCCTCCCGCTGCTCTCTGTCCCCATGCCCAGCACACTGGGACACTACCATGCAGCGGGGCACCCTCGTGCCCTGTGTGCTGGGGTCCCCCCATCCTCCCCACACCCCAGCGCTCATGCTGCTGGCCCCACTGACATGCCACACTCCCCACCTGCCCTGGGGGTGGTCCCCGGGTGGGTGCTGGCCCCTGCGTGTGTGTTAGCGCGGGAGGTCCGTGCTCTCCGGCACAGCCTGTTCGCTGTGCGGGCAAAGGGGTCACGCTTGCGCTCGTCTCAATTTGGCGTTGGGACACTGTGTGTTACAGGCAGGTGGCATCCGAGGGGGGCTCTGCTAAACTGTGGCAGTCTGACACCGCGCTCAGGGTCAGCCTGTTTGGACAAGAACTGTGTCACAAGGCAGTTATATCCTAAATTGGGTTATGCACATATTTTCCTTTACATGGGGGACTCTTTGCATCAGGATTGTCACCCCATGCTTTGCAAATAGCACCTGCGATCGCAGCAGCAGAAAGAAGAGCAAAGAAGAAATGTTTATCTTTTGTCAGGTTACTCGGTGCATTTGACAGCACTCTGTGTGTAAGCGGCTTTTCCTTATTTCCTCTTTGCAATCAGCTCCTTGTTGTGGTGGGTTTCCTCGCAGAATTCAGGAAAGCAAAGCATTTTAACAAATTAAGAAAAAAAGTGTGGTGTTCTTTTTGACGATTGTAATAGTTGGCAGCTTTTAGTAGCTGAGCTTGTTTGTTTTGTCTTGTTGACTCGATTACAAGTTGCTGGTGACTTGGCATTCGTGTGCGGTGCTGAGAGCAGCCGTGTCCTCAGTGGGTGCTGCAGGGCAGAGGTGCATCTTCACCCATCACTAAAGCACCTGGTGGCCGTGTCGGCAGAAAAAAAGACTCAATGCGTGAAATTCAGGGTGTGAGGGAAAAGTAGCACCTCGGTGAAATGGACAGTCTTTGTTTCCCACTCTAAACTGAGAGAAATTTGAAAGGAAAGAAAAAAGCACCAATCGGTAGTCTTGTACGTTTATCGTGGCTTCTGCAAATTGTCGTGTTTTTGTCAGGCTCTGGGGAAAGCCTGATGCTGCCAGGAGAAGAGATGGCTTTTTTTTTTTTTTTTTTAGGTTTCATGACTGAAGAACATCCTGCAGACTGGTGCTGGCTGAAATCAGTGCAGGATCGATCCAGAGCTTTCTCCTGGAGTCTGTGCATGGCTGTGGATGGCATCTGTGTAACCAAGTAACTCTGCCTGCTTGGCTTCATGGGTTACTAACCAACCCTTGAACTTGGTGATCTCCCTCTGTGTGAAGTGTGGCGTTGTGCATTTGTTGTGGATTACCTTGTGGGACTCCAGGGACTCTGTGGCATTTGTGTGAATTGCCAAATGAATGAAGAGCAACATATTTCTCTTGTCCTGGTGGGACACTTTTCTCCGTCAGACAGCCGAATGCAGCACCAAGAGTGCTGCTGCATCGTTGTTGCCTGTCTTCAGCTCTTGGCCTCTCCTCAAGTTTCTTCCTCTTAGCGGGACAGAGGCAATCATCTGGCTTTTTTCCTCGGGAGATCTGGCTGCGTGCCAGAAGGAAACCCCGTTGTCCGGTACTGGGCACATCGAGAGTGGCATTCTTGATGGAAGCTGTTCTTAATTATCCCCATGGTATACTAAACCTGAATTTTGATCCCCCTTTTTCTTTTGTGTCCTGCTAGCTTAATTCTGCTGAAGGATGACTGCTCCGTTTCACTTTCTGGTTCGGATGTGCCAACAGAAGCCTGTGGTGCTGCCTTTGCAGTTGACAGGAGGTTATTTGTAGAGGAGAAGGTGTATTTATTGAAGCAGGGCTTCGGTCAGGATGAGAAGATCTGCCCAGGAGTGCTCCAGTGGTGTTGTGCTGGCGGGGCTGTCCTGCGGGGCTGGCTGCAGCTCTCAGCCAGCGAAGGCTTGCAGAACTGGACCTGCAGCTTGTGCCTCCCTGTGATTTATGTGAAAGGGTTCCCACAGGCACAGCGGTAGTTTTAAGGTAGCGTGTGAAATATTGTGATTGACTGCTTTCCGGTAGCTGCTTGTGCCCTCTGCTCCCCAGCAGCTGGAGAACGGTGCTCTCCTCTCTCCCAGGGGAACGGACAATGTTTGCGACCTCTTCTTGGTGAAAGGTGGTTGATGAAAAAGGTGTTGACGCTGTCTTAGTGTCGCTTGCTTCACACTGGAGTGCGGGAAAAATGAGTCTTCAGAGTGTCTTTAAAATGCCATGGATCGTATGAGTGCTCCCCATCGGGAAGGTGATGTCCCAGTTGTCCAGGAGAAATTTTAAAATGACAAGAGGAACTTGCAATGGGAAGATGAGGTGATTGCTTCTGCTGCGCTGTTCTGTGCTGTGATCGCTGTCCTTCCTGCTGCTGTTTGCTGAGCGAGCTCTTGTCAGGAGCTGTCCTCACCTCACTGCTTGGGAATGATCAGACCGATAGATTGTACTGCGGCAGATAATTCTGAGTTCAGAGCTTTACAGTTTTGTTTGGCAAAGATCTTGAAGAAAAGTGAAAGTCAACCTAAGAACCTCCCACCTTTCTTTTCTCCCTTAATCCACAAGGTCTAACGGGCAACCCTGGCATGCCATTTGTTTGATTGGTGGGTTCCTTGTCATAAAGGAATGGCAGGGTGGAATGGTGCATGAAAATCACCCTTTTTGCTGTTTTTATTCCATAATCAGGTTGTTTTATGTGTCTTTACACCTAATTTCTAACAAGACAGAGTGTGTCAGGCTTAATCCACCGATTGCATGCTGCTGGCCAGGTTGTCTCTAGATGAGCAGTCCCCATCCCCTGCATTTATCTGGAATATTTTAGAACATTTTATCTGTAGTGGCAAACATTTGTGCCAAAGCAAGTGAGCGGATTCTGACAACAAATCTGTCTGAGGGTGTGTGCTCTCGTGGAGTCCCGAGGGAAATGGAAATGAGAGAGAGTAACTGGCAGCTCTTGCGTGAGAGGTGCCCACGGAGCAGCACGGTTCTGGGAGCGGACGGAGCCACAGTCCAGCTCTCCTGCATGTCCCGGGACCGGGGTGGCAGCTGGGGACTGATTGCATCCTCCTCAGAGCATCTCTCCCAGGAGCCCACATTTAATATTCCCTTCTCAGAGCTGTATTTAAACCCCCTTGCAGTTCTTAGCCCTGTGTCTGATCAGATCTGGGAATGCTGATCATGAAACCATGGAGGTATTTCTAACACTGCTGCTGAGACAGAGTTGCTGCACACTGAAAATTTTGTCTTCAGCGAGCTCAGCGGCTTGTTTGTGCTGCATCACACTGGATCCCCAGGTGGATTCCCAGGAAGATCCACCCAGGCTGCTACCCCATCTGGCCTATGACATCCCAAATATCTACTTCTTGGCTCTTTTCATATCTGCTGTTTATAAGCATCCTTCCTCTCTGCAGCAAATGCCTGAAACCCAGTCCTCAGTCAGCTTTCCTTGCCCTTCTCTTTCTTCTTCTTGTATCGAAGGAGTGTGCAGAGGCAGGTGGAGTGTTACTTTAGTACAATAGTTAATGCCGGGGAGTGGAGGGGGTGGGAAGGTGAGCGTGGCTCTGCAGGAGAAGACAGCAGCAGCCAGCAAGCGGCTTCCCTCCACAAACTCCCAGTGCCCAAGCGCTCCGTGTTCGGGCTGTGCTCGATTTACCATCTGTGCTTGTGTCTCTTTTCAGGAATGGACAATCAGACGGTGCTGGCTGTGCAGTCCTTACTGGATGGTCAGGGAGGTGTGACGGATCCATCTGCTCAAAATGTGAACTCCTCCACCGCCATCCAGTCGATGGGTGAGTCCTGGTAGCACCAGGAGAGAGGGGCAGGGGCTGCAGGTCTCTGCCTACAGTGTATTCTCGGGACTGTCGGAACAGCCGGCAGAACGGCTGTGGGTATAGGGCTGCTCCGAGGGTTGTGAGCCCTCGGCAGGTCTGGGCAGAGCGGGAGGAAGGTTGTGGCAATAGACTGGACAACACATTTACAATAAAAGCACAAAAGGAGGGAGCAGCCACTCCCCCTGCCACTGGTGCTGGTTACTGTTCACATTTTTTGTTTAATGAGTCATTCCTTGTCTTCTGGGGATATACGACTACGCCAGTCATTGAGTGTTGCATCTGCGTGAATGATACAGAAACTGGTGTTTGGCTGGGTGGATACGGAGTTTTCCCCTGGAGGGATTATAGTCTGTGTCCCCAAAAACATTCTGCTTCATGCTGTGAAGCCTGAAGGTACAGCCTTGTGAGACTGACTGGATCAAGAGCAAAATGGTGTGTGCTTGTGTGGTTTGCTAATGCTGCAAATTTCATCTAGGACATGGTAACTGGGTTGTCTTCTTTCTGCTTCTGATGTCAAGCAGAGGTGCCAAAGACCAGCAGTGTTGTGGTGGGGTGGCTTTCGGACACAAGCTATCGTTGAGTCTGTGTCCTGATCCAAGTTACTTCTCTTCCTTTGTGCAATCTGAGTAATTAAATCTGCCTCAGCTGGCATAACGCAGGTGCTTTGGAAGAAGCTGTTTTGACTAAAAGCAGAGGGTGCTAGAGGAGCAAGGCTGGGGTGGTTGTTCATGCCTTTGGGATGAGAAGAGGGACAGTGAGATTCAGTTTGTCATAGGGAGATGGCGGGTTTCGTGTACGGGAGCAGGGCTCAGATGGGCTCAATCGCATCAGTTGGCATTAAGGGAGAGCTTGGGGTGGGGGAGGAGGGACAGTTTGGCCCTTGCAGCTGATCTCTCCTGATGATGATGTCTGTGAGGTGCTAAGATCCAAAAGATGTCTGTTTTCCTATGGCTGTGGTTGTTGGCTGTTGCACTGGGGAATGCAGAAGAAAGCCTGCAGCAGTGACCTGGTCCTCTTAATTGCAGATGATGAAGATGTGTTTCTCTGTGGGAAGTGTAAGAAGCAATTCAACTCACTGCCTGCCTTTATGACCCACAAGAGAGAGCAGTGCCAGGGAAACGCCCCTTCCCTCTCCACGGTCTCGCTGGCCACCAACAGTGTGTATACTCCCTCCATCACATCGGTGCAGCAGGCTCCGAGCGCCAACCGGCAGGTACCGTACTGAGAGCAGAGGCTCTACAGCTCTGCCACCATGGTTTTGGGAGTTGGGGGGACCTCTGGGTGATGCTTTTAGATCCAGTGACACCTCATGACTGACCTCTCTTCTAGGAAGCTCATTTATGGTCCTCATGGCTTTTGACCTCATGGCTAAAGCTGCCTGGTCCTCTGCAGTGAGGTGTCCTTCAGCCCAAGTGTCTGGTAGCCCTTTTTTCGGGACAGGAGGGGTTTCATGTTGTATGTGTGCTACAGCCACTCTGTGGTTCTACTGGAGAGCCCCAGTGTCACAGCCCGGCAGGCTGGCCACATGCCTGGGTGCTGCTGTGTGGTGCTCAGGGTGGAATGGCTCTCGCTGTCCCCCGGACTGTGGTCTGGCTTGTGGGCAGAAGAGGAGGGAAGTGTCTGGCAGCCTCATTCCTGCATCCTTCTTCTCAGCCTCCTGCAGATGAGCCCACATAATATGGTACTGTGCCCGCAAATCATGGTGGTTTCCAAAGCGCTTTCAAACCAACCGTTTTTTTCAAGTTAACTTAGTGCCAGTGGATGGTGCTGCCCAGGGCTGCAGACACAAGCTGTTTCCACCCAGAAAATGAGACAGCCTCCTTCCCCTCCTGTAATCCGGCCCCAGTCTGAAGAGATGAGCCTGCCATTCACCACCTGCAGCCAGAGCAGCCACCCTCAGTTCTCCACCTTCCCTAGCTAGAGGAGGCACCCAGGAAAGGCCTGAACTTGCCAGTGACCAGTTTGTCCTGCAGATCTTGTTTAATAACCCCTAATGTGAATTGTAGCCAGTGACCGCTTTCCAGAGCCACTGTGTTTTTTTTTTTTACTTCCTTTTCTGAAGAACATTTCTGGAGCTACCTTATTGTGACAGCTGGAAACTACCACGGACTCAGCGGGATGCTGTAGATAATTACTGTGGCGCACCAGAGGCTGCGAAAGCAGAGACTCCGAGGTTCAGTAAAAAGCAGTGTCATCATTTTTTGTTTATTGTTTTGTCCTGTTCCTGGTCAACAACGTGTCTTTTTTTTCTTTCAGCAAATTTCTACGTACATCACCGTTCCCCCATCACCTCTGATCCAGACCCTGGTGCAGGGGAACATCTTAGTCAGTGATGAGGTGCTGATGTCGGCTATGTCAGCTTTCACATCCTTGGACCAGCCCATGCCAGTGGTGCAGCCCCCAGCACAGGTAAGGGGCACGTGTGAGCCTGGGAGTCCTGCTGTGTGGGGCCATGCTCGCACATCAGGAGAGTCCTGTCAGTCAGTCAGACTCTAGAGATCTGCTTCAGTGCTGAATCCTGGGCACCTGCCCAACGTGACAGCCAGGTTTGGGAAGGAGTGATGGGTAAATGACAGGATGGCTCCAGGGCCTGCTCTGTCCTGGTGTCCTTGTTGCTGGATGCCCAAATCTCTCTAACGTGGTCTCTCCAGCTTTTTGTTGAGTCCCTGTATAATGGTTGGCTTTCAGAGCCCTTGTCAGTTTGCTTCATGGATCCCTCTTCTCCTGGGATGGTTGTTCTGGGCTCTCCCCAGGGCTGGCCAGGCTGTATACACTCTTCATCCTCTGATAATGTTCTTTGTAACCATAGGGATTAAAAGCTTTAAAAACAAAGCAAAATAAGGAGTGGGGTTTGAGCACTTGGGTTTTGGAGGAGACGATGTCTACCGGCAGGTCATGCCAACGTTCTGCAAGCCATCAATCTGGTCCAACCTCGCAGCTGGACAGTGCTGCATGGTGTCAAGACATTGTCTTGACATGATCCTGCAGGTGCTGTTTTGAATTGGGATTGAGAACGTGCATGAGGGAGCAGCCCGTCCAGCTCATTGCTGCTGCATTTTCAACATCTTGTCTGTCTGTCTCTCCCTGTTCTGGTTTTAGAGCAGCTTGAGTATGCACGCTGGGGCTGGCTACCTCTCCCAGCCCCCCCCACCTCCTCCTCCACCACCGCCACCCCCTCCTCAGCCTCCACCGCCTCCCCCTCCGAGCATGGGGGCTCCAGGGCAGCCCAGCGCCGGCGGCAGCGGGGTGGTTGAAGTGTACAGTGCGCCTGCTCCTATGGCAGCAAACAGCACGGTGGAGATCCAGACTCTGGGGATGCAGCCCTACCCACCCATGGAGGTAAGGCTTGGGAGTCGCCTGGACTGGAAGTGGGGAATTAGAATCTGGGGAGATGTGTTAGGTTATTTGACAATTATTATTTCCTCTGGGAGAAGGGACTTAACAGAAGGATGTTGACAGGATGACGGGAGTTATGAGGAGAAGAGATGGTTAAGAGGGACAGAGGGCTTGGCTGGCATTGCCTTAGGAGACCTGAATGTCTGCTGTGGTTGAGGGATACATGTAGGTGTTGGGAGTGGGAGGGAGCTGAGGTGAGTGGCTCACCTCCCAGAGGGGTGCAGAGCACCACCCTCTGCACTGTGGGCTTAGGTGGAGAGGAGAATTCAGCCTAAATATCAATGAGCTTGACAAGGCAGCTTTTCCTAAAGAGAGGCACAAGCAGGACTGGTTGGTTGACAGTGGGTCAGCTGTTTGCAACCTCCACGTTAGCATTGCCATTCACAACAGAAACTGTGTGACAGAGGTTTGTCCGCCTTATCCTTGTAGCTGGCATCTGATCTGGAAGCGCCAGTGGTCAGGAATGGATGGGGATGTGTTAATTTGTCAGGGTGGGCAAGATGAACGCGCTTGAACCATATCACCCCAGACTGATGCCTCTGTCTTTTCCTCTGAGCATCCTTTTCTAATGTTGGTGTTGACATAAACAACTGTGCTTTGCCACCTGCAGTTTTCTTGTGCTTTGCTTCTTTCCTGTGGTCCTGCTGGGGCGGGCAGCAGGGCCTGGAGATCCCTGCCTTCAGGGGTGGTGTGAACCCACAGGGTCAGCTGTGATCATTCTGGTGACCTGCTCCAGAGGAATGAGAAACTCTTCTAGACATAGATGAGGGACTCAACGACTCCTTGTTCCGAGGGAACGGCTTGTTCCTGCTCTGATAAATCCTGGATATTTTGTGATGTTAGCAGGAGTTTTGTACTGTGCTGGGTGTTAGTTTTAGTTAGAGGTGCATTGTTGGACTGGTGGACCAGAAATTTGATCCAGTTTGTCAGGAGGCAGAAAATTCAGCCAGACTAATAGTCTGGTGTGGCAAGTGTTGCTGGAGATGGAGCATAGGACACAGTATGACTCTGTAGCTAACCTATTTCCTCTGATAAATTGCACGCTTGCAGGTCCCGAGCCAGTGTGTAGAAAGTCCCGTGTACCCTTCTCCTCCTGTGTACAGCCCTGGGAAGCAGGGCTTCAAGTCCAAGAACACCAGCAATCCCACACCTTTGACCAGTGCAGGAGGAGGGGGTGTGGTTGGTTTTGATTCCACCTCCACTGCCAAAAGTCGGCGCTGCAAAAACGAGAGCGGGCTGCAGGAAGGTAGGTGTCCTTTAGGGCATTTGCCCTGCATTAGCCTGGAGGCCACTGTGCTTATCCTGCAGTGGACTGTTGAGCCACCAGCTCTCCAGGACCCGAGGGGTGGCACTGGCTGCACCTGCAGCTCTGGAGGAGGAACCTGACGCCCTGCCAGAGGCTATTGGGAGCAGGTGAAAGTGTGGCCATGCTTCTTGCCTGTCATCTCTGAGTGCACGTGAAGGACTTTTGCTGTGCTACTGCACGGACAAGCTTCTGCTAAATCTGTGTGGCTGTGTGCTTACTGGATCACATCTGAAATGGGGAGATCTTGTAAATTGAAGTGTTAGAGCTTGGTCTGTTTTAACCCGAGGAAGAGCCACAAGGGTGGTGGGCTAGATGTGGCCGGGCCCTGAAGACTCTTCCTGGGCTTCAGCAGACCCATCCCTACTGTGTGTTTCGATGCCTGTGAAGAAAACACGCGTGCCCCCGGGTCAGGCAGAACAGGGGTGTGCATCAGATCCTCCGCCAGCCAAGCCTGCCCATTGCTGGTGTGATGCAAGCACACCGAGCTGAGGGACAACGGAGGTCCCAGGCATGAGGTGGAGGAAAGCCATGTGGCCTTCCTCCCCAGGAAGGCGGGCCCGTGGAGTTAGAACCATACAGATGCTAGGCTTTAATGTTACTTGTACAGGCTGCAGCTCTCAGTCCAGAATTTCCTAGAACAGCCTACGGTTCTGCTGTTTTCCATTGGTTTATACCCCATCATTGTAGACAGGAGATGTGACTAACATGGGAGAAATATGCATGTGCTCTGGCTGGTGGCTGACCTTGGTGAGCTCGTAAGAGAGAGGCAGAACTGGGGCCCCTCTTCTCACTAGTCCTGGATCTTTCCCAGTGCCCAACGTGCCTTTAAAGTAGGTGCGCAGCTGAAAGGGTCCTTGGCGAAGTTAATGTCTGAAGGGGATACCCTGTCCCCTCCACTACCATTCTCCTCAGGACTTGTAGAGTTAGCTGAGGCTATGTTAAATACATGTTTGTGCCCGTAACCTCTCCCCAGTCTGGCCAGGCAGACCTTATCCTTTCATAAGCCCTTTATTCTTGGTCCTGAATAAACGTGTGTTTGGGTGAGGGCCCTGTGGCGCAGGGGGGACAGGGCTGTGCCACATGATCTCATTCCTGCTTGCACTCTTGTTTTTTCAGGCAAACCCAAGTCCCCCAAGCTGAAATGCACTTACTGTGACAAGGCCTTTACCAAGAACTTCGACCTGCAGCAGCACATCAGAAGGTAAGGGTGCTGGTAGCCCGGACACAGCAGAGTGGCTGGGGTGGAGGTGGGCACAGCCCCTCTGAGGGGGTCTGCGCAGTCCAGTAAACCTTGTGTTTGTCACGTCCCGGAATGTGTGCTGCGCTGGGAGGTGATCCTTCACCCCCCTTCCTCCAGGACACCTTCTCCCCAGTGGCTGGGGTGAAGGCTCTCTCCTGGATGTAATTCTTGCTGACTATGGGCTGGGACCAGAGGCTTGTTTTCCTCACTGATGAGACCTTGAAAGCCAAACCTGTTATCACCTGATCACTGCAGCAGCATCATCTCTGCTGCTTGCCTCTGCCCTTTCCTCTGCTCTCCCTCGCTGGCAAGCTGCAACCTTCGTGTTTGCTGCTGCTAGCAAACCGTAAACCAAGCTCAGTGGCTCTATAGGGAGCTGTTATAAGAGGTCTTCTCTGGGACGAGGCAGCTGAAATCTTCAGAGTTTCCCCCAGCAGAGTCTGCTGGACTCAGGACAGACAAGAAGGAACAAGTGGTGATTTCACTCCTCTTCCCGGCCTGGACCCTTCACATGTGTTAAAGTCCACTTTTTCTCCTGCAGCAGATGGGCAGAGCAGAAAGACCTTTCTGCTGTGGACAGGGGAGAGAAAATGACAGGAGATTAGGGGGCTACAAACTAGAAGAGACGTGTGCAGGGGAGGGAAGGGTGACAGGGAAGAAAAGGGTTGTACCCCTGAGAAAGTAATTGGATTCTTGTGGAAACCTCAACAGTGAATGCCCTAATGTTGCTGCAGAGCTCTTTTTCTCTCTCACTTCTTCCTTTGGTCCCTTGTCATCCCCAGACCATGAGTGTTCTGCCTGTGCACCAGGCTTGTTTCCCCAGGCTTCTCACAATCCACTTACCCCGGTTAATGAGGTCTCAAAGCCCTTGTTTGGCTGGTCCAGGTGCTGCTCTGACAAGCTGAGCGCCCAGCACAGTCCTGCAGCAACCCCCTGCCACGGTCCATGCCTGGGGGCTGCCTCCTCTCTCTGCCGGCTGCTGATGTGGTGCCTTCTGCCTTCAGTCACACAGGCGAGAAGCCCTTCCAGTGCATCGTGTGTGGCCGAGCCTTTGCCCAGAAGTCCAATGTGAAGAAGCACATGCAAACCCATAAAGTGTGGCCTCCAGGGCTGGGGTGCACTATCTCCCGCAACTCCATCACAGTGCAGGTCATGGCCTTGAATCCCAACCAGCCAGAGGACGAGGAGAACACAGGTTTGCTGCCTGGGGATGGCATGTGCTAGGAGCAGGGCAGTGATGTGAGGAGTCTGTATGTCCCTGTATATCCACACAGGGCAGGAGGAAAGACAGGAGCTGTGTGTGCTGTTTGTGTTCCTCCCGTGGGGTTTAGCAGCACACCCTAGAGAAGTGAGTCGCGTTTGGTCAACTTCAGCTGGCAGGTCCATCCTTGGGTACCCCCAGCCGTGGTAGATTCAGGTGCTGGTGGAGACAGTCGCTCCAAACTCTGTGCATGTGGACAGGGCGTGGTGTCTTCCCCCTTCTCCCTCTCTGGCAGGTGCAGCTTTGGCAGGGCACGAGCCACGCTTGGCAGCTCTGGTCTAGCAGCTGGACAAGCTGGTGGTTTTAGCACAGCCCAGTGCTCTGGCTTGTTTGCAATGTGCAAGTCATGCCTGGGCTGGGTCTGACCCAGTGGCCAACTGAAAATACTTGAGGAAGAAAAGAGCTGCTTGCTGGCAAGCTGTGTCTGGATACTCTTTCAGCTGGTGGCCTCGGTCCCGGTGGGAGGGGAGGGAACACTGTGACAATGTCATGTCTAGGACAAGGACCCCCTGGAGCTGCTCCATGCAGACATCATGGACTGTGTGCTACTGGCTGGATCTCCTGCCAGAGATGGGAGTAAATCTGGCTCTGGTTCCCTGCCGGGGGCCTGCCCTGCCGACTGCTCCACAGGGCACAATTAGGTCCCTGGAAAAAGAGAATGGGTCAAGGAGAGGAAGATGGAGTAGTCAGAACCCTTGATAATCTGTAGACAAGCCTAAAACTACCCTGTTAAGAGAGTGAGATTTGTCTGATGTAAAGAATCTGTCTTTGAAAGGAAGGAAGAGCCTGGCCCCAGAGCCAGGCCTGGTGTGTCCTGGCAGTGTGGTGCTTGCAATAGCAGCTTTCAGAGCTGTCTCATGGCAGGCTGTGACTTTCTCTCTCCCTTTCTCCAGGTTTGACTCAGCCCTCAAGGAACCCTGCAGATCTGCCCCAAGACATGAGCACCTTGGACGAGAATGAAGCGGGCAAACTGGAAGCCAAGCAGGTTGTCTTGATCGATAGCTCTTACCAGTGCCAGTTCTGCCCCAGCAAATTCAACACCTATTTCCAGCTCAAATCACACATGACACAGCACAAGAACGAGCAGGTAGGGACAGAGGGTGCTCTGTGTGGGTGGTGAAACTGGGACAGGCTTCATATAGTGCACTGGCTCCCAAGGTCTGTCCTGAGCCTCTTGCTCTGTAGAGCTGCCAGCGCTTCGCACACAGCTCAGCTCTCTGTGCGTCTAGGTTGCAGCTGTGTGATCTGGGTGGTCTTGAAAAGCTCTGCTGCCCCCACTCTGCTGTGTGAGAAGTCAGCCGAGCAGGTTTGGGTGGCTAGAGAAGCAGCAAAGAAGTGAAGTCCAAAGTTTTCAGTGTCGGTGGCAGCTTTTGGGTTGTGGGACAGTCACCACTGGGGTGTTGTGGTCTCACCCACTCAAGTGGATTCAGGTGCTCACACCAACACCCCTTTCTCCCACCTTGCTTTCTTAGGGGGGTGCCCTGACAATCTGCGTTTGCAGAACATTTAGCTTCCAGCACGTTCTGCCATTGTCCTCACCCGGGGCTGTCGCTGTCGGCCGTGTTTTGATGCTGAGCTGCCCTGCACTGTTCTTTAAAGACTCTTCCTGTGAGGAAGGCAGCAGAGGAAGGGACATTTTAGCACCACACTGTGTCCTGCTGTAGTGCAGGGCAGGGTTTCGCTGCTGTGCCCTCACTGAGTGCTGACAGCCCCGTGGCTGTGGGCATGGTGAGATGCTCTGGGAGCAGCTGTGCTGCTTTGTTCATAACATCAGCTCAGCAGTTCTCCAGCACAGTGGGTCAAGGGGCAGTGTTCCCTTTCTGTAAGTGACCCAGTGGCAATATTTTCCAAAATGGAAGGCCACTCTGGCTGCTGGCAGAGTATTTTCCCTGTTTGTTTCCATGGTGTGCCACTCCAGTCGATCTCCCTTCTTTGCCCAGGTGTACAAGTGTGTGGTGAAGACCTGCGCTCAGACCTTCCAGAAGCTGGAGTCCTTCCTTGAGCACATCAAGAGCCATCAGGAGGAGCTGAGTTATCGCTGTCACCTCTGCAGCAAGGACTTCCCCTCCCTGTATGAGCTGGGCGTTCACCAGTACTCCCACAGCCTGCTGCCCCAGCACAGCCCCAAGAAGGACGTGGCCGTGTACAAGTACAGTAGCGATCAGTGCTCACAAGGCTTGTAGGAGTGAGTGGGTGCAGAGCGTGTTTGGCTGAGAGCGGTGGGGACATTAGAGGGAAGAGGGGACCGCGTGTTCAGTGGCCACAGTTCTTTGGGGCACCCCGGTGGTAAATGGGGGGCCCCTCCACCTGGCTACTTTGAATGCAAGGAACCTTTCAGAAAGGCTGGGATCAGTTACGAGGGAAGATCCCATTGCTGCAAGTCATAAAGAATCATAACTTGCAGTCCTCTTATCACCAGTCAAGAGTGAAATGGGCACAGCTGAACCTGCACTGGGCTGGGTCAGAGACCCAGGGAAGCCCCTTCCCAGCCTGTTTTCTCTTGAAACACCTGCAGCAAAGGGAATGTGGGTTGTGCAAACTGCCCAGAAAAAATGAGTTATTTCTCCTATCCCTTTGCTGCGAAGGGTTCTATTACTGTGCAAAGCCTTTCCACTAGTGTAGAGAGAAAGGGTGAGGAGCTCCATGAAGAGCTCTCTGGAGCTTTTGAAATGCCTGTAGAGACATACAGGAAGAGTAGGAAGCCCAGAGGATACTGAAGTCACCCAGGAGCTTCGCAGAATAAATATCTGCTACTTCTCGCACAGACCATAATTTCTAATTATCCTTTTGCTGTGAAGCTTCATCCTATAGCTTGCTAGTGGGAATCTTTGAGATCAGAGCCCTGCTGATGTTTGAAAAGGGGCTTCACAGCAGATGCACGGTGTGAGCGCCTCTCTAATCATTGTCAATGGAGCACGTCCCCATTGTCTGTTAGCAGTCAGCTTTGGCGGAGGACTCTGGCAGAGAAACTGCCAGGATGTGTGAGACCAGGAGAGTTAGGTGGAGAGGACCCAGCTGGTTTCAGAGAGGCGGCAACACGAGCTGGAGCTTTGTTAGATCCCACACGGGAGCATGTCACCTTGTGGCTGCCCCAGCCATGGGTAATGTTGCTGTTGTGCTGTGATCCCAGTCTCAGCTCCTTCACTGGGAGCTGGCGTCTTCATGCAATGAAGATGGAGGTGTTCTAAGTAAGGGGAAGCCTTTACTTAAGGTTTGTCTCCATGATGAGGCAATGTGGAATATGTGCTCCGGTCTGGGTGCTCGCACGGGAGCCTGTGTGGAAGAGCACAAGCAGTTCAGAGGCTTCTCCACCCAGTTTCCCAGCATCTCCCCTCATGAAGGATGGTAAGTGTGAGTGTGGTCTGGCCATGTGGGTTGCTGAGGTTTCAGAGCACATGGGTGGTGGTGTTATTGCATGTACCCAACTGATCCTCCCAGAAATCAGCCTGGAAGGTGGCTGGTGAGTGGGCTGGGCAGCCCTGCCTGGGGTTGCCTGCGGTGTGGGGTTTGCTGGTGGCAGCCTCGTTCACAGGCTCTGTCCTTTCTCTCCACATTCAGATGTGTGAAGTGTGTAAATAAATACTCCACCCCGGAAGCCCTGGAGCACCATCTGCAGACAGCTACGCACAACTTTCCCTGCCCTCACTGCCAGAAGGTGGGTGGGTGACCGCTGCCTGAGCCGGTCCTGGACACGTAGCTAGGGCGCTGAGGGGGACGGGAACCCTCGGGCTCTGAGGGGGATGGGAACCCTTGGCTCCTTTCCTCTCCCTTCCTACCTCAGTACCGACTGGCAAGCTCACAAAGTGTTTTTAGAGAGGCAGAGGTGATTGCACCCCTGGCCTCCAGCTCTCTGGCCTCTCACAGAGTACGTTCCTCCCTGCAGTGTTGACTTTTCTCCCAGGTTCCATTTGCTGAACAGAATTTGTCAGGGGAGATCCCTTATTCCCAGGACAGCACAGGACTGCACGGTCTGGGCTGCTGTCCTTAGTTCTTAAAAGCAAGTGTATTGGGAGGAGCGAGGCTCGTTTTGGGAAGTCGTAGAGCGGTGGCCGTGCCTTTGACCCACCATGCCTGGCTACCTGTGGCTGGAAGGTTGAACATGAAAGCCCTAGGTCCTGGGGGAGCTCCTACACCTCTGTTGCTGTCTTCATCTCCTGTCGCAACAGAAGTCTCTGTGTTCCCCCTTGTTCCCGTCTTTTGGATGAGTGCTCTGTGCCCTTGGCAAAGAGAAACCTGTCTGAGTGATGTGACTGGCTCTGGAACGATGCCTGGGTAGGGTTTAGCTGGAAATACTCTTTTCAGCACAGCCCCTGAGGCAGTTTGAGGGGCAGAATTTTGTGGGATTTGAATTCAAATAAATTATTTTTTGAAATTCAGACTCAAATTTGAACCCTTGCTCCTCTGTTTATAGTGAAGGAAATGAAAATCCTGCAGTGGGGCAGGGACAATCTCAAAGGAGGGACCACTCTGTACTGAGGTAGCTCAGGAAGGAGAAACGCTCTCCTGCCATGGTTAATAACCCATCTTTCTTTACCTGCCTTCTCTCCACTTGCCCTACCAGGTGACAGATGCCCTTCTGAGCCTGGCTGGGACTTTCAGCGTGCAGCACAGGGGTTTGAAAGCCCATTATCTGTGGCAGTATTTTTTACTTCTGTTTCAATTCTTACTAATATTGCTGTTTTCTGGAGATGCGAGAGCACAGACCTGGGTACCCGAACTCCTGGCTCTCCTGTGCTCCCTTCAGATGCATGCTGGCAGCATCCTCATTAGGAATTCACTTAGCTTGAGTATTTCCAGTATCCCCATTCATACTGGCTTTAAAAAGCCCATGAACAGGAGCCTTTGGTAGCAGATGATCGGTCAGCACCAACTGAAGTTAAAACTGCGGGAAGACAGTAACTGCTGGGGGTCCTTGCACAGCGCATCCTCCTGCTGGTTCCAGTGGGAGACTGGGGTGCTGGTCCCCAGCAGTATGGTGTTACAAAATTTAGCAGCAAGGTTTCAGCTTACATGTTTCTTAAGGATAAGAAGGTTTTGGATTTTTTTTTCTTAAAGCTCTATCTATTTTCCTTACGCCAACTAAAGGTTTCCTGAGTGCACCCTTTCCAAGAAAGCAGTCACCATGAGCTTCTTGTGCTTTCCATGCAGGCCGGAGCTCCCGTGCCCGTGCAGGCTCAGTGATGTCCCGTGTGTGCTGCTGGCTCTTAGCCTGGTTTCTGTGCATTAACAGGTATTCCCCTGTGAGAGGTACCTGCGCCGCCACATCCCCACGCACGGCGGGGGCAGCAAGTTCAAGTGCCAGATCTGCAAGAAGTTTTTTCGCCGGGAGCACTACCTCAAGCTGCACGCCCACATCCACTCGGGTACGTGCATCCCGACACCACAGTGCTCACTCTCTCTGTATCGCAGTCCTTGCTGCACTCTGTAATTCCTGTCTGTTCCTGGTAACCAGAGTTCCCTGTTTGAGTCAGTTGTAGTAACATGGGGTTTAGGAAATGGATAGTTTTGGTTCAGCCTCACGCCTGGTACTGTACCAGTTAGAACTGAGACACAGAAGTGGCTTCCCCACTGCCTGTGGTTGCAGAAGCTGAGGAAGCTGGCCCTGGAGAGCAGGAGCAGTGCACAGTGTGGATTGTATCCACCCATTTACCCATCAGGCCAGGCAGGGAAGCTTGGGGAAGTTCATAGAGAAGCAGAACGGCACTGCTGCCAGAGTGAGTCCTGTGTGTGACTAGAGCAGCCCTTTGCGACTGGACTCTCCCTGACTCTTGGTCTCTCTGTTTTTTTTTTTTTCCCCAGGCGAAAAGCCCTTTAAGTGCTCGGTGTGTGATGCAGCTTTCAATCGGAAGGACAAACTCAAGCGACATATGCTGATCCATGAGCCTTTTAAGAAATATAAATGTCCCTTCTCGTATGTAGTGTCTCCATCATGGTGACATGTCTTAATGGGGTTGGGATGGGGTTTGGGATGGAAGGAATGTCTCCTGCAGGTACCCTAGAGTACGTCTGGCATCTGCCAATCCAAATCCATTGCTTCTTGGGAAGGCTGTGTGCTGTTGAACTGGGAGCCCAGAAGTCCCAGTTCTTTGTCGTTGACTTTCCATGGGGCCACATCATTTCGTCTCAGTTCATCAAGCCCTGTAAATAATGCCTGCCCTCATGGGAGGCTTGGGGAGCTGCACCTGAGGAGTACTGGGGACGAGAAGGAGTATTATTTGACCACAAAGCACAGAATTGCCTGAATGATGGGCTCTCTCTGACTGCCATGACTTGAAAAACACTTGGCAACATAGGAGCTAATGTATGAGCCAGAGAAACCCACGTCTATAAGGTGCGTTCCCAAATTCATGGCACAGCCACTTCTGAGATAGCCAAGGCTGACCGGCTTTTCTCTGCTCTGACCACCTTGTAGCTCCTTCTAAAGTATTTCTGTCTCCAGCTGGGATCTTGAACCTGCTGCTTTTAGGAGCATTGTCCCTGGAGCAGCCTGTTTATTTCCTGCCCCTCTCCAGAGGAGCTGAAACAGTGGAGCTTCTACTGGGACTGCACCGAGGGACCCATCTGGGCTGCTAAAGGGCTGTTGATCTCTTTATGGTCCAGGATCTGTTTATACATTGATTCTCAGTTGATTCATGCTGCTCACCAGGGTTTGTTGTTGTTACAGAAGCCACACGGGCTGCAATAAAGAGTTCAACAGGCCTGACAAGCTGAAGGCTCACATCCTGTCCCATTCGGGTAAGTGCAGCTCTGCCCGTGCTGATAGCGGTTGGGAATGAAGGGGCTGGGATTCACTGTGGTGCTGCAGGGGCATGTTACAGAAGGATTAAGACTGAGAAACAAGATGTAGTGAACTGTGCAAGTGCTTCTGCCTTGTACCCCCAGAAGCACAAGATCTTCCTCACAGGCGCTTTTGCCGCGGTGTCCCTCTGCCCACTGCTCAGCTAACGCAGCTACTGGGTAGTTCCCTGTGGGAGAATTTTCCACTGTGTGTGTTACAGTGTTTCCCAGATATAGGCCTAAATTCTTAAGAGCATTTGTTATCTTTGGATTTTTTTTTCATCTCTTTTGCAGGCCTGTTTAAGTGAGCTTGCATTTACAACTGTCTAAGCTTTGGTCTGTTTTCGAAGGCAATATAAATCTGTAGGCAGAGCCTGCTGGCAAGATGCAGAAGCAGAGCTGGATTACTCATTGTGTTTGCTGTCGAATGAATATCCAGAGTGCTCTGTCCACTCCTCCTCAATTCCGTCTCACATTCAAAAGGAGATCTCTTGGGATTTGATTCCCTCCTCTCTGTGTTCTGATAATGATGCTCCCACTCCTAATAAAGACAAATAATTTATCCCCATGCCCTGGGGAACATTCTGAATCCTCTCTTGGAGTAAAACTGAAAGTCCTTTCTCATGCCTGTCACATCCAAAGCCCTGCAGAGTGCAATCAGATGGGACTGTGCTGACAGTGCAGTGGATGGTTTGTTTCAGAGTGTACATTCCCATACTTGGGAGGAAAAAAAAGTGAACATTTTTTTACTTACCAAATACATTTGAAAAAAAATAGAAGTTTAAGATTGTTTTTCATTTTCATCACAATTACCTGATATTTTTTTCTGGTGATGTTTTAATCCTCCTATCTGAGGCAAGAACTATTGTTTTTGGCCTTCGTAAACAGGCATTCGAGGGCTAGCCACACACCCTTTTCTGCCTGCGGAAGTGCCTGACACAATGTCTTCTCCCTTTTATCACGGAACATCTCCTTGCAAGAGGAGATGAAGCTGTCATGCGCTCCCTCAGCGCAGTGCAGATTTTCCTGAAGATCTGCATAGGGATGCAGGGTCTCTAACTGAGCTCTCTCTCCTATGCTCTGTGCAGGGATGAAGATCCACAAGTGCCAGTACTGTAACAAGTCCTTCAGCCGACGAGCCCACATGATAGAGCATCAGCGCTCGCACACCGGCAACTACAAATACCGCTGCCCCACCTGCAGCAAAGGCTTCACGCGCCACAAGTACATGAAGGACCACAAGTGCCGGCTGGGCTCACCCAAGGACAAAGACCTGCAGCTCAGGAAGCCCCAGAAGAAGCATGTGGCACGGGGACGCAAGGCGGGCCTTTCCCTCCCCAACCAGCTGGGTCTGGCAGAGCTGAAGGACGGTGCTGCGGGGGAAAGCCCCCCCGAAGGTGGCCCTAACAAAGAACCGTTCCAGGAATCGGACGCAGTCCTGTCCATCGTGGTTGGTGGGTCAGGAGCTGCTGACTCGGACCTTGTTGTTCCTGGGCAGCCCAACAGCATTGCGTCCAATTTGGCTCTGGCAGAACTGCAGACTGCCTCGGACAGCCCCTGCACCATGCTGGCTGTCCCCGTTTACATCCAAACAACAGAGTGATAATGCTTAGAGCCACTGTGTGGCTGAGGGCTACTGCTGGGCCTGTCAGACTTGGTGCTGAAATTTATCTCAGTGAAAAAGACCAAAGCTCTTGTGGGGGAGGTGGATGGATATGGGAGAGAATGGCTTTCATCTCCACTTGTTCTTCCCATCCTTGGGCAGAGGACTGCTTGGAAGCCACCAGTGGCTACAAGGCACTGAAGAGAATGGCTCCTTTATTTCTTGTCCCTCTGGTCAGCCTAGGGCAAGAAGCACTAAGATCCCTGAATCAGGGTAAGGAGGAGCATGCAAACGTGCAACAAACAGAGCTGCTGAAATCGGGTGGCGCTGCAAATCACAGCCTGTCCCATCTGTGGTTTTTCTGGCCTAAAAGCTGTATTGCCCAGTATTTGGGTGGCCTTTCCGAGAGCAAACAATTGATCCTTCCTAGTGGAAGCAAGTTCATCCTGAGATCTTTGGGAACACTGTTCAGAAATACCCTGTTAGACTTCTCTTTGGTATCTTTCTCCTCTCTGTATCAGTAGAAAGATCATCTTGTCTGTACTACATGTGTTACAAACACCACGGACCTTGAGTGCTGTGTGGAGTCGGTGGGTGGGAGCACATGCATGTGTTGGCTTTTCCCTCTGGTTTGTTCATGTTTTTTTTTTTACATATCCAAGAATCCCCAAGTGCCTTAAACATCAAGGAGTCAGTCCTTACGACAGTTAAACGTGACACCCCGTGTGCAGCAAGGGACACTAAGGCCTGGGTGAAGTGACAGGTCCAGGGTCACCCAGGAAGCCTGTGATGCACTCACGAGCCATTTTTCTAGCATCGGCTCTGGACTAGGTGCTGCAGGGTACTTCTGTGCGCTTCTCCATCAGCTGCTTCCCAGCCTGCGCATTCCCTTAGCTCAGTTCTATGGGCCAGTTGTTCATCGTTTCAGAGGGTCCCTGGCAGGTGGGGAGTCGGGGCAGCAAGACAGTCCGATGTGGCTTGGGACAGTTTCTGTTGTCTGCTTGGCTTCTCCTCTCTGATTTCCCAAGTAGGTGTCCCAAAGCCAGCACGGGAACACTGAAAATTACCGTTGTGCAACATTGGTAAAGGAGGTTGCTCTGCTCTCACGTGATTTCTTCCTGCTTCATGTGCAGGGCAGCTGAGCTGAGCTTTCCCTGGTAAATTTGTGTGATGAGCTGCTCAGTTGTCTGTAAGTGCAAAATGCTGTTTCTCCAGCTTGGTGCAGGGCAGAGCATGGGTTCAGTCAGTGCTGGGTGACGAAACTCTGGCTGCGGAGTCTCTTGCCTTGCCTCCTGGGAAATGGTGGGTGTTTCTGGCTGCTGGAGCAGTCAGCCCAGCGTTACTGGTCTTACTGGCCTGACCCTGACGCCTGCCCGCAACCTGCCTGAGCTCAAGCCCATCACTTGACCTCCAGGTGCTCTTCCTGTCTCCTTGCAGTGTATTTTGTTCAAATCTTAACAACAGCAGCTTGCGGAGACAGCGTGCTCGTGCCATGCCCAGTGTGGTATCTCCCCCTGGTGGCACATGCACCCAGAGCTAACGATGCGTTCTGCTGTCACTCCTGGAGGACTGTCACACGGTCCCTGTCAGGATGGGTCCTGCCACCACTTCACTTTGCTCACTCACTTTCCTAACTCACTTTTTGCTGATTTCACTTTTTTTTTGCGATACTTCTGTACCTCCTGCTGTTGGCGGGTGGTAGGAAATGGAGCACAGGGTTTCCAGGTGGAGGCTGGGAGAAGTTTGGGCTTTAGAAGAGGTCTGGCTGCTGCCGAACAGGAGGAGGTGGAGAAGGTGGAGCCAGACTCTTGGGAGGCGCACAGGAATGGGGTGAGAGGCAACAGGGATGTGTTGGAACGTGGCAACTTCTAACTCAATATATAAGAAAATAAATTTGTACCAAGAGGGTGGTCGAGGGAAGGAGGCCACAGAGAGGCTGTGAGATCCTGGTGACGATATTCCCGATTCAACAGAGCACCCTGCACTGGGTGGAAGCCCGTGGGAGGAGGCGGCTGGGCCGGAGACTCCCAGATGGCCCTTCCTCCTTTACGTGTTTCTGTGCCCCTGTGAAATGTCTTGTCTGCTTTGAAGGGCAGAGTTTATTTGCCCACAGTGTTTGTTTTAAATACTTCACTCTCACAGGAAGGGCAGAGTATCAGGAAATAGTTTGCTAAATATACTTTTCGTGTTTTCCTCCCCTCTGTACCCACACTGTACGGTGTCATGATGTGGTCTCTGGCACTTGCTGCAGTCGGGTCTATTTTGAGCCGAAGATGTGTGGGTGCAGCACTCCGTCAGCTCAGAGACACCGGCTGGGAGCCTGGCCCTTCTTTTCTGTCCCTGGCTTGCCAGCAGCCCTGTGCGCAGGCCAGCCAGACTAAAGAAGATGCTGGGAGCTGGTTTCCACTGGCTGTGCGAGTGTATGAAATTCAAGGGGTGGAAACAGAGCCACAGAACAGCCTCGTGTGTGACTGCAGGACAGGGGGGCTGAAAGATGCCGTGCTGTTTGGTTGATACACATTCACGTGTGGTGGTGTTGAACCAAAACAAGTTTTATCTTGAGCATAATGATTGTCCTCCTGGAGTAAATTTCAGAGCAATTACGTGTAAGATAATGTAACAGAGGTCCCTGATCAGGAGAGGCCGGGCTGGCTGCTTGTGCAGCTCCTGCCCTCTGAAGCTCTGTGGATGCGAGTCCTACGTGCGTTTGATGGATGCTGCAGCCTTGGGTGACTGCCAGCAAGCGTGGTGGCCCCTGTCCCCTGCTTCCCCATTGGGCTGGCTGCACCGGAGCACCAGCATCTCCTGGCAGCCTCTGCAGAGCTGCTCCTGGAGCCTCGCTGCCCTATCTGTGGAAAGGAAAAAAAAAATGCAGTTATTTAAAACAACAACTGCAAACCCCCTCTCCTCTGTAGCCACACTGCTTGCTGTGGAAGGAAATGTGATGGGAAAGAGAATTCCATTAGAAGACTAAATGCTATCACTGAGACACCGTGAGTTACATGCAGTCCTCGATAGTATGCAGTATGCGGGGACCAGTCGTGCAGGGAAGGTGCCACATCACAGCAGACCCTGAACTTCAGAAACTGTCCTTCTTCCTGGATGTTCCTGTCTTGTCCAGCTGCTTAAACTCCTCTGCAAACCTGGAGTCAGTTAAAATATCTACAAGCTCTTCTGTTTCCTGCTGGCCAAAAGGGAAGAATTCTGCCAAGAATTTGACTCCATTTCTGTTTCTGTAGCAGGGGGCTGCCCACTGTTCAGCTGCAGCGTGGGCAGAGGTGGATCTGAGCTGCTCAGGGCACTGATTTTGTCCCTGCACCTTTCCACGGACTGGTTCCATCCTGGATACAATAGTTTTCTTTACAAAGTCCCTGTCAGAAGCATCTTGGCATTTTCTGGAAGTTCTCTGGAGTACCCCAGGGCCAGAGCCAGCCCCTGGGAGAACTGGAGCTGAGACTGGGTCAGAACAAAGGTCCGTGGTGCTCAGCATCCACTTCTGACAGATGTGGAGTAAGAACAGGGCAGGTAAAAGCTCTACCTCACCTTGTACTCTCCCAGTCTCCAATGCCATTAGCTGGGGGGGCCTTTCCTCCCCTGGCCGGGGTTTCTATAAGCCTCCATGGATTTTTCTTGTGTATTTTTTTGTCTTTTTTCTGCTGTTACAATGCTAACAAGGTAGAATGAGGCAGGATCCATTCCACAGCTTTGTTGCTAACCTCCCACCTCCGAGGTAAGGAGACTTTGTGACCCAGTGCGGTGCTTTTTCCCACGTGCTGGTGGTGTGACAGAGCTCTCTTGTCCAACAAGCGCTTGGTTGGTTCATCTTTCCTCTTTGCTGTTTGGCATGTATATCCTGGTCTGGTTTATAGAGCACTGACTAGTCCAACCCTGCTCAAAGGCAATGATGAATTTTCTTGGGTGATTTCCAGTGGCAAACGCTGCCATTGTCGGAGCCTGTTATTAATTAACTTGCTTTCACAATGCCACTGTGTTTATTACTTTTACAGATGACGGAGGCCAAGCACAAGGAAACAAAAATATCTGTAAAGGAGGGTACCAGGCTGGGGCACTCAACACTTGGTTTGTTCTTTGGACTCTGTACAGAGGCCCTGGGGTCATACAGGGTGGAGTTACGCCCGTACTGCCCCCACAACTCAGCCTCTGTGACTCAAGCACCCAGGAAATAAGGAGCTCACCCACAGTGATTACTCACCGCCCATGAAGCAACCCTGACTCTGGATATCAATACTTTAATTTGTAAAGTTGAGAAAGGAAAGTTTAAAAAAAGAAATTTCCCCAGGTGTTGACACCGGCGTGGTCTGTGCACCAGTGTGAGGGCCCGGGAAGGGTCCCAGCTGCCAGCAGTGGACAAGCCCAGGGGTGGAGGTGACCTCCCGGGCATCGCTCGGGGTGGGTCCGTTCCCCGCTCTGAGGGCAGGAGAGGGCATTTCTCGTGTCCCTGTGTCCCTTCTTCCCCCCCGCCACCGGCCCGGGCCTGTCCCAGCCCTCAGTCGCGGTGTCAGCTCCCCCTGCCTCACCCATTCCCGCTCCTGACGCGCTTCCCCGCCGCCCCCGTGGGCCGGGATCCCGCCGCGGGAAGGCCTGTGGGGCTGGCAGCGCTGGCGGCCTCCCCCCGGACCGGCCCAGCTGTCCCAGGGCGCTGCCCCCCCGCGGGGCCGCTGCCCAGCTCCCACCCGGGCCCCACCATGGCGGCGGCTCCTTCCCGCCGACGTCACCGAGCCCCTGACGTCAGCACGCCCCGTGACGCCGCTTCCCGGTTCCGCTCGGCAGACCCGCACCTCCCCGCCCTTCCCGTCGTGCCCCGCGCCCGGCTCTGGCCGCGACTATATCTCCCAGCAGCCCTCGCGCGTGGCTGCCGCCGGCTGGCTGGGCGCGGCGCCGCGAGGCATGCCGGGAGCTGTATGCGGCGCGGGGGCGGTGGCGGGGCGGGCTGAGGCGGGCGGGGTTGCGGGGAGTCCTGCGAGGGAGCGGCGGCGGCCCGGGCTGTGCTGTGCCGGCGGAGTGACGGTCGGTCTGCCGGCCTGTGCGCGGGGCACGGAGCGAGGGGAGCGGTTACCGGTGCTCCACGGCTGTCCTCGCCGCCCCCGCTTCACACCGCGGCCTCGGCGGCCCGGCCCGACCCGGCGCAGCCATGTCGGGGATCCTGGGGAAGCTGTTCGGCACGAGCGCCGGCGGGAAGGGCGCCGGGAAGGGCCCGTCCCCGCAGGAGGCGATCCAGCGGCTCCGCGATACGGAGGAGATGCTCAGCAAGAAGCAGGAGTTCCTCGAGAAGAAAATCGAGCAGGAGCTGGCGGCCGCCCGCAAACACGGCACCAAGAACAAGCGCGG
>WKFP01014340.1:192882-222099 GCA_011057875.1 Pterocles orientalis
TTGCAATGATCTGGAATTCGAGGGAGAGAAAGCTGCAACCTCAGGCTTGGGTATGGGCAGACTCAGATGACCTGTAACTGTGTGTTTTAAGTCTTGTACATTAATGTGTTGTGTGTGAATGTGTTTGTAAGGTCCTGCTTGACATTTGGCAAGAGAAGCGATCTCTGCTCCCAAAATCAAATAATATTAACTTGGTTTTGTTTCTGTGAATCATAAGACGCTGATGTAAGGGAAGGAGGAGTCCTACAGCAAAGACTATCCAGCCCTTGTAGTACTCCAATCTGCCTTTTCTGTGTTGTAAGTCATAGTATAACGTAACTTCCATCTTTGAGTTCCAGGTGCTTAACTGTACGTACACCATGGCTTCAGTGCCAGAGTACTGATGGCAGCGCTGGCCTGAGTCCTTCATCCCCCCTGAGGCTGTTGAGCATTAACCACCCGGCTTGGGAGAAGAGTGATAATTACCCTTTTAAAATAGGTGTTTAAAAACAAGAGGAAACTTCTAGTTTGTCAATCTACCCTACTGATGTTTAACTGAGACTTTTGGAGACACATTCCTGTAGTATAGAGGCGTTTAGGAGGAATGGGGGGATTCACAAACACCTTTTAAAACAGCTTTAGAAAGTGGCATAAATAAAAACAAAACCCTTGTGGTTCTGCCAGATGTGTTCTGGTAACTGTTTGATGCAATACATCCTCCCTCTGTTCCTGTTCTCTGCAGCCCTGTCAGAAGGGAAGCCTGGCATGTTTGCAGCCAGTCACTTTGTTATTATTACTTTTTCTCTCCAAATGTATTAGATGTTGGATTCTAGTATGTCATTAAGCTCCAGCCCTACTTACTGAATCCTGCTTAGGGGCTCCTAGCGCTAGTTCAAAACTGTAATTTACAGGTGATGCAAATTGTTAATTTGGTTTCATCCTCTTTTACTTAGAGTTGTGCAGAAAACTGCCAGGTTGTGTCTCGCTGGCAGAATTTATGCTGAGTTGTGCGATGTTGATCTGGACCAGGATGTTGCTGTAGCATTCAAGCCTCTCTGTCAATCCCTTCTTGCTTGTTCTGAGTGGATTCTGGTAAAACCACCCTGGGTGAGACAAGTGGGGTTCGCGGAGGTTCTATATGTATATATATTCCCTTGGGGCAAATGAAGGTGAGGCGGCACCGAAGAATTGCATATTGGCTTATAACTTTAATGCATACAATTGTTTAGGGAAAAGGGAAAATGTGGGGTAGACAGTAGAATCAAGGGAAAAGGGAAATCACTTGGTAAAGACAATACAGGAATATTTTACCATCCACTAATAATACTAAATCTTATAGCAATGGGGTAAGAACAGCATAACTACCAATATCACTAGGGTTAGTAATAAGCACCACTAAAATAAGCAATCTACATGAAAACCTACTAAACAAGCCCCCAAAAGGAGCTGGCATTAAACTTTACAGAATTATGAAAGAAAACAAGTTACTTGGTGAAGACAATTCATGACACCATTACCAACCCCCAACAACACCAAATCTTACAGCGATGTGATAACGACAGCATAATCTCCAACAATACTGAGAAACCCGCAACCGCTTGTAAAACTTGCAGTCACTTAACCCGCAACCCTTCACAACACTTGCAATCACTTTTCAGTACCAAAATAGACAACCTACAGAAAACCTGCTAAAACAGCCCCAAGAGGAGCTGGCATAAAACTTATAAGGTGTTGCCATATGTGCCAGAGGGAAAACAGACAGGGGAGAGAGAGAGAAGGAAAAGTTATCACCACTCCTTGGATCCCTGGATGAGCGTTGGCACCTTGGGGGGGGGGGGGGTTGCTCAATCAGTCTGTCAGCATCTCGGGAGTCCTCAGGTGGTGGGTGTGAGCCCCTTCTCTTTGTGTATTCCCCTTTAATAGACAGAGGCAGAGCCTTAACTCAGCAAGGGTTTGCTAATTTCTTGTAAGAGCAAGACTAAGTCCATTGTTAGTGAGGGGAGTAAGGCCTTCAGTGTATTCTTCGCTCCTTTTTATCTGCAAGGAATAGAGCTTAGAGTCTACAACTGGAATGCTTTGAGACATCACAAGGATGATGTCTCAAACATCGGCCTTATCGAGGCCTTATCGGAGCCTCGACAGTCAATTTGCAGCTTCTGCAAAACTGCATGAATAGCCCTTTACAGAGCCCTGTGCTTGGACTTGAACATCATCGGGACCATGCAGCAGGATCCCAACTGGACCTCCTGGGATGCTGGGGATGGCCAGGCGGGAGCTCAGGTGGGCTCTGAGGGGCACTCTGCAGTACTGCTCCGCAGACAGGTCACCGTGGGAAATGTGCTGTGTTGGCGCTTGGAAGTAAAAGCAGTCACTACTCCTTACCTGGTGATTCTTGGTGCTTCCAGGCCTGACGTGATGGTGAAGGACATGGCCATGCTTCATTGCTGAGCAGGGGATTAACCCAACACAGAGAGGGAGGGACAGTGTTGCATCAAGAGAAGTCTGCAGCCGGTGCTGTCCAGGAAAGGGATGTTTTGTCGTTGTTGTTGTTGCCCATGCTGTTCTGCAGTTGCTCTTTGGCATTCACAAATGACCTAAATTAGGAGGGTACCACCACGTCTAAGCTTTTGCAGGGCTCATGCAAACTGTGTTGTCCGTACTACTGGGCTGAGTGGACACCCTTGTGCATGTCCGTGTGCCTTTGTGTCTCTTCTGGTAGCCCAGCCTGTCCTGCCTGCACACGGTGAGCCTGCTGCCTGTGTGCAGTGCTCTGCATTGCTCCTGGGCGCTCGGACTTGCTGGGGCAGTGGCAGGCTGGGGGGTGCACTGCTAGCACTTGCTGAGTCTAGCTGGGA
This sequence comes from Pterocles orientalis, assembly GCA_011057875.1. Lineage (NCBI taxonomy): Eukaryota > Metazoa > Chordata > Aves > Pterocliformes > Pteroclidae > Pterocles > Pterocles orientalis. The sequence continues at coordinate 195,717 of WKFP01014340.1, forward strand.
GAAGACCTGTATGATGATTTCTGGCAGCTTTTTGCTCTCCCCTCTGAAATCCCTAGCTGTTTTGGAAAAAAAACAAAGTTTTCAATATTGCTTTTCCTGGTTTTTGGAGTAGTAGGTGCTGCTTGTTCCAGAGACTTTGCAGGGGATGTAGTGTGAGTGGGGAGGATGTGGCCTGACCTGCAGCCAGCAAGGCTCTGAAAGAAAGTTGGAGGGGTGGAGGAAGGGTATATGTGTGTGTGTGGGCATGGGATGTAAAGTAAAATCTTGATGTTTAGTCACGCCACATAAAGTGAATGATTTTTGCAAAACTGAAAGTTGGAGCAGCTTGCGTGCTTTAACATGTTTTCCATGAAGTTTCCAGCCAAGCATCCATCAAACTGGAACTACTGGCACAAAGTGCCTGAAACAAAAAGGGTACAGTTGGAGAATTCTAAATAGACCATGCATCAGATGGTGGTAGACCTTCGCTTTTCCCTCAGACATCACGAGGCCGCAAGCACAAAGCTGATGATGAGGTTAGTTCCGCACATAACCATCCTGGTTGAGTCTTTGAGCAGAAGCAGTGTTACAGTTGCTGAAGATGCTGGCAGATCCAGGCAGGTCTGCTCGCAAGGATGTGGCCAGGTTGTAGGTGAGGAACGTGGGGCACTGTGGACCTTCTTCAGGGCTGGTCCTGAGGGCAGCAAAATGGCCACGGTGACCTCTCGCTGCTGGCAGCATGGGAGAGCAGAAGTTTCCCCTCGATGAAGCTCAGTGTCAGGCTGGGGCAATGCAACAATAGTTCTGCCTGCAGTGTCCTTGTAGTTGTGAGGCCGGTTGGAAAAGGCCTGCTGTGGCTTCCGCTGGGTTCATCATTTAAGCGAAGCCTTGCCAATAACCTTTCTTTAGGGGCTAATACAAGTGTAGGGTAATTATGCAGAGAGCTGTTGTCTTGCTTTGGGCTTGTCTAAGTAACCAGGATAGCCATCTCACTGGCACACGCTGTGACGTGCACATTGATCCTTGTGTGCAGCAAGTGAGGGCTGAGCTCGAACAGACTTCCATGACTGCTCTCTTCCCATTTCTGACCTTCTGCACCAGCCGGTGCTCCTGCAGTCAGCCACTTGCCCAGCTCCTTGCCCTCCCCCAGATAAGGGGAGCCAAGTCAGCAAGTGTATCAGTACAACTGATAGTCCATCCTGGACCGAGCTGTTCCTGCTTGGAGGATCCTATCTGGAGCAATAACCAGAGAGTACCCCTGCCCGCTGTAGCTCCTTTCCAGACACAGATTGCTTCAAAGCAGAATACGAGATTAACAGGTCTCTGTCCCTCAGTCCCTCAGCCAGTGTCTAACGTGTTGAAGTCAAGGGTTGATTTAGGCACAAGGCAGAGGAAGAGATGTGGTAACGTGGTCACCATCCTGCTGGTGCAAACCCCTTGAGGATAACCTGATAGCAACCGTTCGTGAGTTTGGCCGTGTAGCTGCCTCTTGAGCTCATTTCCGTACTTGCTGCCAGGTTCTTCTGTGCATGCAAAAGCTCTCAACGTCTTTCACTGTGACATCTGTCTTTTTGGAGCCCCCCCTTTCTGACAAGGCTGCGATCAGCCGTGCTGGCTGTTTCACTGATGTGGTGGTGTGTTAAGTGTCACCAAACATCCGTATTGGATGTGCTCTTTGTGGCTTGGCAGGAGCTTGTTCAGGTTTAAGGATGTTGTGTTTACTTCCAGGTGGCTGCACAGAGATTGCTTGGATGTAGTGGAACTGAAAAGACACCTAAATGTCAGGGTGACAGGAACATCAACCAATGATCTTCAGAAATATGCATATGATATGATTTGTGTTAGTTGTGAAATAAAACAAGTTGATCTAACGCAAACTCCAGAGTGGGCTAACTGGGAACTGTGCACTGGCATTACATCTCCTCTGAGGTGGTACCGTAATAAAATGTCTTGAGAAGCATCCCTGTGGTGGGCTCAGCATGTGCAGTGTCTTGGGAGGAGACTGAATCGTAGAAATCCTCTTCTGGTAAGTGCTTCCTGGCAGCACCGTCAGCTTGTGATGGACGCACTGCGGTAACTGCTTATGGGTGAACCTGGCTCCTGGAGCCCATCGCTGCCCAGGAGTGTGGGGGTGCCAGTAAAAAATGCACTTCTGTTCTGGCCTTGAGAGATGTGCTGCAGTGTTGCCAGTTAAGTGTTTGGAGCTTGATTCAAGAAGTACAAACTTTATTTTTTTTTTTTTAATAAATATGGTTTGTCTTATTTGCTCTATAACTTTTGAGTTTCTAAAGGTTTGTGTTTTCAACTTTTTCCCCTTAGTCGTTAGTGTTGGAATCTGAGCATTCATGAAAAAGTAATCTTTCACATCTCAAAATAGCATAACTTCACCAGATGAGATGTTAATAGAAGTGCTAAATATTATGACAACCTCAATGAAACTCTTAGGCTTGACAACGCTAATCAGAATTGCCCAAAGCTGGAAAATGCGTGATTGCCCAGGCAGCCACTTGGTTCATTCATGAGGAAGAGAATGTCTCGATGTGGGTCACTTAAGGGTAGGATCTTCTGAGTTTTGTGACTTAATTACAAAAATATTGTTAAGCATAGGGAATTTGTTTGGTTGGGATTTTTTTCCCTGTGAGAAAACATTTTTGAGATACTTAAGAAGAGCTACTGTTCTTGTAAAGCTGAGCCTCTACCTGATGCGTTTCTGGCAGGGATTCAGAGGAAGATTATAGTTTTTCACTGCAATTCTCTTCAACCAAGGTATCTTCAGCAATCACAAAACAAAGAAGAAAACCCTTAAAGAGTATTTGCAGGCTGTGAAAATCCCAAGGAGTCCTTAAGAAACATACTTTCTCATCCTAAAAGTTTAAACTTCTGTTGAATTCTGAATAATTATCTCCTTTTATATACATGTAAAATTCTGGTGTGATATAAGGTGCAGATTTTTAACAGCAAAGTGATTGGACAGTTCAAAAGGGTAAGGGAGGATAACTTACCCCTGCAGCCTTAGAAAATATCTAGTTTTGTTTGGAAAGAAGAAATGTGTTTTGGGCAAACTGGTTTTGGAGATGCCTTGCAGTCCCCTGCCATCATCCAGTGACATGCAGGACGACAAGAAGTGAAACACTGAAAATTGGGAAATATGGTATATGCTTTGCTTCCAGAAGGTGGATCAGATTTAATGTCATGGTTTTAAGTGTTAGGCTGAGGTGATCTAGGCTGAGCCAGTGTTTCTTAGGCTTGTTCCAGCTCCTGGGTGGAACAAACCCCTTGGCTACTTCTCTGTAATTGAGATCTCTCTTTCCTGGTTTTCTCGTTTGGGCTTCAAATCTTAACTGTAGTGGACATTTTTTCCCCCATTTTTGGACAAAACTGGATATTTTTTGGATAGTTGGATATTTTTACAGAGGATTACTGACCAGAGGACCATTGCCTTGATGTTCAAGGGGCAGAGGAATCAATGTCCAAGGCTGAAGACTTGCTTGCTTTCTGGACTGTCTACCCCTTGCCTGAAGAAGGCTGGGCCAGGAGGAGCTTATTCGGGTTGCCGGCTCTGCAACCACCACTGCAATGTGTTTCCATCTGTAACTTTCTGCCTGAGCAAATTACTCACTATTTCAGGAATAAATTGCACTGTAATCATGGATTCTAACCTTCGGAAACAGCTTTCTGCACTCCATATGAGAATGACTGCTGCTGGCTGGGCTGTATCACGGGAGCATGCAAGGAACTGTCTTACGGCTGGGCTGTGGGATGTGGAACAATATCAGCGATTCCTGGTGCAAAGGTCGAGTCGACGCTGATCAGAGCATTGAGCAGCCTCAGTCAGTGGCAGCGTGAAGGTGGTGGCTTCTGTTTTGTTTGGGTGTTGTGTGTATCAAAGCTCTGATTCCTGTAGGATGCTTTTTTCCTTATCTTTTTTTTTTCTGTCTCTGTGTATTTTTTTTAGTCCAGGGTTGCTTATTGTTTAGTTTAATCTCTTGCACAATAGACTAAATGTTCCGGCAGGGCTTTGCTCAAGAGGAAGTTGTAATCTTGTGTTTTAAATACAGATGGGACAGAAACCTCCTTGTATTCTCTGCCTGGGTTTGGATGCTTTATTGGAGTAGTTCTAGTCAGTCACTTGACCTCTGAGCTGGGAATAGTTGTCTTCCTTTGAGGAGAGAGTTTGAGAACTTTGTTAGCTGTTTAGTAGTCAGACACAGGAAGGTAAGTGGAGGACCAAGACTGAACTCTGTTCCCTGCTGAAAGCACAGCATCTCCTGAAAGAAAGGCACAGGAGGCTGCTGCAGGCACTTGTGAGCTGCTCTCTGGGAGCCATGCTGGAGACATTAGACCCTGGCATTGGGGGAAATGTGTCATAATGGCTTCAGACATTCAGCATAATGTGACTTTTAGACCCGTATATATCCTCTAGGCATCGGAGATCTCAGTAGGTGATCCTCATGGGAAAGGAAATCATGCCACTTTGCACTGTATTAGCCTTGGAGTTGATGCGAATTTATTTTTAACCGTGCTTTGGTACCTCTGTTTCCCAACCACTTTCACACCGTGACGCTTAAACCTGACTTCTTGGACCCCTGACGCTTTGTGCTGTGCCATCAAGTGGGCTCAGTGTAGCTGGGTATTTAATGGAAAACCAGGTAGGAATATGCTTGTGTATCGGTTTAGTGACTATGCTTGCTTTCTTTCTTTTCAGTCCCTTGCACGAGAGCTGCATATGTTACTGTCTCTGAAGGCTTTATTTCTCTTTTCACGTAGCGAAATCTCACTAACCTGCAGGATGAGAGCAAGGCTCTGCGGGAGCACAGGAGGGGTAGGAAGTATTTCCAGGACTGGAAACAGCACTGAAACAAAAATGCTCAGGCAGAAGGACAGGCAGGACAAGGGTGCTCTCTGACTGTTGTATCTGGAGTTGTTACAGGGTTTGGAAGTACCCTGAACGGTTTTGGAAAAACGCTGAAAAGATCTGACCTCTGGGACCATGAATAGAGAATTAAGCATCACTGGCTTCTACATCTTGTAATACTCACGGGTCTGAAATGAGCATTCATAGGATCACAGAATGGTTTGGGTTGAAGGGACCTTAAAGCCCATGGAGTTCCACCCCCTGCCATGGGCAGGGACACCTCCCACTAGCCCAGGTTGCTCAAAGCCTCATCCAGCCTGGCCTTGAACCCCTCCAGGGATGGGCATCCCTGGCTTCCTCGGTAGGCGCTACAGATCTGTTGCAGCAAGATATAGCCTGGATACTTTTATACGGGATTTGGTTTGAACCAACAAGAACATTCTTCAGCTGGTGAACAATTTCTTGAGCTAGCAAATCCCCGCAGAAGGATATTTATTGAAGGTAAACTCAATGCTGTGAAATAAGTTTGGTAAGACTGTAGTGGGATTTATATTTACCTTTTTATTGGAGGATATTTTGTGAATTGCTTTAAATTGCCTTTTTGCTTTTTAGGAATTTTTGAGAGATATTGTAGGTGCTTTACTAATTCTCAGTAGAATGAGATACGAGCAGTTGCTGCCTATGATTAAGCTACTCTAGTACAGGCAAGGCAGCCAGTTACTTCTTACACCTACTGGTGCCTCTTGTTTATCCCATTTCAAGGACGACAAGAATGTTATTCGTGATTAAATTTGCTGCTGAGGCAAGTGCCAGGAAGATGGAATGGTATTTTCAGAAGTGGCGAAAATAGTGACGCTTCTTTCTGTTGAGCACATTACAGATGGGTATATAATATAATGTGTGAGACAGGCACCCAGTATTACCTTAATTATCTCGATCATCTCTAGCATCTGGGCTTTCTGCTGGAGGGACCAGGGGACTCCTGGAGCTCCTCTGCAGCTATCTTGCACTATTTATTTTGGTGTGGCCGACACTCAGTGGACATTATTTTTGAGGCTGCTGTGGAACTTTTTCATCCCGTATTAATACAGCCGGTGTCCTTTGGCAGTGGTATCTCTGCTGCTGCCAATTCTTGTTTGCCAGAGAGAATGGAAAAATTAAATGTGAGATTACTCCAACTAAGGGGAAAAAAATGACTCAATCAGAGCTGTTAACCCGTGTGTCTTCCTCTGGATGAGAAACCTTTCTGTTTCAGTATCAGTGTGATTTTTAGCAGATTTTTGCAGAGGCAGGAGTTGGATGGGCAGGAGATGTGCGCATTGTAAGCCACCAGTGGGGACAAATTCCCTGGCTTACAGTTGCATGGACCTTCGTACAAATGTGGTGTTGTTTTTTTTTAATTCAGTGGAACTCTGGAGTTATGTTCCCAGTGCTCTTTGAAGTAACTGGTCCTCCTGCTCCTCTCAAGTTGAGATGTGCTTTTGCTGACAAAATTTGGAGTTGCAAGTATGTAGAAAAAGAAGTCTTGACAAAACAAGGGAGAACTTATCTACCAATCTGTGCTTTTCTACTAATAGTATTTAAAAGCATTAATTCAGTAGCATTGCTGCATTCAGAAATGTCCCATGAGCTCTACTTGTCCTAGAAGTGTATAAGCAGTATGTTTTTGCAGGAGGGCTGTTGGTTTTTAATGAAATCACTGACACGTTCATAGTCAATTTTTCCTCTCTGAATGCGGTACTATGTAGTAAAACTGTATTTTTATTATTCTGTTAACTTCTTATCACAGTGAACGTTTTTCTTGCTTTGCTATCAAGGTGTTGTAAATATCGCAAGGAAAACCTTAAGACTTAGAGTAGCTCTCTTAATAATAATTTGCTTATATACAGGGTGAAATACATAAATTATTGCGGATAGCATTTCTTGAGAACAAAGTGAAATTATTTGGGCGAGCAGCCATGCTTGTCAGCCTGTGAGTGCTGACAGAGGAGGATAGTCTGGCTAAATGACTCGACTCTTCCCTTTTGAGTGTTCATTAGTCAGAAGCAGTAGTGATGGCAAACCCTAACACGAGTTCCTGCTGGTCGGGTGTGTTGGAGGGCTGGGTGCTGCATGGTGCATCATAACGAAACCCTCGGCTGCTTGTGATTCACCGTGGGAGAATGGTAAACATCAAACTTCTGCTGCAATTTCTAGGGGAGGCTATTGCAGAAATTCAAATCAATAGATTAAAAATAGTTCAGCAGATGAAGACTGTAAATGAATTAAAAATGAAAAAACCCTACCACAAACAACACCCCCCAAAAAAAAACCCCCCCAAACCCAACAAAACAAACCCAAACAAACAGGAAGGAATAGCTTGAGTTCTTAAAAAGGCTCTAAAATGTTCCTCACATGTACTTCCATACGTGTAGGTAATTGAAGCAGTCAGTCCAGGTCTAACTGCTTTCGGCTCAGCTGCTGTTTTACTGGACTTGCCCTCTCCTCTGGGAGTTGAGAGTTTCTTTGAGAGTTTCTGGGTAAAAAGGAACTGCAGAGATTAGAGGCTGATGCTTTTTAATGCTAAGACGTTTTATATTACTTTGCCAGTGGAAGAGAGAGATCATAAACTATTTATATCAATGTTAACTGGTCAGAGCCCTGTGGTGAAATCTTTATGAATGAAAATGGGCTCCAGCGTCCCAGTCGTAGCTGATAATAAAGACAATTAATATATCAAAATGTCATACGGAGAAAATAATTTTGAACCTGCTCACCATCTCCTAATGGATGACAGGAGTCACCCAATTAGTTTTAAATGTATTACCTTTAAATTAATTGTAATATAACTGCTTTTTCCTGCAATCCCAGAATGGTTTGGGTGGGAAGGGACCTTAAAGACCATAGAGTTCCACCCCCCCGCCAAAGTACGAGAGCTACACCTTGCTCTGTGCTCACTGCCTGCAACCACTGGACTTACCAGCTGTGCTGAAGTAATCAGCAGCGTGCAGAGATCTTCGTTGGGATCTTTCTGAGCTTTATTCTGTATAAAGGCAGCTATTCCCATAGCAGATACACAGCTCCCGGGTGGTGAAAGCAAGCATCAGTCCTTACTTGTTCTGAGCCTCTGTGTATCAGGCACTTTGCAGAAGCTGCTGTGAGGGTCTGGTCCAGTGATCCTGTCATCTCGTGTGGCTTTTTACTGTAAGATAAGGAAATTGTCACACTGCTGGAAAACTTACATCTGCTGTTTCTAGAAAAATGTGCTGGTCATCTCTGCAGGAACAGGTTCTGGGCTGTGAGCAAAGTCTGGCTCCATTAGAGAATAAATGCTTTAAACTTAATTTATCCTTACAGGTCCTGCTGAAGCAGTTCCACAGCCATTGAAGCTAGATATTAAATTACATTGCTTGCCTGTGTAATTACTATCTTGGAAGCAGTAAAGGCATAATCAGGGGTTCAGGTCCCGAGGACTGCCTGATGTGATAGCAGTCTGCACACAGAGCAGAGATGGGCTGTGATATTCTTTGACTTCAAACGTGCATCCATTTCTTGCGTGTGTATAGAATAACATGATGCTAGAGGACATATTTCTAGCCTACTGTCTCTTTTCCATACTAATTTCAAATTCTGGAAGCTGATTTTTTTTTTTTTTTTTTGAGAAAAAGAGCTGATGTCACTCCTTACAGATTAAGTATTCATAGCTTTGACTTTAGTGAAAACTTAATAAAAATGTATCACTCCAGCAGTACTTAAGATTTCAATGGGGCTTTATGCAAATAGTAAAGACTATTGTGCAGGAAAAAAAGGCTCAGAAGTGCTCATCAGTTTTTCAGAAATCAATGCATAAAAAGGAGAGTAGAGATAAAGGAGCTGTAGATCAGAGCAGAATCACCCCCTCGGATCTACACCTCCATCACCACTGCTCTGTAAAGTATGATAGCGACATATAGAAAATGTGCAGACCCATTATTTGTGCCAGCAAAGGCTCAAGTATTTGTGCCAGCTGTGTTTCAAGCAGGATTCTGTGACCCTTCCCCTTGCCTGTGCCCGGCTGGGTGAGCCCCGTGGCCCCTCGGCAGAGGTTGGCGTGACTCTCATTTTTGCCTCTAAAGGGACCTTTACTCTCAGTATTCCTTGTGACCTCTGAGCTGTGGGTGTTGATGTGGTGTGCTCCTCCAGAAATACCTGAAAATTGAGAAAGGGGCCCCGAGAAATGGAAAATCAACTTAACTGTAATGGTCTTAAACATGGTTTTAAGTATTTGTCTTGAAAGAAATGAAATCAGACACAGAGAAATGATCAGTTGGGGGTCTGGTTTGTGGCTGAGACTGATGGAGTGTAGAAGGGTCAGGCACCGGATCCCCGCAGTCTCTCCCGAGCTGTGTCGAGGGCAGATGTGCAGAAATGTGGCACCCAGCGTTCTCCAAGTTGTGTTTGTATCTGGACACAGGCGCCTGGGAGCGTCTGGGCAAGGGGCATAGCTGATTGCCACAAGGAACATCTCGAACATAAAGTGCGAGTCCTCTTCTGGGGAGGGAGGAGAGTGGAAAATGAGTTGGCAAAACCTGAATGTGAGTGACCTAAATTAACTTGTTTGCTTATTTTATTAGCTTAATACAATCTTCTAGTTAAAAACAAGGACTTCACATTAAAAGATAGTTAAATGAGGAAACATAGATGAAAATAAATTGCAGGAAGTTGCATCTAATTTCAGGCACTGAATACCTGGTTCAACATTCCTTAGTGCTTCTAGCTGCAGAAAATTGCAGTCTCTTGTGTAAGATTGTCTTCATTGCAGAGACTCATTTATCACTTTGATGCTAATTGACCTGTGCTAAATATTTATGCTGAACCACCCAGGCACAGCAGCTTTATGCATGGCCCTGTGCTTATTGCTGGGGCTGTGTATCTGTCCTTTTAGGCTACTGAAAGAGGTATTTCTACCAGCTGGTCTTCAGGTAGGTACAGGTGGGCACCATGGCCATGGGAAGCTTTGTCCTTGCGTTGGCCTTGTTGCAGAGAGCGGAAAATATAAAATATCTTCCTTGGACACTCTTGGTCCAAAGGAGTTGGAAATATTTCTAGAAAATTCCACAAATCCATTTTAAGTTTTCACTTGAAACAAGGCAAGTTTTAAAATGAACATGTTTTCTCTCCATCCCTGGAGGGGTTCAAGGCCAGGCTGGATGAAGCTTTGAGCAACCTGGGCTAGTGGGAGGTGTCCCTGCCCATGGCAGGGGGTGGCACTGGATGGGCTTTAAGGTCCCTTCCAACCCAAACCAGTCTGTGATTTTATGATTCTATATTCCCATTCCTGGGCAGGGATCTGTGTTGCCAGGCTTTTGACCGTAACAGATGCGAGTGTGGTCGGTGCTTGGCTGAGAGACCATCAGGCTCTTGATCAGGTCCAGCTGGAGCTCGGCAGGCGCCCGTGCCGCAGCCTGAGCCTGGGTGGGAGATGTGTGCTGTCTTTGGGGGTCCCTGCCCAGTTCTGCAAGGTAGAGGATGATGTACCGTGCTTTTGTAAAAGCAGGAGCCTTGATCTGTATATACAAGTGAGAAACTAATCGAGGAAAGGATTTACAAAACAGTGAAGGCTGAGGAGTGCGGTGGTACACTGAACTGGCGAGTGTGGGAACAGGATGGGTAGGGTTACCCAGCAGTCCTGATAAAACCTCCTGATCATAAGCTCTTGCACAATGATGCCTGCAGCATTTGGTGTCTGAACAGCTTGTTTTTAAAGGACATAAGCTTGAAATGTTGATAGAACTGTAGCTGTTCTCAGGGAAAGTTGTGGTGGGGAACTGTACAGAAATTGTAGTGCTTTACTTGGGTTTCTGTAATGGTTGTAAAATCTCTGGTTTTGCAAATAATTCTTCATGGTGCACAAAATCCTCAATAAAGAATGTCATATCATTGACACTTTCCCAGCACCTGTTGCTGTATAAACTCGGCCTATTAACAGGTTTATCTTTCCGAGTAAGAAAACGTTATATATCCTTAATTAAACCATTAGTGTAAAATTAACCAGAGTGAATATACCAGTAACGTGATGCTCATCACTTTACAGTCTGGCATAAAGCTGGAATGTTTCAGATGATATTTGTGTTGTGCTTGATCCTGCAGGGCAAACAATGTCCTTTGTGTTACGCTAAAACCCAGTCCTGTTCCCACTCCTGTCAAATGAGAATAGATGCTGGGCTGGTCCCAAAACACTGGGGGGTGAAAGTCGGTGAAGGAGCTCATGTTGGGTCTTTGGCTTGTGTTGGAACCGTTGAGGTGACCTGTGCTTTGGTGTGCTAAATCAGCCTGTGCTGCTTCGCGTGCTTGGCGACCTTGGCTGTACCTTCACAAAGTGCTGGTTTTATTCTCTAATACGTTCGTGTCATTTGGGAGTAATCCAGTACAGCACATCTATAACCACTTGTAGGGTTGCGGGTATAAGTAGGGCTTCTGGATACCAGGACGTTATCGTGAAGGACTGTCAAGCTTCTCGAGATGGCATCTGAGAAAATATGCGGGGTGCCTGCAGGCTTAATCTGCCTCTAGGAGAGGAGCTGTTTTGCTGGTGTTGCCGGAACATACTCATCATAAAGTTGTCATCCCTCTAATAGGGGAGATAAGGGTAGCTGTCTGCTGGTGGGATTTCCTACTGCTTGTTCCCCCCCACCCCCCCAAAAAAAAATCCTCTGTGACATCGTAAACAGGGACACAAAGGGTTGAAATAGCATCTTAAAGATTTAAAGCTTTTATTAGCCACCATTCCTGGTGCAGGTGGCTGATGTGGTGGGAGGTCCAGGATGTTGGTGTTCAGCAGAGCGCGTGTTCAGTGTGTGGTGCGCTGGTATCAGCTGGGCTGGAAGAGCTGGTTCTGTGCCATGGTAACAGTTTTCTGCTCTGAAGCAATGGCTGAGTTCAGAAACAGTGAGCAGGGCGCTTAGGACAGCAGGTTGTGTCCAAGCTGGGTTTTTAGAGTAGATGGCTGTGTTATAGACCAAGTCTGTCACATTGTGGGTAAGTCTGTTCACATCAGGAAGGGCAGTAGAAATGCTGTGAAGGGAAGTTCTGGTCATAGTCTTGCTCCATGTGACACCTGGCATTTGTTTGTCGTCTGGTGGTGCTCGGTGGGTTTTGCCCAGGCTGCAGCTCCTGCCAGGATTTATAGCCACGTACAGGCAGGATTGTGTGTAAATCTAGTTTGTATTTGCTGTCAGTGTTTTGGGAGCGAATGTGCACTGGTCTTTTGTCTCTCTGGGTGTCTGGGGAGGAGCTGGCTGTTGGCTGCCGTCCCCAGTTGGATGTGTACCTGTCTGGGTGTGGTGGAGCTGGGTGCTGCAGGAGGAGCTGCAGAAGCTTGGCTGTGCAGCCAGTTGTACCAGTCCTCCTGCACGGGGTGATCCACGCAGGCATGCGGCTGGCGTGGGTGGACTCCTCTTGCAATGAGCAGGCGCTGGACAAGTGCTTGTGAGCAGCAAATTGCTCGAAACAGTTCAGGTGATGGCATCTCTTCTCTTGTGCATTGGTAGAGACTGTTGTGTGGACGGTACCTTGTAGTAGGAGTACGATAAAACACCACGAGTTCGTTTATATATGTCTGTATGTGTACAAATATATGTATTTCACAGCCTTAAGTAGCAAAGCTGAAGAAACATTTGTCTTGCTTTGTATGTGAATGAGCTGCTTCTCCCAGCAGCTGCCCCTGAGTTCAGGTGGCTGGTAGGGACCCTGCAGCAGCATTGTCACCTCCTCTGCCGGGAGCCACGCCAGCAACTGTTCCTTGATGTAGCAGGGGTGATGGTGAACAAAGATGGTTTAAGTGGATCGGCTCGCCTATTGAACTGTAATGTAGTCTCTGGTTTATGGAGGGTTAGGGTTAGTACAAACGTGAATGGCTGTTTTGGGCACAAATCTCACAAATCCTACTCTTCTTTGTTGTTCAGCTGCTCTTCAGGCCCTGAAGCGTAAGAAGAGGTACGAGAAGCAGCTTGCGCAGATAGATGGCACGTTATCAACAATTGAATTCCAGAGGGAAGCCCTTGAGAATGCCAACACGAACACTGAAGTGCTTAAGAACATGGGTTTTGCTGCTAAAGCGATGAAGGCTGCGCATGACAACATGTAAGTTTTTCCCTTCTGCATCTTTCCGTAGAACCTTTAGTTTGTCATTTCATCTGCTAAATGCCAGGTGTTTCGTAACAGAAGGTAGAGCTGGAGTAGCAAAGTCTTCTTTTAAAAGGCTTTAATTTAAATTAAACTAAAATACTAGATATACTTTTTGTATTGAACAAAATATGCACGTATCAATGCTTTCTCAGTTTACCACCATTTTATACAGCACAAAGCCGCTGCCTTTGTCCAAAAGAAGGCTAGCACCAGTGTAGCCTAAAGCAAATGAGAGGGCGTACCAGTTGCAGATCCACTTAGTAGCAGCAAGATTTTTAATCCTTGAGGGGAGACTTAAACTCCTTTCTGTGCAGCGGAGTTTGTGTATGTAGCAATAATTAAAGGTAAACTGCATTATGGGGATGTTGTACTAGCTCCAAAAGCAAATATGATAGAAGTAACGTAATAATGCTGGATCAGGGAACAGAGCAAATTATTATTAATACCAGTAATGCAGAACAAAACTTCTTCATGTGAAGTCTCTGTATGTAACTGCTGTGAGCTAAGCTTCCAGGAAAAGTGAAAAATACATGCATAATTTTGTTGTTGAGACCAGGGGGATAAAATTCACACTTGCATGCAAAGTGTATTTTGGGAAAGGACCTTGTAAAATGTCACCATGGTGTGGCATTTCTACAAAACCCCAGAAGCACAGTCTTAAGTGCTGATTGGAATAGTTCCTGATTATATTGAACTCTTTCCTTTCTCTTACAGGGATATTGATAAAGTAGATGAATTAATGCAGGACATTGCAGAACAGCAAGAGCTGGCAGATGAGATTTCAACAGCCATCTCAAAGCCAGTAGGATTTGGGGAAGAATTTGATGAGGTATGCTTTGAATTTGTCTTAATTGATATTATAAACTCATAGAATGGTTTAGAAAAGACCCTTAGATCATTGAGTCTGACTGTAAACTTTACACTGCCAAGTCCACAACTAAACTGCCTTCCTAAGTGCCACGTCTCACATCTTTTAAATATCTCCAGGGATGGTGACTCATATGGAATCATGAGCTATGGGCAGGGCCACCTCCCACTAGCCCAGGTTGCCCAAAGCCTCATCCAGCCTGGCCTTGAACCCCTCCAGGGATGGGGCATCCACAGCTGCTCTGGACAACCTGGGCCACTGCCTCACCCCCCCCACAGGAAAACATTTCTTCCTCAGATCTCATCTCAATCTCCCCTCTTCCAGATTAAAACTGTTCCCCCTTGTCCTGTTATTATTCTCCCTGATCCAGAGCCCCCCCATCTCTCCTGTAGCCCCCTTTCAGGGCTGGAAGGTCTCCCCGGAGCCTTCTCTTCTCCAGGCTGCACACCCCCAACTCTCTCAGCCTGTCCTCGCACGGGAGCTGCTCCAGCCTCTGCCCATCTCTGTGGCTCCTCTGGCCCCGCTCCAGCAGCTCTGTGTATTTTTTCTCGTGCTGAGGAGCCCGAAGCAGATCTGCATATTGCATTTGTCTAGTGTAGTACTAGGATGTAAAATCTCTCCTAGAATTGGTTACTAGTTGTTCTGACCTGTGCATACAGCAGCTGCGACCCTGACTTTATGCTGAGAGTGGTCTGGGTGGCCTGATCTGAGAATGTTTGGAGTTAATTTATTCTTCTCTGCTTTCCCCACCTTCCTCACTCTCCAAGAGATCACATACAGGAGTTCAGATGAAGATTCTGACTCCTCATCTCAGTTTGCTCTGATCCTATGAATTTAAGCTATTTTCTTTAATAATATGACCAGCTAAATCTACTTACTAATAAATATGACTTAGTTTCTTTTTTTTTTTTTTTTTTTTCCACTTTAAAACACAAGGATGAACTCATGGCAGAACTAGAGGAACTAGAACAAGAAGAACTAGACAAAAACTTGCTGGAAATAAGTGGTCCTGAGACAGTACCACTACCGAATGTGCCCTCAATATCAATACCCTCAAAGCCAGGTATGTATGGACCTTTACCAGAAACATCTTGGACTGTTAAGTATTCTTATTTAACTGCAAGCTCCTCAGATTTGAGAGAGCTATCTGCAGGCAATGCGGATGTTGTGTTTGAAATTGCTTCATGAATCACAAATTACATCAAGTGCTGTTTCTCTGTGGGGGTAAGGTGCTTTTCATAAGAACTGTGAAAATTGGTAGTTATCACAGGAACAGTTATCTATTCTAGCACTACCAGTTTATCTGCAGCGTGGATGACACTCAGGGTGCAGTGCAGATGTGGAGAAAGGAAGCCTTCTACCAGTTGCTATTCTCCCAGCACAGGAGGAATCATACTAAGGCTATAAAATGGAGTGGAGAGTAAATTTGCTCTTGGAATTACTCCCAGGCTGGATCAGATACCGACACTGAACAGTACATCCTGGCTTTCCTGGTTAGTTCCTGGAGGAACTAACCTCAGAGCCCTCTCTTTCAGGACAGCTGTTACATCCTCTGAGGCGTGCAGGTACTCACGCCAGACAGTACCAAACTTAGAGTCATCCCAGTCTTAGAGCACATATATGGAGGAAATTTTACTTATTGTGATAAATTTACATGGAAAACAGGCAAGAAATGGTTGTATTTATGCAGACAGTTCAAAGCTGCTGTTAAATTTAAACTGATCACTCTTCTATGAACTAGAAGTGATGCCTCATGAAATACAGTTGGGTGGGAGTAGCTCTGGCATGCATTAATGGGGTACAAAGCTTTAATAGCCTATTTTGCTGAATCTGCCTTCATGTATTATGAATAAGTTGTAGACTTTGTGGCTCTATTTCCTGCTCTTACTTAGGAAGAAAAGGTCCAAAAAACTAGAGGATGAGAATAATCCCAGTTGGTCAGTGTAATTATCTCGCTGCCTTTCCAGGCTTAAAAGGACCTGGGAAGTGGCACGCTGCCAAACAGCAAGGTTCTGCTCTAGGTGGCATGCTATAAAGTCTATTCCTTGTGTGTTATAGTTCTCTTATTTTGACATAATTGATTTTATGTTCTTCCAGTTCTTTTTTGCCAGGCAGAATTGCTGACAGGTGTTGATGAGACAGGAGTGAGTTAGATCAAAATATCTGAAATCTGAGACTTTATCTAGATTCAGATCGAACGGTGGGAGAAATATTTAAATAAACATGTGCATTACGTTTTTATTTCCTAGCTGGTTTAACGAGGTTTGTTCTCTAAATATTCTTTGGGTATGGACATTAAAATATACTGACTTGAACCCAAATATACTTTTTGCATTCTATTAGCCTGCAGTGACTGCACACTAGTAGGAGGCACTGTAATTGTGCGCATGTTTAAGTAACTATACAGCGCAAGACTTGTGTAGACATAGCACTTCCTAAAAATAATAAAAAAATCTGAATGTGTTTTGCAATACAAACTATGAGTATAAAACTCTGTGTTTTATAGGATTTATGTTAAGCTGCTTTTGTATGGAAATTAGAATTCCATTACTGTATTTAAATGGTGTGCTACTTTTTATTGAAATAAAACTGCCTCCAAGACCAGCCTTTAGCAAACCTTGGGATGCATGGGGATTTTGTGTGTGGGGTTTTTTTTTAACCTAATTTTTTTTCATTTAAAATTGAATCAATATACACTGTGATTAAAAATTTAATTCTGGTCATAGTGAGTCAAACTTTCGAAGGGACTGCTGTGCCTTCGTGTCTTGGATCCCCGTGCAGTGTGTCTTTTGGGAGTAGGTAATGTGTTTTCTGCAGTGCAGCTGACTCTTACCACCTCCTCCTTATTCGTTGAACGGAAAAGGAGTGTGAGCTTTCTGGCTTTTCCAGGTTCCAGGTGCTGTCTGGATTTTGACTGAATCAGTCTGAGAAATTTTTTGCTGTTGCCTGTGAGCTACATTGATGTCAGAAGAAATTCAGGCAAAAGCTGGTTTTGTTTAACAGAAACCAGAAGAGCTTAATTTAGGAAAACAAATTCCAAACTTGTACAAATTATAGGTCTTGGGTTGGACTTATAGCTGACTCACTTCTCTCTTCCCTGAATGTTTCATTTGGAATGACACAAACCATTTTGAGTATGAATTATTCAACTGTTTTTTTTTTTTCCCCTTTTGAAGCAAAAAACACTATTTGAGGAAATTACTTTTTTTTTCCGTTTTCCAAAATTATTGCAGCTATTTCTGCTTTAAAGCCTTTTTTGCTGAGTTAATGATTTACATCCTGGAAGGACCAAAAACAACAGCAGGGCAGCATGTAGACTGCTGCTTGACACCCACATCCCACCAGCTACTTGCGAGTGTGGCGAGAGGAGGGGAGCAGCACGTACCCAGTGCTGGTGAGCTCTTCAGCCCCTTGAAGAGCTTGACACAGGAGCTGGAGGTCTTCAAATTCTGTACTTGGCTGACCAAAACACAGCAGGCTCATTTGATGCACTTTGAGGAATTAATGATGGAATAAGGAATTTATTTTTCATGGAGGAGAGACTCTAATATTGGAGACATCAGACAAATGGCTCTAAGAAACTGTATTGCTCTGAGAGGGGCTCAGAAGCCAAAGGCTTGGGGTCTTCTGCTCGGAGGCTCGGTGATTACAGAAAACGAGACACTGCTGGTGTACACATCTTGACCTTCTTGCTCGTTTGTGTTCCCCCCATGGGAGCTGTTGTCTTTTTCCACTCACAGTGGCAGTATCAGGAAGTTTAGCCCATTCTGGCATTTTCAGAAGGCACCTTTTACTCCCTGTCAAAAAGGTCTGGTGTATTTATTTTCCTCCACTGGTGTTTGGTGCTTCATTTTATGGGTTAGGTTGGTGGCACTGAGGCTTTTCTCCTGCAGAGAATCGAGACGGGGTTCTGTCACGGTTCCCACTCATTTGTTTTCTTTGAATATTTTGCAGCCAAGAAGAAAGAGGAAGAAGAGGATGATGACATGAAAGAGCTGGAAGCTTGGGCAGGAACCATGTAACCACAGCAGTAACTGGCTGGAAAAAGACTTTGATTACCTATTCTGGGTGCAAATGTGTTGTGTTGAGGAGAAAGCATAAGCAAAATGTCTTTATTTTAATTTTAACCCAAAGCAGTGGGAACTGCATTGCTGTTTTCTGCATAGCATGGTCTGCACAGAGGAAGGAAAGGGGAGCAGGGGGAATTGCCTGCAGTTTATACGGTTGAATTTCTGTGAAAAGGTATTTGCAAAATCAAACATTCAGCTTTTGGACTGTGCTACTGCCACTGCTGGATCGTCATCTTCAGAAGTTTGGGCCATATTGAATTGAAGTAAAGCTGAGAATCACTCTGTAATTTTAAGTCAGTTTTAGTGTGTCTAGAAGTCTTGTAAGGCATTTAAAACCAGGAAAAGTCGTAAGCCACCATCGGCTTCTTATTGTGTTTAGGTGCAAGAATGCTTTAGGTTTTTAGTTTTTTGCAAGTTATATTTATATCCCTCGACTGATGTGTGGCCAGCCTTGTGTTTGTCACCGCAACAATGTAGTCACTCTCCCCATTTTAATTGGTGATAATGATTTGCAATTGACAAATGCTATCTTGGAAGTAGGGAAGGTTTAAATTTCAGTTGTACATTTTTCTACATAGCACTACAATGTTTATTGCTTTTTGTGATAATTGATAACTCATTCAGATACATGCACACAATTATTTTAATTAAGAAACTACTATGGATTGCACTGTATTAAATATCTCGATTAATTTTCATCTGTGGCTACTGTTGTCAATTTTTTGTGATGTTTAAGTGATCTGACTATAACTTCGGTGCAGTTTGGCCTCTCTCCACGAGTACCATGCTCTCTTTAAAGCTAGCTCAACTTCGCTTGGGTGACTGTAGCTCAGTTGTATAAAACTATGGTCTTAGCTCAGCGAACTGGCTGGAGGGCTGTTTTCTTGTTGTAATAATATCCTGGTCCACCATGTCAAAATCCCCACACTAAGGAGAAATCACAGGTGAATTAATAGTAGAAGCAACAGGTTTAGGGACAAAGCTGGGTGTATTATGTTGGCTTTATATTTTTTGTCATGAAATGGTAACCTGTTGTGCCTTGTGCTAACAAATGTCATAGTTTAAAGCAGCAGTACTGTAGGAGTTAAGGGTGAGAATCTCCAGTGCAGTAAGCGTCTTAATAAAGTGTTCAGGTGTAGCTGGGAGAGGAAAAAGAAATCCCCAAATGCTTTATGCTTTTAAGGTTACTGATGCAGAAGAGTAGAAATTGAGTGACAGAGGCACCACCTGGCAGCCCAGCTGTTTCCTGGGTTGTGTTTTCTTTCCTGTTTGTTCAGCCAATTGCTTTAACTAAAGGAAGAACCTAGTCTGCCCAGCGAGAAGAAAATGCAATGATGAATGTGTGCTGGGAGTCCTCTTTACTTTTAGCCAGACGGCAAGGACAACCTTGTTTCTTACAACCTGTTTTTTCTTGGTTATTTTAAGAAATGATGGGATAGTTTCTTAATACTACAATTTATTAGTATCTCTGAGGACTGATCACCTTTCTGCTTTAAATATCACTTAATTCCTTGGTATATTGAATAATATCAGTGAGTAGCTGAAATGCTTGGAGTAGGAACATTCCTCTGCCTTGCTCAGACTTATTCCTGTGGGCAGAATTTACCTGTAAGGAGCACCAAGAGCAGCGTGAAAGGAAGCAGCTGCCAGCAGGCTTTTGTAGCTGTGCTCTCGCTGCCCAGGGTTTCCCTGTCCTAGGAAGGGCAGTCTAGTTCCTCCTAGGAAACTATTCTCAATGAACTTGCCCTCATCATAGAATCGTGGAATGGTTTGGGTTGGAAGGAACCTTAGAGATCATATCAGGCAACTGAATTTGAAGCTGTATCAGCATTTTCTTGTAGAGCTGCTGTTAGGTGTGAAAGGAGGCAAGCAGAAAACTGGGATCCAAGAGTTGTCGGTTTGTGGTTAATCCTTGTTTTTTCCTCTAGGGAATGTGAAAAGTTTTGTTGATGTTGCATTTGTGTATGAGACCAACACATTTAAACCAGGACAAAAGTACAGTGTGGGCTGATGGACCCTGTTACTGCTTTTGCCTTGCAACGCTTTCAGCCTCGTGCAGATGGGATGGCTGTTCTCTCTGCTTTGCAGGAGGAGAAACCAGGACATTGCCTTTGTACTTTGACCTTAGGGAAGCACAACGCTTTCACCAGGAGTGGCAGGGAAGTATTTTGTATTTTTGCTGTGCATTTGGGCTGTGGGAGTCGGGAGAGATATCACTGCCTGGTGGCCACTGAAAGGCTCTGGATTTCACTCACTCCAAGTGTGTCCTTTTGTACCTTTAGGACGGGGTGAACACGCAAAGAGCCCTTGCAGAAGCTGGGCTAGAGAGCGACTGAGGTGGCTTTGCTTTCAGGTTATAAACCGTGGCACACATCCTCCCCAGGGCTGGAGAGCACTCGTGTTGTACAGCAGGCGGGGGGCTGGTCCCTCCCAGGAGCGATGGAAACCCATCGCTCTGCCCAACACTGCTTTATGTGAAATCCATCTTCAGTGTCGTTGGATCTTTCCAGATGTCCAAATGGCTTTTCCGTGTGCCTTTCCTGGTCTTCCCTCCAACAGGTGCTCTTTCTGGGACTGGTTTAAGATAGAGACATTTAACTGAAAGAGCCTTCAGCGTGATATTAAATAGGAAATAAGAGGGGTCCAGTAGCCACTGGTGGCAAATCACTCTCCAGTTGCTTAACTGATGAGTTGTAAGCAAGTTTGCTTGTTAGTTAATGCATGTGAGTAATGGGCTAACTTTGGGACGTGCTTTGTGGGACTTCCCCGTGTGAGCGGTAAGAGCTCTGGAGAGCGGTCAGCCTCGCACAGGGGTCCAGGCACAGCAGGAGCAAAGCAGCATGTTGTGCAGGGGCAGTGGGGAATGTAAACCCACCAGGAGCCTCTTGGGCTGCAGTGGGGAGCAACATTACAATTAAATTAATAAAATCTGTATTATACTTTTTGATACTTGAAGTATTTGAGGGAAACTGTGACTTGTCCCGAAAAAGTCGTCAGAGCCTTGTCTTTGCTTTGCCTGCAGGGAAGTGCTCCACAGGAATGAGTGCCGTATGCTCCTGCCTGTCCCTAACAGACCTCCTGCAGGTCTCCTCCTCCTCCTTGCTGTCAGAGGTGCCACGACTGTTCTTGCATTCATAGGTCTGCTCTCAGTGCTTGTGGCTAAATCACAGAATCACAGGTTTGGGTGGGAAGGGACCTTAAAGCCCATCCAGTGCCACCCCCCTGCCATGGGCAGGGACACCTCCCACTAGCCCAGGTTGCCCAAAGCCTCATCCAGCCTGGCCTTGAACCCCCCCCAGGGATGGGGCATGACTGATTCAGTGTCAGTGGGGAGAACAGCTCCTGTGCTGAGAGAAGGAAGAGCTGTTTTTCCTCTCTACCTGTTTCAGTGAGCATTTCACATCCAGCCAGGATGAAGCACCTGGTGCAGCGGTGTTCAGGGCTGTGCCCTGCTGTGCACGGCCACTGGCCACACTGGTGGGCTCAGACATGGCTTCAGCACCAGCCACAGTGGCAGAAAAGGGGCTTATGGCTCTGGGGAGAGAAAGTTCAGGAGCTGGTTCCTGCATCCTGCTGGAGCCTGGCTCTGCCCACGGGCAGCACGTGGAGGTCAGCGGGCAATGGCTGCAAGTCACTCCCACGGTGTGGCAAAGGCTGAACCTGCTCTGAGTGCCCTGGGGATGGCAGGTTGTTAGCATGGCTGCTTCAGGGATGGATGGAGATGGGACTGCTCCCTCGGGGCACGGAGAACCTGTGTCCTCAGCTCAGGAAGGTGAGTATGGAAGCAGTGGGAGGCAGGAAGCTTTTTTGAAAGAGGCCAAGGTACTGCCTTGGCTGTGTTTGTCAGTGCTGTGATGGGAGGGAGCAGGAATGCTTTCCCAGCTCTCTTCAGGAGCTGCTGCACTCTGTGTATGTGCAGGATGTGACATTTCATTTAGGAGTTAAAGCTTGTGGCTGCCACTTAGTGGCACAGATCAGCTGCCATGCTTACCCCGGGGAATCCCTTTGTCCTGTCCGAACGGCTGGCTGCCACCCCACCGCTGCCACTCTTCTCCTTCCCCTGGCATCTCACCTGTGCCCATAGAGCTTCTACCTCCCCCTCGGGACCCCGTCCTGATCTGGGGGACAGCTGACTTTAGTTCACTGCCAGATAAACCCTGCTTCCCGCTGCCACCGCAATGCCTCATGGCTCCTGGGCTCTGTCTTTGTCTCCACATTGTCTGATGCCAGTTATTGTCCAGTTACTTCTGCCTCTAATTTTCCCAGCCCTAACGTGAGCCTCAGGCTCTGAACTCAAGGTGTGTCTCAGTGCCAGGTGTCCTTGTGGGACAGATGGATGCCACTGGGCTGGTCCCCTGATCCGGGCCATGTGCTGGGCTGTGCCCTGGGTAGAGCTGGGCGCCTGGCCTCCCTGGCTGGAAGGGAGGTTAGGGCTGTGACCGTGTGTTTGTGGCACTGAAGTACCACTGTCCTCTGGCCGGGCTGGCCCTGGAGGTCCCAGCCTGAGCTAAGCTGCTTGTGCTTCTCCTTTCTTCCTCCTCATCTCTGCCTTGGACCTGCCGTGGAAACCCATCGGATGCTGCTGCGATGCCGGAGCTCCTCCGTTCCCAGGCACAGCCCCTGCGACATGTCACCTCCCGGGGTGCTGAGGCCACCCCCGTCACCCTGCACATCTCTCGTGCCAGGTGAGTGTTTAATGGCACGGGGGCATCCGACAGGCAGGGCGGGCTGGGGAGCCCCTCCGCCGCCCAGGGCTGCGGCACTGCCTGCCCGCGGGGTCTCCCCCCAGGCTGCCCGTCCCTCTGCAGCTCCCCTGGGATACTGGCACCCCAGGAAGCAGCGTGGGCTCCTCCGCACCTCTGCCTGTGACAGCCGGCTGGGTTCCTATGGCAATGACGCCATCACCGCCTGCGACTCTCTCTAATCCCTTTGCAGACGTATATTTAAATCTCAACCCTTTCATTAAAACCAATCAGCTTATTGAAGCCTCTGAATGTGGCGTATTTATGAAATTAGCCTGCCTGTAAGGACGTGTTTCTTTTCACTCAAGAGGTGTAATACCGCTAATCGATGTAATAAAAGGGTTTAACCTATTATGGCTCCGCTGAGAGGATCTGGAGTTTGACATTTGTATGCTGCACTCAACGCTCCCTTTCTCCCCTGCTAGTTATTTTTATCATTATTTGGGTTCTTATGACAAAATTGCCCTCTGCTCATCTGGAAAGCTCTTCCCCCTCTAAATCCTGAGCGTGTTTGGCTTATGCTCAGCCCTGTGGCAAATAAAAGAGCTCTCTCGACTTAATTTTCAAACATCAAGCTCCATTAAATCAAAGCGACGCTTTCCAGATCCTGTGGCTCTCAGCAGCCCGTCTCCATCCCTCCTCCCCTGGCTCCAGGCGTTTCGGCTCAGCTGGACCTCTCCTGAGCCGGGCAGCTGGCAGGATTTTTAGGCCGTTTTAGGGCATTATTGAAGGTTTTCCCTTGTCTTGCCCACACTATGGGAACCTGGTGACATCCTCCTCTTTGTCACCCCAGAGCTGTGGCCGAGAGCATCCCTCGCTGGCTGTCCCGTGGGGGCAGAGGAGGGATGGTGGGCTGGATCCAGCTGGGGCTGGGATGAGGTCCTGCTGCACTCCCAGCCAGCTGCTGTCACCCTTCTGCTGCTCTTGGGTTTCTGCTGCCCTTTGCCCTTTGCTCAGCTCTTCACTCGTGCTCCTGTTGGTGTCACCCGCTGTGCTGGCGGGGGGAAGTGTCCCATCCTCCTCTGTGGCCAGCCCCATGAATGTGACATGAGGAGGTTTTGGCAAGGGATCAGCAAGGAGGAGGAGGAGGTTTTGCCAAGCGGACACGGTATGCAGGAACAAACAGCTCTGAGGGGTCTGCTCCATCCACAGTCAGCTCTCTAAAATCAGCCGCCTTTGCAGCTCCCGTCCCCACCTGGGGACAGCCAGCCCTGGGACTGGCAGGAGGGAGAAGATGGCTGTGGGCTTAGACCTGAGCCTTTCAGGGCTCTCAGGGCTCTTTGGGGTCCCGGGTAGGCAGCACTCCAGCCTGAGGATCCGGAAGGTCCCAGGCAGCAGGAGGTTCAGGTGGGCTGTCACGCACAGAGGCACAGCCACAACTGCTGTCCTGCTGCCTGGGGCTGTCCTGTCCTCGGCTGCGCTCGAGCACAAACGCACACGTGTGTGCACACGCGTCCCTCTTCTCCGTGTCGGGCTCAGCCCCTGCAGACCCCCTGCGAATGCCGTGTGCCAGCTGTGCTGCAGCAGGCAGGAGGATGGGAACAGCTAAAGCCATCGTGCAATATCCTGCTTGGACACTTGGAGGCAAAGCTGCATTTCTGGACAGACGTGCGACACCGTGATGCTGCACAGCTCCTGCCAGCTCCTGCTGACCCTTCCTGGCTCTTTCCTTGGGATTTTTTGGGGGAGGCACTGGCCCCTAGTGCTGGGTGCTGCCTGGGAGCAGAGCACAGGGTGCTGCCCGTGGGCCCCATCCCTGCGCAGTGGGTCACGCGTGAGTGCGGAGCTCCTTGCCCTGCGCAGCGGGACCGGCTGGGCTGTGCTCTGCCAGCGGCTGCCCTCCACCCGGCTCCCCGCTGACGGGGGCATGCTGGGGATGCTGCTGGGGGCACCCTGCCAGCATCACCTGGGGCACAAAAGCAGCGCTGACCCACCAGCCAGATATCCCCCTGCTCTGGAAAGCATCTCCCAGCGAGGATTGCAACCGTGAAACAGTTTCTGTGTTAAACTTCTGCAAATGAGGCACCAATGTTTGAGTGCTGGCAGAGGGTCACTGGCTGCCAACTGTTAATGAAAACCACTTTTTTCCTGCTTTAAAATGCATCTCCCTCTTTCCCTAAGGGTGAAGCCCAGCCCCTGGAAGGCTCTAGTCCCTTTTCCAGTTGCTCAGCTGCTGCTCTGGGCACCCAGCAGCCAGGCAGAGCCCTCCTTGCCCAGCCTTTCCAGTCCAGTGGTGCTACTGGGGTTTCACTGCGGGGATGCTCTGGGTGCCCCGAGGAGCAGCCAGGGGCAGCAGAGTTGCTCCCCAGGGTATTTTGGGGAGATGTGGCAGGAAAAAGGCTTGTCCAGGAGGGATTTCCAGCAGAGGGCAATGCCAGGATGCATTTCCAGCCCTGTGCCGGTCAGCAGCCGTTAAACCAGAGCTGGGCCAGGGGAGAGGGAAGGAGGTGGATGCTGGGACCACAGTCACCCAGCAAAGCGCCTCAGCCCTGGGGATGCTTCCCGGAGCAGGCAGGAGCAGGCAGGAGGGCAGCTTCTTGCTGGGCTCGCTGCTCCCCAGCACTTCCCTGTCCCCCGGCGAGGGTTGGGGGTGATGGCGGGGAGCTGCCGCAGTGGGCAGCGCTGGGGAAGCGGCCACGGGACCAGGGATGGGCCAAATCCTGGGTGATGCTGAGTGCTTTGGCTGCTCTCAGAGCTGCAGGCTTGGGCTCTGCTGCTGGCCTGCTCCCCCGAGGGCGAGGCAGAGCATTCGGGGAGGGTCGGGTCCCAGCTCTACCTGACCAGCAATGGCAGGGAGATCGAATGTAAAATGTGTTTGTTTACTGCAGGGAAGACAGCCCGAGGCTTTTCTCCCCCTGCCAGCAGTGGTGGTACAATTAATGCCCCCCTGAAGGTAGGAGGGTTATAAAGAGACTGGGGTGCAAGCAGCCCCATGGTGCAAACTGGTGTGTGGAGCAAATTCTGGGCAGGTTTGTTCGGAGCTGGGTGGATCCAGCTGTGATCTGGGGACACAGGAGCCTCTCCCATCCCTCCTTGCCCTGGGAGTTGGAGACTTCATGAAGCTCAGCCCCAGCGTGCCTCAGGGCTGCCCAGATCCCACTTGGGCTGGGCTGCGGCTCTCCCATCTCCAGTGAGAAAGCCACCAGCTGACGGTTGATGGCACAGGGCAGCATCGGGCTTGTCAGCACAAGGGATGAAACTGGTCTGTAGGTGGGGAAACTGAGGCACAGGCTCTCAGGAAGCACGGCCACCATCTTTGCACAGGGCTGTCTTGTGCTATGTCAGCATCCTGCCCGGCAGCGTGTCCCTCCATGCCTGTGGTGTTGCCATCACCCAGTTACCACTCACAGATGTTTCTCCCCTTCCCCTCTGCTGGAGGATGAGCAGCTGGAAATTTGCCAGAAAGTGGACTTGTGCCGTACGGTCTGTTGATGGTGTGTTGCTGTTGGTGGAGCTATTGCAGATGCAAATAACAAATTTTAAGCAGTGAACCCCAATGGCGATGGGATGCTCTTCGCCTCCATGACACTTTGGCAGAGGCTCGTGCAGCCGCGTGGCCCTGGTGACGGGTCTGGCAGGTTGCGACTGAGCTCTCGGTGCTGGTGGGACACTGGGTCTGGGGGCACCACGGGAACAGGAGGGCTTTGCTTTGCGTGGGGAGGGATAAGTCACCTGGTGCTGGCTTGGGTGGAGCACTGGAGGTGCTAAATGCTGTGCTGAGCAC
>WKFP01014340.1:222149-246880 GCA_011057875.1 Pterocles orientalis
CAGATCCTGTGGCTCTCAGCAGCCCGTCTCCATCCCTCCTCCCCTGGCTCCAGGCGTTTCGGCTCAGCTGGACCTCTCCTGAGCCGGGCAGCTGGCAGGATTTTTAGGCCGTTTTAGGGCATTATTGAAGGTTTTCCCTTGTCTTGCCCACACTATGGGAACCTGGTGACATCCTCCTCTTTGTCACCCCAGAGCTGTGGCCGAGAGCATCCCTCGCTGGCTGTCCCGTGGGGGCAGAGGAGGGATGGTGGGCTGGATCCAGCTGGGGCTGGGATGAGGTCCTGCTGCACTCCCGGCCAGCTGCTGTCACCCTTCTGCTGCTCTTGGGTTTCTGCTGCCCTTTGCCCTTTGCTCAGCTCTTCACTCGTGCTCCTGTTGGTGTCACCCGCTGTGCTGGCGGGGGGAAGTGTCCCATCCTCCTCTGTGGCCAGCCCCATGAATGTGACATGAGGAGGTTTTGGCAAGGGATCAGCAAGGAGCAGGAGGAGGA
Organism: Pterocles orientalis; assembly: GCA_011057875.1. Lineage (NCBI taxonomy): Eukaryota > Metazoa > Chordata > Aves > Pterocliformes > Pteroclidae > Pterocles > Pterocles orientalis. Next base: position 222,640 of record WKFP01014340.1, read on the forward strand.
GGTTTTGCCAAGCGGTCAGCAGGCAGGAGGGACACGGTATGCAGGAACAAACAGCTCCGAGGGGTCTGCTCCATCCACGGTGAGCTCTCTAAAATCAGCCGCCTTTGCAGCTCCCGTCCCCACCTGGGGACAGCCAGCCCTGGGACTGGCAGGAGGGAGAAGATGGCTTTAGGCTTAGAACTGAGCCTTTCAGGGCTCTTTGGGGTCCCGGGTAGGCAGCACCCCAGCCTGAGGATCCGGAAGGTCCCAGGCAGCAGGAGGTTCAGGTGGGCTGTCACGCACAGAGGCACAGCCGCAACCGCTGTCCTGCTGCCTGGGGCTGTCCTGTCCTCGGCTGCGCTCGCGCACTAACGCACACATGTGTGCACACGCGTCCCCCTTCTCTGTGTCGGGCTCAGCCCCTGCAGACCCCCTGCGAATGCCGTGTGCCAGCTGTGCTGCAGCAGGCAGGAGGATGGGAACAGCTAAAGCCATCGTGCAATATCCTGCTTGGACACTTGGAGGCAAAGCTGCATTTCTGGACAGACGTGTGACACCGTGATGCTGCACAGCTCCTGCCAGCTCCTGCTGACCCTTCCTGGCTCTTTCCCCGCGATTTTTTGGGGGAGGCACTGGCCCCTAGTGCTGGGTGCTGCCCGGGAGCAGAGCACAGGGTGCTGCCCGTGGGCCCCGTCCCTGCGCAGTGGGTCACGCGTGGGTGCGGAGCTCCTTGCCCTGCGCAGCGGGGTGGCTGGGCTGTGCTCTGCCAGCGGCTGCCCTCCACCCGGCTCCCCGCTGACGGGGGCGTGCTGGGGATGCTGCTGGGGGCACCCTGCCAGCATCACCTGGGGCACAAAAGCAGCGGTGACCCACCAGCCAGATATCCCCCTGCTCCGGAAAGCATCTCCCAGCGAGGATTGCAACCGTGAAACAGTTTCTGTGTTAAACTTCTGCAAATGAGGCACCAATGTTTGAGTGCTGGCAGAGGGTCACTGGCTGCCAACTGTTAATGAAAACCACTTTTTTCCTGCTTTAAAATGCATCTCCCTCTTTCCCTAAGGGTGAAGCCCAGCCCCTGGAAGGCTCCAGTCCCTTTTCCAGTCGCCCAGCTGCTGCTCTGGGCACCCAGCAGCCAGGCAGAGCCCTCCTTGCCCAGCCTTTCCAGTCCAGTGGTGCTACTGGGGTTTCACTGTGGGGATGCTCTGGGTGCCCCGAGGAGCAGCCAGGGGCAGCAGAGTTGCTCCCCAGGGTATTTTGGGGAGACGTGGCAGGGAAAAGGCTTGTCCAGGAGGGATTTCCAGCAGAGGGCAATGCCGGGATGCATTTCCAGCCCTGTGCCGGTCAGCAGCCGTTAAACCAGAGCTGGGCCAGGGGAGAGGGAAGGAGGCGGATGCTGGGACCACAGTCACCCAGCAAACCGCCTCAGCCCTGGGGATGTTTCCCGGAGCAGGCAGGAGGGCAGCTTCTTGCTGGGCTCGCTGCTCCCCAGCACTTCCCTGTCCCCCGGCGAGGGTTGGGGGTGATGGCAGGGAGCTGCCGCAGTGGGCAGCGCTGGGGAAGCGGCCACGGGACCAGGGATGGGCCAAATCCTGGGTGATGCTGAGTGCTTTGGCTGCTCTCAGAGCTGCAGGCTTGGGCTCTGCTGCTGGCCTGCTCCCCCGAGGGCGAGGCAGAGCATTCGGGGAGGGTTGGGTCCCATCTCTACCCGACCAGCAATGGCATGGAGATCGAATGTAAAATGTGTTTGTTTACTGCAGGGAAGACAGCCCGAGGCTTTTCTCCCCCTGCCAGCAGTGGTGGTACAATTAATGCCCCCCTGAAGGTAGGAGGTTATAAAGAGACCGGGGTGGGAACAGCCCCATGGTGCAAACTGGTGTGTGGAGCAAATTCTGGGCAGGTTTGTTCGGAGCTGGGTGGATCCAGCTGTGATCTGGGGACACAGGAGCCTCTCCCATCCCTCGTTGCCCTGGGAGTTGGAGACTTCATGAAGCTCAGCCCCAGCGTGCCTCAGGGCTGCCCAGATCCCACCCCGGCTGGGCTCGGGCTGGGCTGCAGCTCTCCCATCTCCAGTGAGAAAACCACCAGCTGACGGTTGATGGCACAGGGCAGCATCGGGCTTGTCAGCACAAGGGATGAAACTGGTCTGTAGGTGGGGAAACTGAGGCACAGGCTCTCAGGAAGCACGGCCACCATCTTCGCACAGGGCTGTCTTGTGCTGTGTCAGCATCCTGCCCGGCAGCGTGTCCCTCCATGCCTGTGGTGTTGCCATCACCCAGTTACCACTCACAGATGTTTCTCCCCTTCCCCTCTGCTGGAGGATGAGCAGCTGGAAATTTGCCAGAAAGTGGACTTGTGCCGTACGGTCTGTTGATGGTGTGTTGCTGTCAGCGGAGCTATTGCAGATGCAAGTGACCAACTTTAAACAGTGAACCCCAATGGCGATGGGATGCTCTTCGCCTCCATGACACTTTGGCAGAGGCTCGTGCAGCCGCGTGGCCCTGGTGACGGGTCTGGCAGGTTGGGACTGAGCTCTCGGCGCTGGTGGGACACTGGGTCTGGGGGCACCACGGGAACAGGAGGGCTTTGCTTTGCGTGGGGAGGGATAAGTCACCTGGTGCTGGCTTGGGTGGAGCACTGGAGGTGCTAAATGCTGTGCTGAGCACCCCCAAAACTGGGGGCCCAGCTGCAGGGAGGGGAGCACCTCTGCTGCGTGTCCCTGAGGACCCATCGCAGTGGCAGAGCCGTTCCCTCTGGGCACACGCAAGGTGTGCTGGCTCTGGGGCTCTTGTTTGCAGCCGGGGAGAAGGAAGGGTCGCTGGGCTGATGGTTGTGGCTGTGCTGGGGCTTTCTGCAGCCTGCGAGACATGTACCCGTTTTTTCTGTCTCTTGTCCCAAACAGCTCCTCTGCCGGGTCTGAGTCCCACGAGTGGCTGCAGCACGTCTCCATCCCTGTCCTTGCCCAGGTCTACTCCTCCCCACCTGCAGAGGCGCAGAACAGAAGCACTCGCGATGACTTTCGCAGGGGCCTGTTGGCATTTTTTTGGGCACGGGGAGGAAGCAGAAACCCCCCAGCCTCAGGTCAGATGTGCGTGGAGGCAGGGTTTCGTGCCCAAAACCCCGCGTGCAAGGAGAGCAGGAGCATCCATTGTTCAGCCCACGGGCACGAGCCGGGGAGGCGATGGGACACACGTTCCCAGCAGAAAATGCCACCACGTGCCCTGCAGACCACAGAGGTGCTTGTGAGGGGACACGGGGAGCAGGGGCAGAGCCACCTGTCACTGCTTTCTCATTAATGCCAGGTTTGATATGATAATTAAGTCTGACTTGTGTATTAATTTTTTGCTAATTATTTACAAAAATGTTTTGGATAACTGTCATCGTGTTGTGCCAAAGCGATCCCCAGCAGCCAGATGGCGGGTGCTGAGTCCGAGTGCGATGACAGGCTCATCGGTGCGCTCGGCCGTGGGGCCAGAGCTGCCGGGGACCAGGTGGCCCCAGGTCCCGAGGGCCACCACACCAGTGGGTTGTTGTTTTTTTTGGGAAGCTCCGCATCCTGCAAAACTGGGATGGGGGTCAGGGCCGGCTCTGGGGGCTGGCAGCAGGTGCCCTTCACCCAGTGGTCCTGGTGCCATGTGCTGGTGTGTGCAGGGCTGGGGAAGGAGGACGCAGGGGTGACCCCCATGGGGTATCCAAGCCTCCAGTGAGGATGTGGGAGGGAACTGGGGCTGCACCGTGGGGCTGCCCCGAGCAGGGCAGGGGCTGGGGGCGGGGTGGGAGGCAGCAGCGTGGCTGCCGTGCTGCTGGGGTCTAATGAACGACCTGATTTTGAGCGTCCCTTGACGAACATGGGGGTCCTACTGCCATCTCACAGCTCTGACCACGTCATTTGGAGCGCCGGAGACTCATCCCCTTGTAAAGTCAAACCTGTGACAATGTTCAGCATTGCCACGGGGTGCTGTGGCCAGGCTGCCTGTGCAGGTGGCTCCCATGGCTGCACAGATGTCCCCACTCGTGGGCTTGTGTCGTGGGGGTTCAGGGATGCTCTGTCCAGGGTGGGTCCTGGACCTGGAGAGAAAAGCAAACCCACGGCAGCGGCCTGGCTGGGCAGGAGGAGAGGAGTGCTGGGAATCTGGGTTTCCCTGCAATGCCAGCCGCCCCAGAGGAGCTGTGCTCTGGGCACCCTGCCCTTCCCCTCGAGGGGATGCAGCGTTTGCCTCCTCCTTGGGGTGCCCTGGAGCAGCTGTGCCAGGCGCTGCCCAAATGTCAACTGCAAAGGAGCTGCCTGGGGTTTCCGAGCACTGGTGTCTGAACGAGCTGCAGGAATGAGAGCTGGTTGCAGCTAGGGTGCTTGGGGGGAGGCTGGGGGTACCATGGGGAGGCTGGGGGGCAGCGGGACCAAGGGGGTGGTCAAGGGGTACAGAGGGATTCTCCAGTGCAGTAGAGGGGGACCATTGGGGACTGGCAGCATGGTTGGGGTCTCTGCAAACTTCTTGGTATTCCACCCAAGCTGCCGGGCACAGGTTCAGCCCTGTGAGTCTCTTCTGCCCCCACCAGCAGCCGAAGGGGCTGGGGTCTGCGGGGACTGTAAATGCCAGCCAGCCTCTGCCCAGAGTCTCCATTTTCTGCTTTTTCATGGAAATTGGATTTTATGGGTCCCCTCCAGCTGTGCTCTGCCGTTCCTGCCCACTGTGTCCCTAAACTCCATCCTCTCAGGCACTGGCACCACAGGGAATGACAGCAGCAGAGCCCAGTCCCACTGCACCAACCCAAGAGCCTGTGGTGTGGATTACTTTCCCCAGGAAGGATCTGAACTGGTTTCCCCCCCTCCCACTGTGGGGGGAAGCACTGCAGGAGGCTGCTGGCTGCCCAGCAGCTGTGTGGAAGGACACGCCAGTGCTTATTTCATTTTTACAGGTATCTGCAGAGAAATTTGTCCTCACCAGGGAGCCACTCGGCATTGCACGTGAGGCTGGGATGGGCACCCAGGTGTCCCGGTGCTGCCAAAGCATTGGTGTCCCCCCAGCACATCCCACCCTCCGGCGATTCACTGGCCCCGCCAGCCCGTGCGTGGTGCGATGGATCTGACCCTGCTCTCCCCCCTGAGGTTCTGTCAGCGAGGAGGGGTGCTGGGTCCATGCGGGACCAGCCGTGACTCCGGAGCCCCAGCCGCTGCCAGCTCCCAGCCCTTGCACGAGGTGTGGGAGAGTTAGGGAAGATGGGCGAGGAGGGTGTAAACATGCTCCAGTGACCTGCAGCTGGGGTGTGGAAAAACACATCTGTCATGGTAATTGCTGTTTATCCTTGTGTGCTCGACAAACAGAACCTCTGTGCTCAGCTAACACAGGTCTGTGCCTGCCCTGCTGTGGGGAAGATCGAAGCACAGAGGGAAACCACCTGCAAAAAATCCTCGAAATGCAGGCGAGCAGCAGGCTCAGCTCTGTTTCTGCTCTCCAGCAAGGACTGGGCTCCGCGGTGCCTGTCCCCCCGCGTGTGCCTCTGCCCAGGTGCTGCCACGGAGATCCCCCCGTTTGCCAGGTAATGGGAATGAATTTACTCTTTCCATCTCATCTGTGGTTTGGGGCTGTTCCCGCATCCTGCCTGTGCCGGGTCCCACACACGGGCGGCGGGAGCAGCCCGAAACAGTTGTGAAAAGCTGTGCAGAGCAGCTGCGGCAGATGTTTTAAGTCAGTTTTCCTCCCCCCAGGGCAAATTTTGGGTAAGAAACGTTTCGGTTTTAAATCTGTGGTTCTCACTTACTGCTTTCATGGCTCATCGGACTCTTTGGTGCTGCTGGAGAGGCAGGTTAGGGAGCTCGGGGGGAGTGGGCTGCGGAGGTGGGTGCTGGGGGGCAGGCGGGAGGTGATGGGGTCCCGCACCCAACTGTCGGGGTGCAGGATGGGGCACATGAGCTGCAGCCTGCGGCACCCTCGGCTCTGGCTGCTGCTTTTCCCTTTGTCAGCATGGAGCACGTCACCCTGCTGAGCCGGTTCCTGGTTTTCTGCATGGGCTGCCTCTGTGGCTGTACTATGTGTAATTCACAGCCGATGTACCTGAAGTTAAAATACAAAGAAAGGGGAGAAAAAGGACGGAAAAGGAGCCTTTTCCGGTTAACAGCTGGTGACGCCTCAATAGCCACCCCTGAGGGCTCTCAGCGGCACTTCACAATCCAATATCTGACATTATTTCTCAGCCTCACTCAGCTCAGTTTCACCTCAATCCTGAGCAAATATTGACAAATCTCATCTAATCCTGATGGTGCAGTACCGGAGAACTTTGTTTTGTTTGCAGCGCGCTCGGTCCCGTCTCTATCCCCTGGCCCGGAGCCAAGGGACACAAGCACAAAGTTAAATCAGAGTGCGACAGGATGGGAGAGAGCAGGGGCTGTATGTGCCTGCAGTTTGCTGGGAGCATTTTCGGGGGACCAGGGCGGCTCCTTCCCACGCGTCTGCCCAGCCGGGGGCTGTGGGGGGCTGGAGACTGCGGGCGCATCCCCCCGTGGGCATCCCCCAGCGCCCAGCGCTCTGCTCCTTCTGCAGCATCCTCCAGGCACATCCCAAAGGAAAACTTCTCTCTCTAACGGTTCCAGGGATGCGGTATGGTGCTGGCTCTCTGCTGGGGACTTGTGCAGAGCCGGCACATGGCTCAGAGACCCCAGCCCAGAAGGGTCACCCCGGGCTGGGTGCTCTGTCCCATACTGGAACCCGGTGGGGCTGAGTGGTGCTGTGGCAAAGCAGGGCAGGAGGAAACATCGCTCAGGCAGGCAAGTGGGGAGAGTTTTGCTTTGATATTCCTGCTGGGACAGTTCCTAGAATTCGCTTTCGGAGCGTGTGACAAATCTTCCCACACCCACCGCTTCCATCACTCACCTGCAGTTTATTCTCCCCCCCAAAGCACCTCTCGGTGCAGCCAGGAGGTGCTAAATCAGCTCCTGCTCAGCGCCACAGCTCCTGTTATTGCTTGGAAGGTTTGGGGCCCTTTTGTTTTACCAATCCATCAAAAACCAATTCCGGGTCAGGGAGAGTGATGGGTGCATGGGGATAAAGACCCTGTGAGCTCTGCCGGTTCTCCTGGACACGTGCTGTCGGGGTCCCCGTTGCTCCTGCGGTGCTGGCAGGGAGCTGTGGACGGTCCTTGCTGCGGCTCTGGGGCAGGAACTGGCTCCTGGCTGGTGCCTTGAACTTGAGCCGGAGTTTTTGGCCGAGGCAGGGGGAAGGTCCCCATGGAGATGGCAACACGTGCTCTGTGTCCATGCTGAGCTGGTGTCTGGTTCAGCAAAGCTCAGGGCAAAACAGCATTTGAACTGTGCTGCTTCTCCCCGGGGCACAAGGGATGCCGGGGATGGCTGCGTCCTTTTGGGGACCGCTCTGCATCCCAAGAGGCTGCACCCCATGGGCAGAGCTGGGCCAGCGCTTGGATCCTGGGGGTAAAATCCCAGCAATTGAATGGGAATGAGCTGCCCCAGCTCTGCTCGGAGGAAATCTGGAGTCCGCTGGGTGCCGTGGTGAAGCTGGGGTCCCTGGAGTGATGCGGCAAAGCTGGGGTCCCCGGGGTGCTGCGGCAAAGCTGGGGTCCCCTGGGTCTCATGGAAAAGCTGGTCCCCAGGGTGCCACGGCAAAGCTGCAAGACAAGGGACCTTCTCTCCCAGGATGGCTGCTGTGCTGTCACCCACTGCTCGGTGCAGGCGAGTATATGCCACCCCCCATGGTCTGGGTGCGACCCCCATCCTGTGCCACTGTCACTCAGGGCCAGTGCGTCCCACCACAGCCAAAGGTGACTGAGAGGCTCAGCAATGGCACAGGACCTGTGTCCCAATGTCCCTGTCCCTGCTTCAGGACATCGGCTGTGGTTTTGTCCCCTGGGCTGTTAATTCTCTGACCAGCTCATCATGCCCTGCCCAGTGCAGGAGCTCCTCCGTCCCTGGGCTTTGGGGCTGGTGCTGGGCTAGCACATGAGGGGCAGTGCTCCTGGTGCCATCGCAGACATGGAGCAGCGTCAGAGCAGGATGAGCCCGTTGCAGCAGGATGAGTGATGGGGGGTGGGGGCAGCGAGATTTGGGTGTCCCTCGTGCTCCAGCCTGAACCCCCATCAGACCCCAGCCCATGTTTTTTATTTGAATGATGAAATGGCCCACCTCCACCAAAAAAAATGTGCTTTTTATGCAGCCAGGCAACTGAATCTCTCACCTACATCATCCGCAGCATCTTCGCTGTACCCAATCCCGCTGCAGCGCGGACCCAGGGGAACAGCACTGGGGCACCGAGACAGATGTGCAGAGCTGGGAATGATGGATGGATGGACGAGCGCCTGGCAGAAGGATGGCAGTGGAAGAGAAAGCTGATTTCCATCGACTGGTTAATGGCTTCATAAAGTCAGTGACGTGTTGGCAGCGCCTGGCAGTTCATTTGTAACAGCAGAACTCTGGTGCTCAGCCCCAAAGCTGGCTGCCTCGGAAATTCAAAACACAATCAGCAGCTCTGGGGCTGAAAATCAGCTCAGCTTGAAACAAATTTTGCTCTTCCCTGCACCCCGTCTGCACTCTGCAGCTGCATCCCTGCCATCCCCTGGTGCTGAGGGAGGAATCTCGCTCTTTGACGTGGTATCGTTCACAACCCAGGACCCGGATCAACCTGCTCGGCACCCGAAACAGCTGGGGACAAATGGCATCTGCGGTTTGACCTGGACACAGCATTCATTTTCCTTCTGGATTTGAGCGCTCTCACACCCGCAGTGTGGCGGGGATCAGGCGCAGCAGGCAGCAGCAGGCACCATCTCCGTTGTTCCCTCCCCAGCCTTGTGTCCTGCCCCCGATGCTGATGGATCACTTCTCTCATCTCTTCTCCATGACGCGTGTCTTGAAGCACTTGTAATATAATTTCATCTTTTCCAGGTCCCCCGGTGTTGCTTGGAAAACGCTGGGTATTACTGCTGATCTTCCCGATCTCTGCTCATTTATTTTTTCTTACCCCACACTTCCCCCTGCCCTCTCCCACCCCTGGCTCTCAGCCCCCATCCACCATCCCCGGTGGCTTCTCAGCTGGGACAGAAGAGCTGACCCTGTGGCGGGGCTTCTTCTCCACCCGTACAGCCTGACTTTAAGGTCTCGTTTGAAATCTTTACCTTAAATACCTTTAAAGGTTCCCTTCAACCTGCCCATGACCTGCTCCCCACCTTTGTGGGTGTCCCTCCCTGTGACACCCCCTGCTCCTGCATCCCCCAGAGCATCCCAGCGTCTCCCGCAGGTGAGGATCACTCCTGGCGAGATCCAAAAAACCAGGATAAAGCAGTGATAAGGACATCTTGCTTTGCACAAACTTTATCACTTATTTATGGCACACGTGCAGAAAGCATTTCTGTATTTAATGAGCTGGCTGCCAGCAGCCCGGCGGCGCTGGGCTGCGGTATTTCGGCAGCTTGTGCTTAGGGTTACGGGAACGTGGGGTGCCAGCCGTGGCGAGGAGCTGGCCACAGAAGAAAAGTCTCTTCAGCGCGGCGGTGTGTGGTAATACATACTAATTAAGACAAATGTAATTACCCAGGCTGCAACTCATGCTTAACAAATTAGAACCAAAACATGGCAAACATGGAGAGAGAGGAAAAAACAGGCTCACGGCTTTGGAGAGCGCAGAGCCCCGGTGGGAGCTCGGGCACCGGCTCAAATCAGCGACTCTCCAAGAGTCCAGCCAGGGCACAGGGGATGACTTTTCAGCTTCATCCACTGTCAGAACGTCACTGCTGCAAATTAAAGGGGCAAAAATAAAAAGAAAAAATATTAAAGGGGCAAGAAAATGAAAAAAAAGTTTGTGTATCAAGAACTTGGGGTGGAAAAATGAACCAGGCATCCCTGTGTCATTTGAAAGGATAGGGACAACAAATCCATGTTCCTGTTAGCTGTGACACCCCGTGTTCCCGTGTGGCTGTGGCTGGGGACAGCCCACTGCCTGTGCTGGGGACACGGGCGCCGGGCACTGCTGGGGGTGGCTGTGCTGGTGGGAAGGGCAGGTTGGAGCCACGCTGCCGCAGCTGCTGCCGCATCGCTGGGATTCCTGCTGCGTGCTGCGCTTCTCGCCTCCAGCTCGTTTTCTCGCCGGCGGGTGGATGGCCTTGGCGGCACCGCTGCTCTCCTGGGCAGTCGCTGCAGGGGTTTAACTCAGGCTGTGTTAAAAATCTCATCGGCTTTATGCACAGCCATAAACTAATCAAGGAAAGCCGAGCTCTTAGGAAAAACCCTGGGCTGCATCGCTTTAGATTTCAGGCTTTAATTTTTACCAGGCATTAATTTTTATCAGATCATCTGATTTTTTAGCAGATCAATCAGGCTCTGACTTTTATCAGAAAGGAGCTGCTGGTGAAAGCTCAGTGCACTGATCACGGGTGGGACTGGGCTGCTGCGGGTTCCTGTGGGGACGTGACCGTGACTGATGTGGTGCATGGGGATGTGTGGGTGCTCCTGCGCTGGCATGGCCGAGCTCAGTGCCCTGCCTGGGCATCCGTGAGCTGAGCGTGGGTCCCTGGTGGGCGTCTCACTTGATTCTCTGGCTCGGACAAGCTGCTGGTGGTCCACAGCCTGGGCTGGTGCAAGGGTCCTGAACCAGGAGGGAGGAGAAGGAGTTATAGGAAAATGAGTTTCAATGAAACCTTTCCATGCTTGGTGTAAATGTCGGGAAGAGATGCTGAATATTTCTCGCTCCCCTGGAAATGCCAGGGGAGCTTTTGAGCACGGAGCTGAGAATGAGCAAACCGGCCAGAGAAGTGGATGTTGCCCAGAAGAGGACATCACCCAGAAGAGGACATCACCCAGAAGAGGACATTGCCCAAAGTGGACATCGCCCATCAAGGCAGGACAGGACCACGTCCTCCTGCCCTCGCACGCGGTGAGAAAATGCCGGTGGCTGCACTGACCCTCCTTACGGACTCCGGGGGGTTCTCCGGGGCTGCTCTTCTTGGAGCCCCCTCGCCCAGTGGTGCCTGGCAAGTGGGGGGCTGCATTCGCCGTCCTGTGGTTCCCACCCACAGAGGGGTGTTTGCGAGGGGGTGTTAGAAAGCAGATTAGTGAGCGAGACGTTAAGAATGAATCTGATAACAACCCGCACAGTAACTAAGAGCTGCTGTCAAATGGTGTTCCCGAGGGAGATGATATCCCTTCCCCTTTAATTTCTTAGTAAATTCATTGCGATTAATGCTGTTACAGAGGACACACTGTTATTACAAATACATTGGTGATGGCAGAGCTGCAGAATTAATAACACTGGCTATTACTTAACTAATTAGTTGCTGTTTTCAACAGGACTGTTATCCAGATGCATTGAACTGAGCTTGCCTTGCGTTGTTCTCTGGGCTGTCTTTGCTGCAAGGAGATGAAATCAGAAGCATCTCCTCCTTTTTGACCAAAAGCCATCTCCCTGTGCCACCATCATTCAGCTGAGCTGCTGGTTGGTGGCACCCATGGAAGCCCGAGGGAGCTGGTGGTGCAGAGCCTTGTGGTGTCGGAGCCCAGCAGCAATGGAAAGAGGAGGTGGAGCCAGGACCTGGCATCTCCAGGGACCCAAGAGACCACCGCAGCGCACAGAGACCTGGGCCCGCTGGTACTCATCCCTCCTTGCAGCCTCATGGCTTCAGGGCTCCTCTGAAGGATTTTCCAACACCCTTTTTGCTGCTTTTCCCACCTACTGCGATTAACGGGAGGCCTCCTCAGCTGGCGTTTGCTTTGCCCATTGCTGGTTGGCACTTCCACACCAGGAGATCCTGATAACTGGCCCGGTACAGAGCTTCACCAAGGGGTGCACCTGCTTAGTGGGCAAACTGGGTTTGAACAGGATCTGGAAGGAGACAGGTGGGTTGAAAGTGCTCAACACAGTGATGCTGTGGAGGTCAACATCATCTTGGAGAAACCTATCACCTTGGGAAAACCATCTCCTGTTATCAGGTAGATGTGGGAGCTGTGGGCAGCCTTAGTAGTTGCTCAGCACATCACATCTCAGATCTGAGCAAAGACCCCTCCAGAGCAGGAAGGGTCTCACCCAGTCCCTGCCACTGTCACGTCAATGGTCATGTCCTGCTCAGCATCATCAGGCAGCGTCTTGGCAATTGCTGCATTACAGCAGTTTGTCTGACAGGGGTCCGTGGGAGGCTGAAAGGCAGGTGAGCCGGGTTCTGTTAGGCAGGGAGGTCAGACAGAGGGCTCAGGGCTGTGTTTAGGCTGGAGAGGATCGCTGCCGCCTGGCTGAGGGCCTGGAGTTGGGCTGGCACCGTACCACCCCTGCCAGCACTGCCCCGGGACCGGGTCCCTCCTTGGCATGACCATTGCTGTCCCCAGGTGATGGAGAGGGCTCTTGCCCTCATCCAGCCCCCAGCCCCATCCCCTGCTCCTCCCGACACAAACTCAGCCCGACACCGCCGGAGGGCTCCTTTCAGTGCCTTCAAATTAACACCTACTTAAAATTCAAATGCAAATACATTTTTAATTTCCTTAATTGAAATTATTTCCTTGTTAGATCTGAATAATGGGATTAGAAGAACAGAAGTAAGAGGACGTGCCTGGCCGTGTTGGAGAGCAGAGGGAGACCCCGAGAGCGGTGGGACCATGCCCCATGTGTTCAGGGAGCAGGGACGAGCCGGAGCTCAGCATCCCGCACACCTCTAGTGGGTAAAACTCACCCAAGAGGCAGATTAAAATGATATCACAGCAGCCCCTGGTTTTGCAAAGATTGAAGCTGCTGGAGTGCTCCCACGGCCTCGCAGCGCAGAGCAAGGTCCAAAGGGGCTGCTGGGGGGGAGCTGCTAAGAGGGCTGCTCCGTTCCCACTTGCCACACGGGGACCATGGGGGCTGGGGTCTGGGGTGCTGAGCCCTGGGCGAACGTGGAGTAAAACCATCCTTGGGCTGAAGTGCTGCAGCCCAGCGCAGGTGGGGTGAGCTCCCTCCCCGTGTGCTGCTTTGCCCCAAAATGCCTCTGCCCCAGAATAACTCTGGTTTTCTGTTTTCAGGCTGGTTTTCTCAGCTTGGCCATTGTGCTGATGAGATGCAGGAGACCCATGTATCAGGGCTCTGGTGTGCATGTGGCTGGGGAAAAAAAAAAAAAGGAAAAATGTATGATGGTGACAGGAAATGCATTTCATCAGCCCCTGCTGCCTGTACACACCCAGTGCCTGCGCTCACGGACAGGAGGTGATGTAGGGAAGGGACAGCTTAGATCTGCTCCATGCGGCTGAAAGGCTCTGGAGTGAAAGCACAGACAGACATCGGGACTCTGAACCTCTGCCACGTCCCTGTGGCTCTGTCTGCATGCCTCCGGTCTGCTCCCAGGCTCTGCCTAGCATTGTGCTGCCTTTGGAAGCTTTCAATGTATTTATTTAAGTTCACAATAATTTACCCATTGAAACGCTGCAGATCCATGAGTTATGCTGGAAGGAGGTGAAGAGCCCCGCATGTATGGCTTCGGAGAATTTATTAGCCTGTGTGTTTGCACTTCTTTCAGCATGTTTGTACGTGAAATGATTGATACAGATCACTGCCAGGTACCAATCCAACCACGAATAATTCAACAGCAATTGCATAAATCATTTATTAATTATTACTGAGGCACGTACGCAGCAAAGGGGTGCCTTCATTTGAATTGTCGGCCTTTTTTTTACCAGCATTTGCTGCATCGACAAAAAATTTCTGAGTGTCTAATGCATCCTGCTAAGAGGACGAGCTGACTGCAGGAGTGGCCAGACCCCCAAGGTTTGAGCACGGAGCCTCCCACCGCAGCCCCCGGCCTGACCACAGCGCGTCTGCACGCTCCCTGGAATAACGAGCAGGTATCCTAATTAATCCTCATTTCCAGCAGCAGCCGAAATGAGCTCGGCGACGAGCGCAGTGCCATTTGATGCAGATGAACTGTGCTTTGGTGGGAATTCAATTACACAATTTTTCCTCGCTGAACATAATGCATTTTGACGATACAGTCGTTTCGGTGCTAATGAGATGCATTTTAACTGCTGCGAGGACTGTATTTCTCCCTGCACTTAGTACACAGGATCTGCATTAATTACAGTTTCAGTGGAGAAAAACCCACAGAGTTACTACCTGCATTTTACCCCTGGTAATAGCAGTTTCCTCGCGTTGCCAGGGACATTACGGATTCACTTTTAAGCCACATTTTATACCAAACAACTTGATTGTGATAGCAGGGAGAAAACAGCCCTGCTTCCCTTCCACGGCTCCGGCTGTGTCGTAAAAGGGTCATTTATAGCGGGGAGATGAATCAGGCGCATTCAGTCAGAGCATCCTCGGAATAAAAGCATTTATGGAAGTTGTTTTAAGAGGGTTTTTTTAAGACATATGGGACTGAAGGCTAAATTAAAAGAGCAGCTCATGGGCCCACACAAAGACGCATGCGTCCTTCATCCCTGGGACAAGGCTGGGACGGCTGGAGCGCGTCCCCCCGGGGCAGCACCCGGCCCTGGAGCCTGTGGGGAACGTTACAATAGTTTTATTCCAAGGAAGAAGCACATTTGCTTTTTGATTTCTTTTTGAGAGTTTTTAAACTCTCAAGCCTGGCAGCAGAAGTTGTGCATTGTGGGAGGTCCCACAGCTGGCTGTGAGCCATGGTAAAAACCCAACATTTTGGCCATGGGTGTTGTCTTGTTAGTTAGACTGTGCTGCTTGCTGTGTCGCTGGTGCTGGGTCCTGGTGGGATGCAGCAGCATCGAGGAGCCCTGGGGCTGCATTCAGCCGGGGAGCACGGAGCAGCCCTGGGGCTCGGCAGCGCTGGCCTTGGGAGCTTGTCACCTATTTCTGGAACAGGTTGCCCAGAGAAGCTGTGGATGCCCCATCCCTGAAGGGGTTCAAGGCCAGGCTGGATGAGGCTTTGGGCAACCTGGGCTAGTGGGAGGTGTCCCTGCCCATGGCAGGGGGTGGCACTGGATGGGCTTTAAGGTCCCTTCCAACCCAAACCAGTCTGTGACTCTATGATTCTTTACAGCCACTTCTCTTTCTCCACACAGCATTTCGGGCTGAGAGGCTGAAGCAGACAGCTTGGAAAGCTGGGGTGGTTGTACGCTGCGTGAAGCACGTGTTTGGTGAGGAGTTAGCAGCCAGAAGTACTGCATGGATATTTAATACGAGATTGATCAAACACGTTGTAGCATGCTGCATAAGTCACTCTGTGACCTTCGTTTAACGCCGGTGCCTCATCTGTTAATAGCTGGGAATATTTTGTAGTCTTCTATAATGCATTTTAGCAATTGTGGAAAAAACAAAAGCAATTCTTTCTGTTAATCATTCATGTCTTTATTTAAGTATTTATACATCTCCCTTTGTTTAAAGTTCCTCTGCCTCTCAGCACAGGGGTGAGCCCGAACCCACCCGTGATGCTGAGCTGTGGAGTGCTGCAGCCAGGCTGGGGACCGACACTGAGGCAGGGGACAAACACACAAGTTGTTCGCCAGCCCAGTGTGGCAATTAAACTCTTGCTTCTGTAGCTGGGGGAAACGGCTGAACAAAGATGTGTTTGCTGCTGAAACTCCATGAATATCAGGTATGGTTAAAAATGTGATACCATGCACAAAGGCTCATTCGGCTTCCCCGAGGAGCAGCTGTGCATGAGGAGGGGGAGGCGCTGGGGTCCACAGTCGGTGGGCACGGGCAGCAGAGGGGTTTTGCAAAAGGGTTTGCATGGAGTACTGGGGAGAGGTACTTGGTCTCCACACCAGGTGGAGTGCATTTTGGGAAAAAGCAGTGAGAAGGATCTCATCCCATTTTTTCCTTCATTCCTTTGCAAATTAATGCTTCCCTTCCTTTCCCTTTCCCTTTTCCTTTCCCTTCCATTTTTCTTCCCTTTTGGTACTGGTGGTTGAAGCAAACCCAGGAGCTTACAGCTCTGTCGTGGTCACGGCGCAGGCTCCCTGTTTGCTGTCAGCTCCCAGCAAGAGGTTGTTTAAGGGGAAACCATCTTTTTGGAGAGTCCTCAGCACCTCTGGCATGGTGGATGCTTTTGAAGACAATTGGGCAGGTGCCAAGACATTGAAAATCTGAATATTTTGGAAAATCAGAGCTGTGTTTCAGGCAGCCGTGCCCTGATGCCTGGCTCTGCTCTACACTTACAGAGGTGGAGATTGCAGCATTAGTGAGCAGCACAAGCTTTTGCAGTTCAGGCAGTAATTTCAAGTAGAAAACTAGTGAGAGGATTGAAAAAAACAGAGGCTCCCTGTCCTTTAACTTCCTCTCTGATTGTGAATGCGCCTGAACTGTGTTTTTATGGTGTCCCTGCAGCGGCAACAGCTGAAAACGTGCTGATTTTGAGAACCCTAGAGCATGAGCCCCCGGGAGTCCCAGGACTCCAGGAGCCAGGGCTTCCCGAAATGTGGAGACAGACAAAACCTGGGTGCTGGCCATGCCACGGGTGCGGCGCGCTAGATGGAGCTGCAGGATAGCCGGCTGCCCGCAGCTGCCTGCTCCATCCCGGCGGAGGATGGCGGCTGGACACAGGGAGCAGACTTGGGCGACCTGCACAGGGAGGCTGGTGTCACCCTGTTCATCCCGGCAAAGCCCCCCGGATGCCTTAGGCTGGTCCCATTTAACACCTGCTTGCTGGTTTTGCTCCTTGCAAAGAAAAATCTCAAAAATGTAGAAGTAATTTTGCAGGTACGGTAAAGCAACAACTTTTTTTTCTCCTTTAGCAAGAAGCAGTGGAGGATGTGAAGACGTTTGACTCATCTGGATTTATTGGGTCTCTGAACCTTCTTTTCTGGGAAGGTACGACTGTTCCCACTTGGTCAGCTGTGCTCAGCAAGGTCAGGGTCAGCTTCTTGCACTCACGGCGGGTGAGGCTGGGCTGGCACCGTCGCTGCAAGAGCACTCGCTGCTGCCTGCTGCATTAACTGCTCTTATCTTATCTCATCCCACCGTCTAGGTGAAACATCGCTGGACGAGTCAAGGACCATTTTCTGGGCCAGAAATGCTTTCTAAAATGCCACCCCCTGTCCCTTCTTTCTTCCACCACCCATCTCTTTGGCCAGCCCCACTTCAGGGCATGCTGTCCTCCTTGGTCTTGGAACAGGGAAGTGCTGGTAGATCTTTAAGGTCCCTTCCAACCCAAGCCGTTCTATGATCCTGTGATCCTAGGATCTTGCTCTCAGCTCACCTGCTGGCATCAGCTGTGTCTTTGCAAAAGGGACACCTGGCTTTGCAAGCAAAATGGGCATGGGAGCAGCTGCAGCTCCTGAAGATGTTTTGCAGATCATAGATTAATATCTAACGAAGGGAAGTTCACTTCAGATGTAAAAATATGGAAATATCTAGAAGTAGTGGGGGAAAAGCAGTAAAAAATGAATCTGGAGGAATTTACTTGAGGGCAGAGATTTCACTGGTTCTGTAAATAAAACTTGTTAGTGAGTTCAGGTAGTTGAAATTCTCCTTAAATCTCTGGCTTGGTAGACACCTGTGAAGGTTTAATGGTAGCCAATAAAAAGTACTGGGCCTATTAATTAATGGGCAAGGAAAGAAAAATGTATCAGGTGAGTGGTCATGGTGCAGTTTTTAAATGTTTCTGAAGTTCTTGGGTGCTCAGGGAGATTCTGCTTTCCAGGCAGGCATGTCCACAGAGAGGTTTTTATTACAAAGTTATTTACAAATTGGGCTAGAGCCCCTGGAAAAGAGACTGCTGCTTCTTGAAGGGGGAAAGGCTCTGGCTGGATCTTTGTGTTTGTGTGGCCCAGCCTGTGTGTTGATGGACTGAGCTTCATTGCGGAGCTGTGCTTGTGTGGCTTCCCCTTGCGTCTCATCCCAGGCTCTGCTTCCAGGTAAGGCTCAAAGTCATAAATTTCCAACTGTTTGTTTTTTTTGCATGAAATGTTGATACTCTTTGGCTATTGCTGTGGGCCACTGAACACTTTCATGGGAAGTCAACTGGTGAAACCTTTAGTAGGGGAGATGTCCTGGCCAAGGGTGGTGGAGGAGGGAGCTGCTTCTTGGGGTGGAAGTTGGCTGCTGTGTGGTGCCTAGCCCTGAGCAGGGTTGGGGATGAACCCACTGTGTGATGTCCCTTTGGGTGCTGGTGAGTAGAAGCCACCAGGGTTTTTTAGTTTGGGCCAAAAGATGGTTGCCTGGCTGGGTTGGGAGTTTGGCTGAGGGCCTGCTGCTCGGATCCTGCCCTGCTGCAGGTGGAGAGAAGGGTGAAGAGCAGTTTCTCACCGGTGGACGCTTCCTTCTCACCTGTGGATCCTTCCACTTTTAGTGACTATTGAGGTTTTGAAGGGAAGTGGTGTGAAGGTAAGCGAGGTTGGATCCAGCCCTGCGTCCTAAGTCATCCCAGGCTGCTCTGCTCCCTTCCAACTTTCTCCCCCCAGACAGAGGTCTACTTCAGGGTCTTTGTTGCAAAGAAATGGGAGCCATCTGTTCAGCTTCCATGAGCTTTATTTTAATTCTCATTTCCGTGTCCTCTGCAATAACGATCTCAGCTGGGAAGAGAGAGCAAATGCCATATGCCCAGAGCTGTTCTCATTGTAGTTCCCCAGAAGCACAAAAACCTCATAAGCAACCTGTTTTAACATGATTAGCAGCCCAGCTCCATTCACCAAAGGGGAATGGATAGTTTGCATCTATTTCAGAGAAGCAGTCATGATTTTGATGCTTTTTGTGAGATTAATTGAACCGTGACAAGTTTTGTGGTTCACCAGCTCTGGAGGTCTGGCCATAGAAATTCTTTCTCTTCTGCTGCTTGAAAGCAGATGGCAATTTATTCTGGAGTCATGTTGGAATAACGTGTGTTTCTGTGCTTCTGTATATGGACGGTCAACAGGGAGCAGTCCGTCTTCATGTAATTTTAAATATCTTGGAAGATCCAAATGCACAACCCTGCACTTGGGGGCTTCCTGTAGAGTTGTGACCCTCCTTAGAGGAGCTGAGGTTGTAAAATAGTGACGGGAATTCAGGGGGACATAAATATCATATTTTCATCTGTGGCAGCTATAACCTTGCTTGAATATTGTTCATGTTATTTAGGGGGAATATGGACCCATTTAATCAATCAAAGTCACAAGGCAGGGTAGATGGAGGCAGTAGTTCTGATAGTGGAATAAACTGTGCACAAGACTTGGAAAGGCAGCTGAATGTCCTCTGACAGTGAAAAAAAAAAGTTGGTTTTAGGCCTTTCTAGGGGTTTATTTATGGAGGAATGGGTACTCCTGCACTCACTGGAACACAGCAGGGCTGGTGGGAAGAGAGTCTGCTTGCCTTAATTGGAGTGTGGTGTGCCACATTTTGTTGATATGTGTGTGCGTGTGTGTGTGCGTATACATATATATTTTATTTTTAACTAGAATGAGCTGGAAGCCCCTCTGAAGCATCAGAAGGCAATGGTCTCCACAGACAGGAGAGTAACTGTGGTTCTTGGGAGGTCTCTGTGCTGTAGTGCAGGTCTGGAGGCCCTCAGCTGGGCTGCCGAAGTGCCTGGTCATGGTCTCAGCAAGGACACTTGGGGACTGCAGGCTCAGGCTGGGCCTCCAAGCATGGCCATACGGTACATGATTGTCCAGTTCTGGGGTTGTTTGTGGGTAAAAGTCCTGTTTTCCACAGTCCAGAGCTACCTTAGGTAGGCATGTGGCAGGTCTAAGACAGGCGCTGCACTAACACTTCTCCTCCCTCTCCAAGGTCAGCTATATATTTTGTGTTTTTAGGGAGTCAAATCATATTTATGAACAATTTATTGTACAAAGTTTTCAACTGTCAACAGAGTGATTTGTGAATAAGTGTTTTCATTACTTGGCTGGCTCTATGGATGGATGAATAATATCCATCAAACGAATTATTCATCTTTTTCTCTTCTTGCCATCATCAGATAAGTTCTTTGTGATTTATATTTGTTCATTATTCATCTGGCTACGAGAAACAGACATACGAGAGACAGGTTAAGGGCTAAATCTGCTTTATTGAATCCAACGACAAAGTTCTGGCTGATGGAGGCTGTACCAACTCAAACCTCACCCCGTACAGTCCAAGCACCCTCAAAGCAGCTCCGTGGGTGGTGAGTCCCCAAGTGATGTGGGTAAAGCCACCTTCTCCTCCTCTGTTACCTGATCCCAGCTTCTTCACTTCCTCTGATGTGTCGGGGCTGCCTTGGGCTACTTCTTGGCAGAAACCATGGGTTAGGGATGCTGCCGTGGATGGCTGATGAGTTGTGTCTTTGGCCAGGCCATGGCTACAGAAAATAGACACATGGGCTTTTGGAGAGTGCAACTCCTCAAAGGCCTCTGGTGCATTGGAGTCCAGGAACAGAGAGGAGGGGGATTACTGGTCTTTATAGCAGCTTACACAGGGCTGGGGCTGTAGTCCTGCCTTTCCCAGGTTCCCACTTTGCAGCTTCCTCAGGATGCTTCTGTCCCTGACAGAGCTGTACCAGCACACTCTTTGGCACGGTGTTGGTGGGACGCCATGAGCAGTGGGCCACCAATCGCGGGGTGTCAGGTCTGCAGAGGTCAAGTGTGGCAAACTCTATAGAGGCAGACCTTCAGCATCCTCCCTTTCAGCCCCATCACCTTTCAAAACAGGCCGGTGAGCGCTAGAGCAAAGGCAGATGGTTTTGGGCTTCCTTCAACTTTCTGATTGAAGAGTTGATGCCACTGGAGGGAAGGGGAGAGGACTTCCTTCGGCTCTTCTACAAAAAGAAGAGAAGAAAACCTCACACAAAGCTGAAGGGACCCACGAAGCAGATATCTGCTGCTCCTGCTCAGAGCATTTGTTTGTCTGATTCACAATCATGATGTTGTTCCACAGCCTGGTGACTGAACCAGTTCCAAGTTTCAAACTTATGCTTTTTTTGCTTTATAGCAGTTCTGAAAAATGTTATTTTCTTGTTAAACCCCTGGGAAAAGCATCTTTCAACTGCTCTCCCATGACTCAAAAAATGAGAAAACCTTCTTCAAACTCTTTTCCTTCTCAAAAATTTCAGACAGACAGAAAATATAGAAAGTTAAACCTTTAAATAGTGAATATCTGGGAGAGTTACCTGTAAGCGAAAAGCGGAGGTAGTAACGGAGCTTGTTTTGTAACCCGAGCTGGAGTGTGCTGTGCCAGGCACCCGCTTGTAATAACAGCCTGATCTACGTGAGGTGGCTGCAGGCAGCCCTGGAACACCAGAAAAGCTTTGATTTTTCATTCATAGCATCTAACGTGACACTCTCAGCTGAGTGATCAAATACAGACATAAGCGTCAAGATTCAGCTGGAGAGAAGGAATGACGACTGAAGGAAAAAACCCATAACTGAGCGGAGGGAAGGAAATGCATCCTCTGCAGGCAGGGAGGAGGCAGGCAGCATGGGCAGTAATCTGTTTAGCATTTCCCAGCCCGGCTCAGTCTGGTGCTGGCTTTGCTCCTGAGCAGTGCAAACCCTGCTGGAGGGGATGCAGAGTCCTGCTCCGCGAGGTGCAGGACCCCCCAGGTCCTGTCCCTGCTGGGGTACCCAGTGGCGATGCCCCGCGTGGCTGTCGTGGGCAGGGTCCTCTCAAATGCACACCCAGCTGCCGCAATCCGCACGAGCCCCAAAGAAAGCGGGTATGGCAGCAAGCAGGGGACCTTCATACCTGAAGGATGTATTGGAGTATAATTTGGAGAGTGATTGATTTTTTTTTTTTTTTAACAATTTTTTTCCCCCTCCTGCCAGCTGTCTGGTCCAGGGAACACATCAATCTTTGAGCCCTTTTGAACTCAGAAACAAATTTTAGCAGAAATCATTTGTCTTGCCCATGGGCGTGGGATGGGTGGGTGCAGGAAGGGAAGGGGGGGGTTGCTCTGCAGAGTGGTGCTGGAGGGAGGTGTCTTCCACTTGTCTTCTGTTTGTCTCTGGCCTGGCACCCCGGGTACCTGCAGCTCTCCTGGGTATGCAGGAGCAGCCCAAGAGCTAAAAGCTGGTACTTTAGCAGCTGCGAGAGACTTGTGCACAAAATTAGCTTGTTTCAGTGTCCTTTTAAAAGCTCAACAGGTTTTTGAGCAATCATGGGGGACAAGAGTGTCCTGAGCCTCAGCCATGGAGCTCGCTTCTTGCATGGACCTCCTCAGGTTGGCTTTTCTGATGTGGATGAGGAAAGTTTTGGGTTGTGTGTGTTTATAGGGGTTTTTTAAAGCCTTTCCTTCTTCTAGTAATAGCAAGGAAAGATGTTCAACACCAGGAACTTGATGTTCTGTTCTGTGTAGGATTGGTGGGCGAGGGGCATCAGGCTGGCATGTGCCAAGGAGGGACCATCCAGTCCCATCAGTGGAGTCAAGGCAGACCTGGATGTGAGTGGCTGGACTTGGGGGTCTGCTCAGGCCACCTTGACTTAGCACCCATGATTTGCTGAAGTTCAGACACATCCTTGATCATCCCTGAGGCCTACAGAGAGGAGAGGTGTGTTGGGAGGGATGGAGAACACAGGTGACACCAATGCTGGGTCAGGTTTGAGGTACCCAAGGCAAGGGGAGGATGACTGCAGCCTCTTTGGGAGCATCTCTGCAGGGGAGCTGCTGCGCAGGACTGTGGTACAGCCGTCCTTCTCTGTGCCCTGTCACTGGGGAGTCTGCTCCGACAGGCTTGGGCAGGCATCAGTGAGCATGTATGTGTGTTGGCTTAATCTGCTGTGATCAGCTTCCCTGGAGCATTTGTATTGGGCAGAGGATGCAAACACGTGCAGGGGAGCAGAGCTGTCGGCGTCTGCTGAGCTGCAAAGGTTACGTTGCCTCATGGCTTTGCACTCCTGGAGCACTGGGCTTCATCACATCTCGATTGGATCTGGTGACATGTAGCTGTTGATCTGGGGGAGCTCCAGCTGCAAGCCTGAATCCTATTAAATCAATGGGACAAAAAAAAAGATGACAAGACATGTCCCAGATCTGTAACCAAGGAGTCTTTTCCTTCAGGGTACCAGCGTCTTGGGAGAAGATAAGCTTATGATGGTTGGGACCATGCCTGTGCATGTGAACATCTGCCATCAGCTGTCATCTGTGTAACAAACCAAACTTGTCCTGTAGAGATGTTTTTTTGGGGGGGATATTGGGTTCTCAGGGTTGCTGCTCTTTGCTAAGAGCTGTTAGTCTATCAGAAAACACGGACAACTGCAGCCTCTCATGAAGCTGGGAGAGGGCAGCACTCATCTGACTTGCACAGTATGGCTTAGAGCTGTCCTGAATTTTAGCCTGAGGATTTCTCTGTGGCCAACATTGGGAACCGCATCTTCAATATGTTCCCTGCACTGAGCATGTTCATTGGGTTACTTGGCCTCTTGGGACATAGAGGTGATATTGAAAAGTTTTGGGCTCAGAAATTCACCCTCTGCTCATCCTGCTCAAGGTTCCCTGCAGTCTCAGTCTATTACTGGAATTTGCTGGGATATATTTTGATGAAGATCCTATTAGTCACTTCAAATTAACCAGCAGACAGTTACATTGCTCTATTATTAGCTGCTGTGTCTCCTGTAAATGTTGGAAATAAGTACCACAAACACAGACTGGGAGGTGGGTGGCTCAGGAAGATGAAGACTGGTGGGTGTGTCCCTACTGATGGAGATTTGCAGACCCCTCTCTACCAGAGAGCTGTGAGAGATGCAGAAAAGTCCCTGAGATGTGCCCATGCTCATGTTGGGGCTGGTGTTCAACAAGATGGTGTCTATGGAAAAGCAGCAGTGGGGAGAAGTAGATGCTTGTTGCTTCCAGAGTCCTTTAATCTGCGTGCTTTGTAGACGTGTCACCTGCCCACTGTCAGAATAAAGGGAATTATTCATATATTCTCCACAGCTGAGAGGGCAACTGGTGTCTGGATCGATGATGTGGTTTTGTAAAGATGATCTGGCAAACTGCTGAAGGAGGACACCCAGACCCTCAGCTACAACTGCTGGGTCACGCTTCATGAGTTGCTGTGATGGGTTGGCCCTTGGCTGGGGGCCAAACCACACACACCCGCTCACACAGTCCCTGCCCCCACCCAATGATAGGGGAGAGAATTAAAGAGGTAAATGGCAAAGAGGACTCGTGGGTTGCAAGAGGTAGCGGGATTGATGCCCGCATTCTCCACCACCCACAAAGAAGACATTATATGGAAACCATCCAAATGGGTCAATATGGAAAGCGGTATCCAGCATGTAAGGGAAATGGCCGTGCGGGAACTGATCTATTATAACCTGGCAGTCCCACAGACATCCGAAGATCCAGATGAAGTCCGGTGCACACGGCCCATGTGGCGCAAAGTTGTGCACAATGCACCACCATCATATCGTCATATACTAGCACTAATGAATGTCCAAGATGTCACTGT